>CM070839.1:6175659-6737950 GCA_036326025.1 Chrosomus eos | reverse complement strand
ACTCTCAGATGTAGGTGGGCTGCACCCTTTCAGGGCAAAATAACCACATACAGACTAAAACAGTTCCCTTTCAGGTCACTGCCTGAGGAGTTCACCGTAAGCCGGCTCGATGGGTGCTTCCTGCAAGGGCGCCAGCAAAGTGAGTTGTGCTAGTTAAATATAAATGTGTCAATTTTCACAAAGCAAATGCTAGCATAGTAGCCTTTTTAAATCCATATCACTTTAAAGACAACACAATGTGTCATCAGAACATTCAAATGCATTACTGTTGCAACTTCAACTCACATCAGTATCATTTCAAAGTCATTTGTGTTTTAAAAAATGCAACTTTCCACTCATTTATGCTATTCATTATAAATAAGCATGCACACTCATAGACATACACAGATGTTCTCACCGAATACAACCATTACAGTCGATGTTCCCAGTGGTCTCTTTGATGGTGCGCTCAGAGACAAAGGCTGGGTATTCTGTGTCACATGGCACCATCATTGTCCTCTGAGCTCTCTGGGCTGCACAGATGAAAAAATACTGAAATACTCATCAACTCAACCATCTACTTTAATGCACATCTCAGTGTATATTATCATGCTTTTAAAACACACTCAATTGTGTGTGTGTGTGTGATATATATAGTTCAGTTATGAAACTCTAGAAATCCTTTACATGCAATCTGCAAGCAAACACATCAATACCACATGGCACAAGCTTATTGGCCTTTGCTGATCCTGCAGCCAATGAGATTGCTTGCTCAATATTTAAATAGTGTAGTTCGTTTTTTTTTTTTTTTTTGTCCTGCAGCACACTATCAGAGTACCTCTGAAACCTCTTCCTCCCCCAGCTCCACCTGTCTACATCTGCTACAGGATTTATGTGTCTATTTATGCAGCTGGATCATATCTTACTCGCTCTCAGCAGTGTGTCTGTGTATCTATTAGCAGTAGCGTGTTCATATACTGTACTTGCTCTGCAGAAGTAGCGTAGCAGATCTACTCCGCCAAGAACCAATACATTAACATAACCATATTCAATAACATGCTAAAACTCTTTTGAGAGTTATCATGATTGAAATAAGTTCTCTTACGAGAGGTTCTCTCGTATTGCGTAAGCTAGCTTACGCTACGGGAAAGATTTCATCTTTCTGAGAAATTGAAGCCAAAAAATTATCCTATAATTTTGTATCCATTGTCAACGAAGTTCAGCTGCAGCAGACCATGAGAGGGCTAGCTAGCCGCTCATTGGTTCGCTCACGGAGAACTGCTTAAGCCTATGAGGGAGCGCGAGTGAACCCGCGACCAATGAGAGTCTGACTCGCTCTCATTAACTCATCGCCCGCTGAAATGGGTGTGGACGAGACTATAAATACCCCGAAATAGGCTGAATAATCTGATTTTTTCATCCTTCAGCGACGCTACCTGCATCTGCTGATCCTGAGAGAGAAGCCGCCGTCGTCGAGAAGGCATCTCTAGAGAGCGTTTGGGAGACTGAGGAAGCCGGCCGTCGTTCGCCACCTTCAGCCGTCCTGTGAGCTAGCGCCATCCGACGAGTGTATCCTTTACTCAGAATTATTCCTATTTGTATCTAAAAGAGCGAGCGTCTTTTTAAAGATGTCTCGGAATTCCTGCGGCTCCTGCCGCGCTTCCCCTCGAGGCTGGAGACCGCCACGTCATCTGCGCCCTCTGCCTCGGACCGAGCACGCCGAAGTCGCCCTCGCCGAGGGCGGCTGCGACTTCTGCGATTCAATGCCTATGTTGACCCTGCGGGCTCGACTGTTGGCCGCTAAGAATGCTCCCAAGCCGCCTCTGTCTGCGCCGCGGAGGAAGAAACGCCGCGCTCAGAGGCCGCCGGAGCCCCAGCAAAAAACGTTCATTCCGCCGGAGCCTGTAGCCTCCCGCTCTCCTTCTCCGCCGCTCCCGGACGAACAGTTGCCGCCGAGTGGCCGCTCTGTTGCCTCCGATGACGCCTGCGGACATCAAGGACACATGCTCGCTTCTCGCTTCCGACAGTGAGGAATGCCCCGCTCTCTGCCAGATCTAGCTCTGATTCTTCACCCCGCTCCGCGTTGTGGACGGAGCCGCAGAGAAGGGCTATCTCTCCATTCCACCTGTCGAACACTTGGTCGCCGCACACTTATGCCCGCCCTCTGCTAGATGGCGCTCATCACCTGTGCTTCCTTCAAAAGCCTGCAGAGCGACTTCAAGTTTTCACGGCCGCGCATATTCAGCCGCCGGCCAGGCAGCGTCTGCACTCCACTCTATGTCCGTGCTGCAAATTCTACAAGGTGATTTGCTGTGTGAGTGGGATGAGAGCGGAAAGAATTCCCCTTCTGTTGCGGATTTGAGGAGCCCCACGGACCTTGCCCTTCGCGCCACAAAGTCTGCTGCTCTAGCCCTGGGGAAATGCATGGCCGCCATCTGTGTGTCTGAGAGACACCTATGGCTCACTCTCGCCGACATGGGAGATTCTGAGCGTGCCGCTTTTCTCAACGCCCCGCTCTCTCCAGCCGACCTCTTCGGATCTGCCGTCACGGGTATCGTCGACCGCTTCTCCGAAGTACAGAAAGCTTCTCAGGCCATGAAGAGTTTTCTGCCTCGTCACGCTAGCTCCTCTGCAGGCCGCCCACGTGATCAGCCTCCTGCACGAGCCCCACCCCAGCGCACAGCTCAGCACAACCAGACTGTTCAGCGACGCCAGGGCGGCCGCCCGCGTTCCTGCTCTGACAGCCGTCACAGGCCGCCGCCTCCTCGGGGGCCTCGGCCTAGAATCGCGCTGCAACCCGAGCAACCAAAGTCTGCCTAGCACAGCTGAGAAGAAAAAGACGGCGCTCTCCCGCTGCGGCCGGACCACCGTCAAAGTTTCGCCCTCTGTTAGTCCCCGCCCAGGCGGCTACTACAGCAGTGTTTCCTGCCATAACCAAGCCAGTCTCCCTTCCCGCTTGCATGAGCACAAACGCCGTTTTCACGGCGACCCAGAGAAATCTCAAAAAGAGCATAAAAGCCTCTTGTGTACGAAATGTGCCCGCAATACTGTGTTCACTCATACACAAAAGCACCTCAGTTCCCCTGTCTCACACAGAGTCCACTCTCATAAAGCGGGACAAGCCCGCTCGAGTCTCAGAGTGCATAACGCGCCCACAAGCCCGTGTGCGCGTCTCACCTCTGTTCACTCTGTTACAGGGCCCATAAACTCCTCTCCGAGTGCAAGTCCCGCTGTTACAAACACTATCAGCGCGCTCACGCAGCCCGCGAAGTGCAACGATGGGGACCATGTAGCCATTCACCCCCTAGCGTCACGCTTCAAAGCGTGGGAAGCTATTCCGGGAATCTCCCAGTGGGTGTTAAACACAATAAAGCTAGGCTATCGCTTACAGTTTCGTCGCCGCCCTCCTCGCTTCCGAGCGCGGCTAGAAACTACTGTGAACCCAGAAGCAGTGTCACTGCTCCGTTCAGAGATAGCAAGTCTGTTGTGCAAAAAGGCTATAGAGAGGGTGCTCTGCTAGAGCGAGTCGGGGTTTTACGGCCGTTATTTTCTTGTCCCCAAGAAAGACGGCGGTCTCAGACCAATATTAGACCTCAGATCTCTGAACAAAGCTCTCATAAAGAGACCGTTCAAAATGCTCACTATCAGAAAACTCCTCGCGCATGTGCGCCAGGGGGACTGGTTCATATCACTAGATCTGAAAGATGCATACTTCCAGATCCAGATAAATCCCCTTCACAGGCCATTCTTACGTTTCGCCTTCGAAGGCCAGGTTTATCAATACACCGTCCTACCGTTCGGCCTATCCCTAGCACCCCGTACTTCACGAAGTGCATGGATACGGCGCTCGCCCCCCTGCGGAGTCAGGGGCTGCGAATACTGAACTACTTGGACGACTGGCTGATTTTGGCACAATCTCAGAGAGAGTTACTGTCTCATCGTACAGTTCTCCTCGACCATCTGAAAGTTTTGGGCCTCTCTGTCAACTGGACAAAGAGCGTTCTACAACCCAGTCAGACTATCTCCTTCTTGGGTATAGAGCTGGACTCGGTCACGATGACGGCGCGTCTGTCAACGCAGCGCGCGCACCGTGTGCAGCGTCTCGCCGCATCTTTTCAGATGAACAGACTCACGCCTTTGAAAACATTTCAGAGAGCGTTGGGTTGTATGGCCTCAGCCTCCGCGGTACTCCAGCTGGGGTTACTGCGCATGCGCCCGCTTCAGCTCTGGTTGAAGAGCCGTGTGTCTCACCGAGCGTGGACCACGGGCCACCAGCTGATAAAAGTAACGCAGACCTGTATCACAGCTCTGCAGCCATGGTCAGTGGCAGAATGGTTTCAGCGGGGCGTTTCCATGGGGACAGTTTCACGCCGAAAAGTCATCTCGACAGACGCCTCCAACACGGGTTACTTGAAGGGCTCACCGGCCTTCGGCCCCTGGTCAGCTCAAGAGAGCCTCCTACACATAAACTGTTTGGAGATGTTGGCGGTCTAGAACGCGCTCAGGCGTTTTCTCCCGCACATTCAGGGCCACCACTGCTGATCCGTTCGGACAATATGGCCTGGTCTCTTATCTAAACCGTCAGGGCGGAGTCAGATCCAGGAATCTTTTCCAGCTGACAGAACGCATCTTAGTTTGGTCTCAGTGTCACCTGCTTTCGCTCAGAGCGACGCACGTGCCGGGACATCTGAACGACGGTCCAGACAGCCTGTCCAGGAACCCCATTCCCCCCGGGGAGTGGTCCCTGCATCCTCTTACAGTTCAGAAACTGTGGCGTTTATTCGGCAGAGCAGAGGTGGACCTCTTCGCCTCGGCGGAGAACACCCACTGCCCAATATTTTTCTTAAGGAGCGAGAACGCGCTAGCCCAAACCTGGCCCAGCCGCCCGCTTTATGCTTTCCCTCCGGTCTCTCTGCTACCACAGGTGCTTCAGAGAATCAGAGAGGCGCAGCACTCGGTGCTCCTCATAGCCCCGCGGCGCTGGTTTGAGTGCAGTGCAAGACAGCGCCGTGGCCCATTCCAGTCAGAGCAGATCTCCTCTCCCAAGCTCGCGGCACGATCTGGCATCCCCACCCAGAGCGCTGGGCGCTACACGCGTGGGTGCTCAACAACTACCCGTTGCTTTGCCAGAGGGAGTGTTAAACACGATCATACAGGCTAGAGCGGCTTCTACCAGAAGGCTCTATGCTCAAAATGGTCTGTGTTCTCAAAGTGGTGCACCGTAAAGGGTCTGGACCCACGGTTATGCGAGGTTCCCTCCTTGTAAATTTTCTCCAAGAGATGCTGGACAAGGGCAGATCCCCGTCCACTCTTAAGGTATATGTGGCAGCCGTCGCGGCGTTTGCTGAACCCCGGCGCGGCCAGTCACTGGGAAAAGATGGGTTGGTAGTCCGCTTCCTCAGGGGAGCTAGAAGGATGAACCCCCCTCGCCCCCCTTCGGTGCCGATTTGGGACCTTTCCATAGTTCTTGATGCTATGAAAGCTCCCCCATTCGAACCGTTAAACACCGTGGACCTAAAGTACCTGTCGCTAAAGACCGTTTTTCTGCTTGCGCTCGCGTCAGTAAAACGGGTGGGAGACCTACACGCGCTGTCCACCAGCGCGTCCTGTCTTGAGTTTGGACCTAATGACTCCTTAGTCGTTCTCAAACCTAGGCATGGCTATGTCCCCAAAGCGATCGGCACCCCGTTCAGGGCACAAGTTATATCCCTGTCGGCTCTGCCTGCATCCGATAGCGAATCTGATTCTAATCTCCTATGTCCGGTCAGGGCCCTGAGATTATACGTTACTCGCACTGCTCCGGTCAGACGATCCGAGCAGCTTTTTGTTTCGTTCGGTGGGTGCACCAAGGGGTTGGCCGCCTCGAAACAGTCCCTATCCAGATGGATTGTTGATGCCATTGCAGCAGCATACGCATCTAAAGACCTGCCATGCCCTCTGGGCATCAGGGCTCATTCCACTAGAGGCATGGCCTCATCGTGGGCATGGTCCAGCGGAATTTCCATTCACGACATTTGCGTGGCAGCGGGATGGGCTTCCCCCTCCACCTTTGTCAGATTTTACAATCTGGAAGTACCCGCCTTGCAGGCTAAACTACTAGCAGTCTAGTATGTTTCAGCTCTTCTGGTTGAGCTGCACTATAGGGGGTTAATTACACAGACCAGAGTTCGCTCTGTCCCTCTCTATCATGTGCTTATGTACTACACAATCACCGGCCCGCTCCGCTGGCCTTTTGTCACAGGTACATATATTCATTCCCACTTACAGAGTTCCCCGGGGTCCCCCCCTGGGACTAATAGTGGATGCTTAGCACGCACGGCGTTGACCAGGTGTTCCCGTAGCGTAAGCTAGCTTACGCAATACGAGAGAACCTCTCGTAAGAGAACGAATCGGTTACCTAACGTAACCTCGGTTCTCTCTAGATGAGGGAACGAGTATTGCGTTCCTGGCCGTGCTTGTGCTACTGGCGATTTTCGCTTCAGTATATGAAAAAAACAGATTATTCAGCCTATTTCGGGATATTTATAGTCTCGTCCACACCCGTTTCGGCGGGCGGTGACGTAATGAGAGCGAGTCAGACTCTCATTGGTCGCGGGTTCACTCGCGCTACCTCATAGGCTTAAGCAGTTCTCCGTGAGCGAACCAATGAGCGGCTAGCTAGCCCTCTCATGGTCTGCTGCAGCTGAACTGCGTTGACAATGGATACAAAATTATAGGATAATTTTTTGGCTTCAATTTCTCAGAAAGATGGAATCTTTCCCGTAGCGTAAGCTAGCTTACGCAATACTCGTTCCCTCATCTAGAGAGAACCGAGGTTACGTTAGGTAACCGATTCGATTTATTCCAAACAAACAAATAAATATTTCTGAGGAAAAAAATCTTATTACTAAAGTACAGTACCTATGGACAAAATGATCTCTTAAAATGAAAATGAGTTAGATTTAGCTATTTACAACTGAAACAATATATCATTATTAATATATATTATATTTGTTTTTGGTTTGCATTATGGTCATGATAGCCAACATGACAGTTTATATAAACTACATTTTCTGGTATGTGTGATTAATATGTCATCGACCTAATTGAGATTTATAGTCTATTTAGTCCTTTATTAGATTCAAATGTAATATCTATTATATATCATGAGGATGAAATAGAAAATAACAAGGGCATGCTCACAGGAGCATGTAAACCCATTAACATGTCATATATGGACTGATACCTTTGACTGTCGAGTCCCAGTTCCACCAGCTATACAGGTTAAACTCCAGCAGAAATCTGTGATAAAGACACATTCTCATTCAGAAACACAGACTGAAGAACCCAAGCTGACAATAATAATTATAAAGCAAAAGGGTTTTATCTCACATGACAAGTTCTGTCAAGAGCCATTTCACAGTGGTGAAGGGCTGAAAGGAAGAGTGCAGCGTGTCAATGGAGACAGGAAATAGAATCCAGAGGCACTGAAGTCAAACACTACAGCACAGATGATAGCGTACTCACATCCAGTAAAGTGCGTGCGCTGTCACTGCTGCCTGCGAACTCTTTACAGAGAGCCTGATAGTCATACAAATTAATCCTAGCAGGAACAAAAGCAGAAGCAGATTTACTACTAAACTCAACCCTGGGTTTATTTCTTATTTAATCCCAGGTTAAAGCCACCCAGGGTTAAGGAATGTTTTAAAAGGACCTAATTATGTTTATTATAGTTTCAACTTTCTTTAGTGTGTGTAATGCTGTTTGAGCATGAAAAAGGGTCTGAAAAAGGCAACCCTGGATAGTTTTCTTCTAGGAACATACACAATATTCCTCATTTAAATCATTCCAATGGCATACATGTATGCAATAATACTGGGAGCGAGGCCTCGTTAAGTTGAGTTATGGTAAGGGGCGTGACATTTCTAGTCCAGCTGACCAATCAGAGCACACTGTGCTTTTCAGAAGGAGGGGTTTCATAGAGACTGGAGTTAAACAGAGCATTACAGGCAGACTGGAAAGAGAGGTGCTGCAACAATGCCAAATATGACATTTTTATTATTTTTTTGAACATTCAAGCATGAAAACCTATTCTAGTAGAGCTCAAAAACAAAATCAAGACTTTGGTTTAGTGACACTTTCGACCCCGAGTTTGGCGCCACATTTCAGTGCTAAAAGACAGACAACCAATCTTAAGCTAAACAATGCAGGCCTCATTAAATATTCATGAAGTAAAACATCAGAGAATTCTTTAAGCTTGCTTTTTGATCTAAATATAACTCAATTGACCCTTCGCGTGGAGCTTGATTGACAGGTGTTCTGACCAATCATACTTCGCCATCCGCCATTTTGTCGGAAAAAGCAGTCAGGAGAGTTAGTAGATTAACATGGGAGGATTTGAACTTGAAAAACTGAATATACTGACGCCTTTCCGCGGTTTAAAACAACATTCCTTCTTATGTTCATTCATGTTTATTTGATGCTATAAATGAACTAGAAGGAAGAGATGATCGGATCACGAGCAGCTTTAACTGATGCTCTACAGCGATCTGTCACGACACATTAAAGAGCCACAAAACGGTATTTATTGTTTAAATTTCTTTTAAAAAATGACCATATTGAAAGGTGAGACTTTGTTTAATATGCTTAATATCAAAAGTAACCGAAAAGTAACTTTGGGCTGTCCTGTCTGTCCGCGTGTTGTCAGTCTTCTCTCTGCTCCGCGATGTATTTTTCACTGCGTGAGAACATGGTGTGAGCGTGAGAGCGGCGTAGCTTGTCGGAACATAGCGACAGTAATTAAGGAGGGCGGGTCTTTGCGAAGGGTCAATTTAGAGAGATTTATGCTTAAAACAAGAAAAACATATTTGCCAATAGGGTAAGACAACAAGTCAGGGCATATACTCTAAAAAAACCTGGACACATTTAGACTCAATTTATCTTGTTTTAAGGATGTTTCGATATTTTAACAACAAAAATAATTTTTACAGTGTTCTGGCTATGAAGAGATCATCAATTTTAATATTTTTTATGTTTATTAAAACAGGTTGCATACTCGATGCGTGTTGTACTTGTCCAACCAGTCTAATTAACCTCATAAATATGCAAATAAGAGTGTTTACACTGGGTTTACATATGTACAGTGAAAAAAAAAACTCTTTAATTTGACAGATTAATTACTAACCCAAGATTAAAATATGAACAGTGTATACTATCATCTATTTGTGTGTGTGTGTGTGTGTGTGTGTGTGTGTGTGTGTGTGTGTGTGTGTGTGTGTGTGTGTGTGTGTGTGTGTGTGTGTGTGTGTGTGTGTGTGTGTGTGTGTGTGTGTTTTCTCTCACTTTTTAAATGAGCCCATCAGAAGCAGTTTGTTCATGACAGCTCCCTCCACTGCTCCAAAGAAGAGGTTTGTCTGTAAGAAACATATTATGTACAGTTAGTCTCCATTTCATAACAATATTGATACGGAATGGTTTTATGTACAATTAGCTCTTGTGATACAATTGTCCATATGAAATACCTGAGAAGTGTCTTCAGATACCAGGATGAAGCCATTGTTGTCTATGAGATAGCATTTAATGTCCTAATATGAGCGAGAAAGGTAGAATATTCTGATAAACCTCCACTGAACTTTTCATAGGATATTTTCAGTTACATTTTAAAATGTATTTTCAGGCCAAATGCAACGAGACAGTAAATGCATTTTATAGCTTTTTATACCAAAGCCATTAATAAAAGACAGAATTAAAATGAGAAATGCTATAAGGCATTGTCATATATCATAAGTGCAGACTGATCTAGTAAGTCCGTCATGTTCCAGAAATGCCTATTGTATAATGAGTATGTAGATAATACAGGCCATTTTATGAGTGCCATCATTGAAAATATGGCCAAAGGGAGAGAAAGAGTCACATTACCTCATTATCACAGCTGATGGTGCATTTGCCATCCAGAGCATTACACTGCGTGAAACAGATGCAAAGGCAAAGACATGAAGCAAATGTATACATTAATGCTATTTATATACAGATACTTGCTTTAGAGTTACATTGGTTTATCTAGCATGGTCTCTTGTATATTATTTCTCATAAACAGAGCTGTTATGCAGCAGGTAATACACGTTCAACACATCAGAAGAAGGTCTGGTCTGATAAATATATATTTTTATATTTTCATGAGCATATATTTCTGTGCTTACCTGCCGACTGGCCGTCCAAAATTTCCTCTGAAAGAATTCCAGCTTCATTTGAATTCCCACAGCTGTGGGTGTCATAAAAACACATTTAATATAATGATGTTTAGCAGTGCTCAGTGTAAGTCAGTTGCATTTTAGCCAACGATACATTTAAAAAACAAATATATTATAATATAATCATATTGCTTTGACATATGAAAACATGTACCTGCCACTATAGGAGACTTTCTGTCATCGAGTAGCTGGATAGCAGTGCTTGCCAAAACCACACTCTTATTTTCACCCCCTTCAAAAGAAATATCACAAATTAACACTTATAGTATTTACAGAAGCATCATCAATGATCATGAAATCTGGAAAAATCCACTAAAGAAATGGTTCTTAACTCCTGGTTTATGACCCAAACATGACTTGCAGGTCTTTTTAAAGGGGAAAAGCAATGCTAAATACAAATCATAAAATGCAAATAACTATATAACCATATATTATTGCTGACATCAAAGGTTACGTGTCCAATAAGAAATGGACTATTAGGTACAAAGTCCTCTGTCACTTTGAAAAACTAGTTAAATTAGATTGATGCCAACATAGACAGGTCAATGACCTTCTAAATACGAACAAAACTACTAAGTAAAGGAAAATATGACACAGACTGACTACAATATTGGTTCATAATAAAATTCCAATGTTTAATGTTTTGTTTGGAATTTTTTTGATGTTATACAATAAAAATGTGCTGGGATATCCGATATAAAATCTGGATCCTGAAGCGCTATCCATTGCTTAGACGTGTCATAACCACTAGAGGGCAGCATTTATTTACATACATATTTATATGCATAAATCTATTAAGAGCAACTCCTTCCTTTGCATATTCAGATCAAAAGCAGCATGGATCGAAACAAAAACTCAGTTGATGATAAAACAGAGCTCATTTATAGTGGTACAGGCAAATGAGAGAGAGTGTTTGATCAGAGAGTTGGAAGATCAGCGTTGTCTGTGTGATAAGGAGCCCAAGAGCTGTTGAGTGGGATGTAATGATCCTGATCTGTCACACACACATATTGCGTGAACATAAAAGTAGGGCACATTAATTACAGGCGAAGGAAAGAGAGATAAGCAGACAGTCTGCGTGAGGAAAGCAGTACATTGCAGCTAGAATAACAAACCGCACTGATGTGCTATTACATCAACAGTATCAGCTTTCATTAAACGGACATTTACAAGTGTGCCATAAAACTGCAATTTTGAAGATCCACCTGAAATACGTTAGAGTTAAATGATGATCTTTGCAAAACTAATCAGCAGTATGATCTGCTAAATATGTGCGGTGAAGCAATGGGTGAGTATTATTTGTAGCCTACCATATTATATAATATTTAAATCTAACAAAATATACTTAGTAAACATATTTAAATGTTAAAATCAATATATTTAACAATTAAATAAATGTTAAATATATATACACCGCATTGTTCTAAATATAAGATGACTCTTTGAAGTCAAAGTTTATTTCATAAATTAAATGCTTTTATTTGAAAGTAATTTTCATATATTTTAATTTTTGCTTTAAAAGTATGGTAAATACTGGTAAACAGACCAACAATCAAATTTAAAAATAAACACTTTATGGCATACCATAAAAATAACCTGTAGACTCTGAAATTAATATCTTAAGTTAAAACCATGTAGCCAACCAAAATGTCATTAACAGTAGAAGTGAAATCTTAATGTAGTCTTGAAATCTCCCTGAGAGAGAAATAAACAGGCTAGATGGCGTAACACAGTAGTGCAATAAACAGTTTAAACTGGCCTAACTTGGCCTCTCAGATCATCATGTCATTCACATGTCATTAGTCTACTCCACACAGAGGTCCTCTGCCTCACAGGGTTCACTCTCACTATCATCAATCTTCTGCTCTGGCTCCACCAGCTCCTCCCACAGAAGGCCATCCTCGAACCCATCCAAAGAATTGGAGATACAGCATGTTTTGAAGCGGTTGATGATGCTCTCCGGGGGCACTGCAGCCCATGCCTGGACGATCCCATCACAGAGCAGACTCACCGCAGGCTTCTGAATTTTTCCAGATGGTGTGAGTGTGTGATTGCCAGACAGCAGCCACTCTGTTTATCTCTTGCACCTTTTCTCTTTGAATGGCTTGTTTACCACTGCATCCAACACCTGTAGCTAACTTGTCACCCCCTCACCTCACCTCACCTCACCTCACAGTTCATTGCCTGCAGTTGAGTTTTGACAGGCGCAGTCACGTGTCCACAGAAAGCATCCAAAACTAGCATGTTGCTCTTATTTCTAGTGGCCCACACCACTTTAAGCCAGTCCAGCACAGGCACAGTCTTCATCCATGAGCATGAACGATAATAGCAGCTGGTATTGCCTCCTTGGGTACCGTCTAACATTTTAAAATCACGTACAGGGGGAAGTTTGGTCCCGTCAGCGAGACCTGCTAACATGACATGTCATGTGGCTCTTCTCATGTCCAGAAGATTTCACAATGACTGATTTCTCACCTTTTTAATGTACAGTGACAGATGTTGGCATGTCAAAAACACAGGTGTTTGATCGGCATTACCTATCTGATTCAGGGGATGTGAGTGTTGTTTCCTTAGGCCGATCACATACCGCTAAAAAGACAGCAGTTTCTCCCTGAAGTCGAAGGGCAAGCACTGGGCAAGACTTGTTATACAGCGTAATGCTGATCCATTACGCCGCATCATTCTTCTGCACCAGCCAAGGCTGGCTTTGAACTTGCTGGTGGGTATGTTCAGATTTTTGCCGATATTCAGTGCATTCAGCTCTGGTTATGGGCATTTCTTTTTTTGGCTATGTACTGACACACTTTCCTGTCAATGTCTTTGAAGCGGTCGCTTTTAGGACTGCGCCAAGCTTTTCTAATATATATACATATATTATATTTTTCTATTGATTATTTTTCTTATTTTCTTGAAAACATGACTATGCAGTGGACAAAATCACACATTAAAATGTAATTATAATGAAATTAATGTTAGCTAAATTCGAACAAATTTTAATCTCATCAACTGCTTTTTTTCTGCATGACGTCATCCTTAAATCCGTATGTTGCATGACGTGAAAACTTTGTATGTGTGTTAATGTACTTGAGCATCATACCTGAACTGAAGGGAATGGAGTACACAAATGTGCCGGGCACCTGCTCTGCGGCTCTTTTATACCACAGAGGAAAGTGATCTGCATTAAAGACGCCCTCTCTGTCTTCAGCGGTGAGGAAATCTCTGCAAACACGTTCAATCATAGAGATTTTACTTCATCATTCGTCATTTACACTTACTGAGGCTTTTTAATTGGCTAGTGTAATGAGATTAGAATCAGTCATTATGCGATCACTGATTGACTCACTGATTGGTCAGCTGTTCGGGAACCACAAACAGGTTTGTTCTGGAAAGACCAGTGCGGGTGCCGAGGAAAGCGATCTCAACCCCTTTATCAGAATTCCTGTTGATAAAAACAAACAAAAAACAGTTTTAGCCACTAACATGAACAAAGCTTTCCTACCCAGTCAACCAACACCATTTACCAAAAACTACAGTATAAACTGCAAAAAAAGCCTTTTTAGATTTAAAGGGGTCATATAATGGTACATGCACTTTTACAAGCTGATTGTACTAAAATGTGTTTTGGCAGTGTCTGTACACAATCATCATATAATGATAAAAATCCATCCAGTGTTTTTGTTTTAATCTCATATGTTTTCCCCTGCCTCAAATTGAGCCGTACGACCATGTGACGTCACAAAGTCGGACGCCCCTCCCACGATTGTTGATTGACAGCAGTGTTTCAGCACAGACCCGCCCTGAGCAAGCTGTCCTCGTAGTCCGTCATTGTTGATACACTGGAGCAGAATGGCGCCTAAGCGATTGTAGGGTGGCCATACGTCCGGATTTTGGCCGGACAGTCCGGATTTTAAGCCCCATGTCCGGCGTCCGGCGCATCCTCAAGCCGGACATTCATTTGTCCTCCTTTTTGGAGTTGCGCTGAATTTTTGAAAAAAATTAACTTTTTTTTTTTTTTTTTTTAAATTAACTTAAAATCCCGCATAATGATAGCGGCTCTCTGATGCCCGTAAATTAGTTCAAATCTCTTGGAATCTAGAGCCGCGCATGCGAGACAGAACATACTGTATGTGCTCCAAACCGTGCAGCGCGCGGCAGAGAGCTAGGCTACGTTCACACTGCAGGGCTTAATGCTCAATTCCGATTTTTTGAAAAAATCCGATTTTTTTGCAAGGCCGTTCACATTTCCAATTAAATGCGACCTTTTGTGATCTCCTGTGTGAACGTGAAATGACCCAGAAGTGACCCGCATGCGCAGAAGAGTACTCAACGGTCAACGACGTCACTTGCTGTTTGCGGAAGTACCTAAACATGAATGTCAACAGTGGAGCTCGTTTAGCAATATTAAAGTTATTTTCCCAACAGAGCCAGCACAATTACAATCTTTTCGTTTTAAGAAGAAAATTAAGAAGGAGGAGAGCGTTTGAGCGCCTTCGATTAACTCACGGGAAGAGACACGTCTGCGGCGGACCATAACAGTGCAACGCGTTGGAGTGTATTGACAGGTGCGTGCTATCGGTGCTATCGTACGATAGCTAACTTGTTTATCTTCTCATTCCCGCCTACTTCAACGCAGAATTATGACGTTTGTCGCATATCAACGGCGTGCGGGTCGGATACATGCGACCTGGCCGTTCAGATTGAGGTCGCATTTCAAAAGATCGGATACGTATCGGATTTGGACCACATACCCAAGTGGCCTGGGTCGCATTTGAAAAGATCGGATCTGTGTCGTTCAGACTGTCATGAAAAGATCGGATACAGGTCGCATAGGGGCAAAAAAATCGGAATTGGGTCGTTTCAGCCTGCAGTGTGAACGTAGCCCTAGAGTTGCGTGCCCTCAGCACCAACCCAACACATACCCCCCCCCCCCCCCCCCCAGCCCCCGTCAACAAAACCACCGATCACCAAAATATATGTGTCCTCCTTTTTGGTGTTATGTAAATGGCCACCCTAAGCGATTGTGGTGTACGTTCTTGGGTGAAATAACGAACACAGCAGTCATTTTGATGTTCCTAAATCCGAACCGCTGAAGAAGCAGGGGCTGAGTTTTGTTTACGATGGGAATATTCCCCATGATCAACGTCAATGTGTTCATGTTTGCGCGAATCATTTCTCACCAGACTGCTTTTTAAACAAGGATCAGTATAAAGCTTCTAAGAAGCTGCTCCTGAAAAAGGAATCGGTACCAACTATACGTGTCCCTGCTGCACCTCCAGAAGAAGTGAGTGTAACATTTTATTAACTTTTAAATATTAATCTTTGCAAATCGCTTGCACGCTTCACGATGAATGTGGCTAATGTTTACACTCAGGGTACATTACGGCATGTATTCTATGTAACGTTACGACGTTCTCAATATAATTCATAATCCCACGTTTATAATGAACAACGCGTTATGGTTATTGTGTTATTGAAAACTGTGTACGCAGAGGGGCGGAGTCAGCAAAGCTCATTATCATTTAAAGGCATATGCACTGAAACGGCGTGCTGAAAACAGAGCTGTTTTTGAGCAGGTAAAATTAGTGTTTTCTAAAAATACTAATGAGAATTTTTAATAAAAGTATATTACAAAGTTTTCATTTAGACCCTAAAGATTCATATTAACTTGATATGAGTTATATTAACAAAATATGAGCATATTAACAAAAATGGCATTATATAACCCCTTTAAGAGACAAACAGAAGGTGGAACATGGTTGGTCTAATAAACTTAAGCGTATGAAATATGGCTCTTTTAAAATAAATTTAGTAAATAGAACAAGTAAAGAGTAAAAGTCCAAACTCACTCAGACTTATTGAGGGCCAGTCCAGTCCAGTATGCTTCTAAGGGAGCGGTTACCACAGCATCAAACAGAACCTGCTGAATCAGCTCTCTGTCACCTACAACACAAGAGAGGACATTTACACACTCCATAACACTCGTCAGACACCAACTTTAATGGGGAGAGTGTTTAAACAATTAATTTTGTAAGCAAGGTGTAAGATCTAGAAGAAGGACAATGTGGCAAAAGGTTGCAGGAGCATCAGCTACTGCCTATACTCCACTATGACGATTCCACAGAAGTTTATACTGAAAAACCAATCAATTGAGCTCATTTAACTGAAAACTGAGCTGAAAGTAAAATCGTTTCAGAAGCAGAACCACTTGATGACAGATTATGAAGACAAACATTTCTCCTTAGAACAACATGCACTGATGAATCGATCACAATAAGACCGTGTATTAGCAAAGTAAATTTTGATTTCATGTTGACGTTAAGAATCATCTATTAATGCTGCTCACATTTAAGGTGTGGTTTACGGCTGGTCATGTACAGTTTGATGGCCTGAACTTGAGTCAGGTGACGATGATCGTGATGCTCATCTGTATTACAGTATGTCCTGAAACAAAAACGTAAAAAAAAGCACAATATTTGATACTTGTGTGATTAATAACAGTAATAGAGTTTTATACATTGAGTGTCAATAGAAGTCTTTACCATTCATCAGCAAGGGCAACATCTGGTTGCTCAAGATCATGTAGACCTAAAAAAAAAGTGTGGATTGGATATTAGAGGATTATAGAATATAAGCTATGACAAGAATATATATTAAAGTATTTAACCATAAAAATTAACTTGCTTTAGCAATGGTTTTCAAAAGTCTTGCTAATAGAGCAAATCCTCACCAGCTTCAAGTGAAACATTTCCCTTGAAGAAGTATTTTCCGTGCCCTCTCGAGAGTGCCACACCTACACTACAATACACAGAAAACACCATTTCAAAAGTCTTATTATTATCATCACAATGTCACATCCTTTCAATCAACATTTGTTCAAATATAATACTTTTATAAGCAAACATTTGAGAAACATTTACATATACGAGTCAAGACATGACCTACCTAAATGGAGTTCCTTTAATATCAGTGTAGTAATAATCATTGTGCATAGTCAAAACACGTTTCTGGTGGGGAACAAATTTAAAGATAAGATTATGAAGTTATGTAAGCACTCATGTTTTGATATTATACTCATTTTGATATTAAACTACTGTTTTTTTTTTAATTATAATTATAAAACATTACCCCTTTGTCCACTGTTCTTTTTACTTCCATTGAAAAAGTGCCAGTTCGCCTGTTCACCATTGCTGTACGCAACTACAAATAAACACATTTATGAAGCATTGAAGCAGCACTTATTCATTTTAATACTGTATGTCAACACTTCTAAGATGCAAAACACTTCATGCAAGTACATGAACTAATGTACAACAGGTCTGAGCAACTGCAATGCATTTGCATCTGCGTATTTGTATAAAGTATGTTGCTGGTCTAAAGGCCCATTCACACCAAGAATGATAACAATAATGATAACGATAAAGATATTGATCTAAAAAGCAGTCTAAATATAAAAGAATAGCAGAATCCACACAACAACTATAACAATAACGACACAGAGAAACAATATCATTGGAATCACTTTCAGAAAGTTTTTTTTCCAGCTGATGAATGATAAAACATTGACAGCCAATCAGAATCGATCCTGCTTTAAAGAGATCGAGCATTTATAGCAGCAGATGACAAAACTATTTAAAATAAATAGAACAATGTCGTCCGCTGGTGTGGATGCTAATATAGTTATCTTTATAGTTATCACTCTTGGTGTGTAAGTATATTGCATTGTCTGCACTCATTGTGTAAGAACACAGAAACTAATGCATACAACATCCTCTGTGTCCTCCCATTCCACCTCGGACAGGTCCACGCTGCTGTAACTGGGTTTCTTCCGCTTCTGGCCCTCCTGGTACTGCAGGAAGAGACACACAGAGGACAGGAAGTGCTTTAGAGGACGGCAGCGCAGTTGCAGTTAGGAACTGGGATGACATGATTAGTAACACGATGGAGACAGAAACGTACAGTACATGGTGAAAGAGGTCATTAGTCTTGCATTTTTCACTCCTGCTCCCTGACTTTCCCACTAGCACTGCGCATTTATGCTGTCTAATGAGATGATGAAGCGTGTTAAAGGTGCTGTAAACAATTTGCTCAGTTTCACCATTTTGTAAACTTCAATAACACAGCCTCTCTCTAAAAGGATCAAGGCAATCCCAAACATAGTAAATTTAGACAGGCACAAAACATTTCTGATTGACTGGTTTTCTGATTGGATAAAAAGCATGGATCTCTTCCTTGACACTTTCATTTACTGTTTACAGAATCTGGTGCTGTCACTGACACATATTTTAGTGATATCTGTCAGTAGTCGGGACATTTTATGTGTGGTATTCCAAAAAATTGCTTACAGCACCTTTACATAAGGGAAACATCCAACATGTGCAGTGCTGAGGGAGTCCAGGAGGAGGATTGAGAAACTGTGGTGTAAGGAAATGAGTTTTGTTTACACACTATCAGACCAGCTGATTTTAGGCTTATAGAGATCCGTGTCAAAATAATCTGTCTAATCATTTTTGTTTAGATTGGTTTTAGTCAGTCAATGGCACTGTTCCAATCCCTAATGAGTTGCTAACTTGTTTTAAGAGAAGCAGAATGCTTGAGTTTAGCATGTTCCAAAGCTTATGATCTGAAACTCAAACACAAAAAGTTCAAATCACTAGTGTTATTTTTGTATTATTTATAGCTATTATTTATATTTTTAATAAGCTTTAATTTTTACATGTTCAGTTTTTATTTTAATTTTGGTTTAGGTTTTATTAATTTTGTTAGGTGTGAAGGCTTATTGTATCTGTTAGTTTTCCAATTATTATTTTTATTATTCTTTCGCTCTTGAGTCTTGAGACAGCTAATCGAACCGGATGGTAAAGAGTTGTGAAATTTGGCACAGATAAATAACAATCTGAACATTAACCACAGTAATTTTGTAATCTCTAACTCAATCTCTGTGACGCCACCAACTGCCCAAATTTGCACTCATGTTTATGTTAAGAACTTTTGAAACACATAAGTGGTAGAAACATTAAGAAAATGTCAATTTTTGAACTCGTCTTAGATGGTTTGTTTGATTTTCACCAAAATTAGCTCACATCATTCTCAGACAAAGCTGGCAAAACGTTATTAAATCTTTTCAAAAAACCAAACCGTTCTCAAATAACTTGCATATGAATAAGATGAAGAACACATCAAAAAGGATGCAAGGCTCTATCTCTGCGAGTCTAGTGATTGTATTTATGATTTTTCAGCAGTTTTGCCTAAAATAATCTAAAAATGTCTTTAATTACTCATTGTTGCAGTTTTTCTGATGCTCCCAGCAATGCTTGCATGACTCATCATGTCTTTTTTTGTGCTTGGCCCCTTAATTGCTGCTCACAGCTATATTTTCTATTAGTTTTGCATTTTTTAAAACAGTTCCATTTAACTTTATTTCTTTATTTGAGTTTTCATTTTAGTAATTTTTTTTATCTTTTTTAATTAAACAGAAATGTGAAATTTTGCCTTGCAACTAAAATATTTACATTTTGTTGATTTAATCTTTATTTCAAGCGTTTATTTTAACAGTTTATTTATTTTTCAAACTTTATTTGAAGTTTTAGTATTAGGTAACAATAACAATACTAGCTATTTTCTATACTTTAGTTTACATTTATGTAAAAAAATCCCTTGGATTCGTATGAACTATACATCATTTATATAATGTCCAATATTAATACTAAAATCCAGCATAAATTTGCTCCCAAGTTGAGAGGTTGCCTTTAATGTCTAAAAATGTTGCCTAGATTGCTAACTAGGGTTTGGAACAGAGCCTAAAAATGGCTAAAAAAATAATAAGAATGTCACTTAAGTGTGCACACTTGAATCCAGTCTAGTTCATAGTAAACAATCATAACCAATGCTACTTACTAATAATACTCATTTTAGCATTTACCACATAACAGTAAACACTGTCCCTGTTCAGCAACACAGAGTCAGTGTGGTCTGTAAATACACACACTCAGAAGCCTTGACTGATGCACACCACCGCTACGCAAACACAAACTGATACACAGCAGCACTGGAGCCACACTACGACGAGAACACCAACACGTTCACGACACACAGAGACGCACAGTCACGCATGGTGACTGAGAGCGGGGTGAGGGGTGTCCCTGAGAAGGGTGAGTTACCTCAGTGCTCTGATCAGCCCTGGCAGGCACATGAATGGGCTTTTATTCCTGCATGCAATATATCAGAGGAAAAGGGTTGGGATTACAAAAACTACATCTCCCATGATGCACTTCAGCGTCCCACCAGCGCTCTCACAAGCACACACTGCATGTGTGGGTAGATATTACCTGAGCCAGCTTTTTTTTTTTGGGCATGGATGTAATTGCATCATATTCCTAATATAGTTCTAATATAAGGCTGTTTATGGGCCAAGAACAACATATTAGTCCTTACCAGGGGCCTCAGGTCGGGATGTGTCAGGATATATCCGTTATTGGTAATGGCAAATGCGTATCCATGTATTCCTAGCTGGAGAAAAGAAGATAAGATTTTAAAAATGATAGCATTATCACACTTCAGTCCACTTTAAGATAGAGAGAGTGTGAAATTGAACAGATTAAAATTGATTTTGGAATGCATGGCTATTTGTTGGGTAACATCCTACCTTGTGTTTTGGGATGGTTTTCATTAACTCTTGAATGGGGATGTCAGTGCCCACAACGCCTAGCAGGATGCCTTGGTTTTTCTGTAGAGAGACAACTTTACTTTCACACACATTTTCATACGCATTTGTTCACTTCTCATTCTCATTGATATTAATAGGTGAGTGTGTTTAAAGTAAAGAAAAAATAAACCATTTGAAGCTGTTGTATGGTGGATATTAATTATCTCAAAGCTCAGTGAATATGAACTATAAGTGAAACACACCATCAGTGTTACACCATACTATTAATTGT
This sequence comes from Chrosomus eos, assembly GCA_036326025.1. NCBI lineage: Eukaryota > Metazoa > Chordata > Actinopteri > Cypriniformes > Leuciscidae > Chrosomus > Chrosomus eos. The sequence continues at coordinate 6,716,808 of CM070839.1, read as the reverse complement.
GTTCCGACGAGTTCGATTAAACAAATAGATCTGTATGAAAAAGTAATAATTTTTAATGCAGTTAAAATAAAATCTTCACGCTTCAAAATGGACCCAAAACACTCCATTCAAAGCATTTGTTATATTCCAAATCTTTAAAAGTTGTAGAATAGATTTGTGTGAGAAAGAAACCACTGAAAATGTTCAAGTTCCTCCCTAGCTCTTTATGAGAGAAGTAGAGATTGGTGAATGAATCATTCTTTTGAGTCTGATCTTTTCAATGAATCAGTTGATTCGGTTCACAAAGTGAAAAGATTCATTCACACTTGTGAAAACATTTAGAATATAAACTTCAGAATATACATGAATATTGATAGTTATATTTGACTAATAAGAATTTTAAAATTTTTTAAATAATATACGTATATATTTAATATTAATATTAATAATTATAATATTTTTTAGAATATACATGAATATTGATAATTATACTTAACAAATATGAACTATTATCATTATTAATAATATCACCATTAAAATTAGTATTCATATTAAAATATGAATGTTGGTATAATTAGTGCTGCTGTCAAATTGATTAATAGTGATTTATCGCATCTAACATAAAAGCTTGTTTATATTATATGTGTATATAATTATTATATTTATATATACATTTTATACACACATACATACACATATACACTACCGTTCATAAGTTTGGGGTAGGTAAGATTTTTAATGTTTGTAAAAGAAGTCTCTTCTGCTCACCAAAGCTGCATTTATTTGATTAAAAATACAAAACAAACCCAGTAATATTGTGAAATATTGTTACAATGTAAAACAGCTGTTTTTATGTAAATATATAGTAAAGTGTAATTTATTCATGTGATCAAAGCTGAATTTTTAGCATTATTACTCCAGTCTTCAGTGTCACATGATCCTTCAGAAATCACTATAATATGATTATTTGATGCTCAAGAAACATTTATGATTATTATCACAGTTGAAAACAATTGTGCTGCTTCATATTTTTGTGCAAACCGTGATCATTATTTTTCAGGATTCTTTAAAAGTTCAAGAGAAAAGCATTTATTTAAAAAAGTAATATTTTGCATTATTATAAATGTCTTTACTGTCACTTTTGATCAATTTAATGCGTCCTTTCTAAAGAAAAGTATTAATTTCTTTAAAAAAAAAAATAATCGTATTGACCCCAAACTTTTGAACGGTAGTTAATATATATAATATAATATATATATATATATATATATATATATATATTATATATATAATTATTCAAACTCAAAATAATTGCTAGATCAACGATATCATGTCACACATAAACACACAGACATTCTCCCTACCGTTTCATTCTTGGTGCTAAACACAGGCATGGCCACTGTGGTTATCGGGTTTGGACCTTTAGTCTCCCCAAGCTGCTGACAGACCAACAGAAGACTTTCAGATTTAAATTACATGAACATCTGAGAAAAATGCATCCAATAAAGATTTTGAATGGACATTGATCGCCACAGCCAGTTCATAAGCTCATATTGTGCTGTCCTACCGGCCTTCAGATCAAGGAAGTTGCTGCCACATGAAATATTCAAACCAACGTTTTGATAAATGGCCGTGCGAGGTGTAGACAAGTGAAGGGTGATCTGGTGAAGATGGTTCATCTCTGTAGCTGAACTGTAAGCTCAGCTGCGGGCACGATGAGGGCTGACATGATTTAACGCATGAGCTCGCTGAAACTAGGTCTGCTATTCCCCCACCTCAACCTTATGTGTGTGTGTCCATTACGCATGTTTTACAGTGGCCCTTGAGAGGATACGTGAATGCAGTTGTTTGTGAAAGAGGAAAGCAGACAGAAAAGAAAAAGAAAAACAGTAAATATCCCATTCTTAGTTGGCATCTTTGTTTTGTTTACCAGTAAAAATAAAATAAAATTAAAATTAAATTCACTTCCTCACCCTCAGGTCATTCCAAACCTGTATGACTGTAAGAGGAACAATGATGAAACTAATGAAAGCGAATGGGACTTGAGCTTTTGAGCTCCCAAAATTGCAAAAAAAACAGCATTAAAGGATCATAAAAGTGGTCCATACGGCTATATCAAAAGTCTTCTGACATCTGAAATTTTTCACTGAAAATATTCTCTTCTGTCATAGTTCTTAAATCTCATTTCTGATTATGTACATTCAAATGTTCGTCAAAACGTCTCGCCGGGTTTGACATCGATGACATGAAATGTCAATCTTGTCTCTGGGTCTCATGTGTCTTGTAAGCAATCAAATCCATGACATCAAACCTGGTGTGACATGTTTTGATGTGACTTATTTAAATAAGATGCGAGTGCAAACGAGTTTTGAGAGATATGTCAGAAGCGAAAGATTCCCAGTGAATAACAATGAAAATATTAAAAAATTATATTTAGACTTCTGTTCAAAAGTTTAGGGTTGGTAAGATGAAAGAAGTGTCTTACTCACTAAGCTGCATTAATTTATTAAAATACATAAAACAATAATTTTGTGTAAAAATATTACAATTTAAAGTCTTATTACAATTTGAAGTATTTACTGTTACTTTTGATCAGTTTAATTAATCCTTGCTGAATAAAAGTATGAATTTATGTATATATTATTTTTTAAATCTTACTGACCCCAAACTTTGGAACGGAAAAGTAAATTATATATGCATTTATATAAAAAGCTATCACATGACAGAAGACTTGGACCACTTTTATAGTGATTTAGTTTTTTTGGTGCTCGAGAGCCCCAGTCCCCTTTCACTTTCATTGTAAGGAAAAGATATGCGAGGACATTTCTGTACAACAATTCCTTTTCAGTTCAACTACATCAAAATAAAGAAATTCATATGGGCTTGGAATGAATTCAGAGAGTAAATGATCAAAAAAAAATTAAGTAAACAATTTCATTTTTGGGTGAACTATTCCTTTAAATCGTGTTTTCAGAATGTAACTTTAATCATCATTGGTCTTGTTCCACTGGCAGATTGGCAAGTTTGTTTCTAAAACGACAAAAATCTCCCTCAGTCCCACTGAAGAGGTCTTTAAAGTCTCTTATTCTGTCTCACATTCGGGAGCTCAAAAAAAATACCCTCAGTTTGAGTTTTGTCCAACATTTGTTCAGTCTGGTGGCGTCGTGCAGAACACTGAAGGTGTATCCTGCAGGAGCCAAATTGAAATCTGTGAATTAACCTTGTGCTTCCCCCTTCCTCTCCTTCCCCCCTCTTCCCTTCTCTCTTTCTCCCAGTCTCTGCCTCTCTCACCCCCTCTACTCCAATGTCAGTTTTATTACGGCTTTAGGAGATAAAAGCCAATGATCCACAAAATGATGAATGGGGTGTCTCAGTGGCCAAGATACAGCAACACACACTCCGGAGAACAATTCCCAACACCCTGCGCCTATGCCTGTGTGTGACAGAGGAGGGTGTCAAAGACATCGGGTGGGTGCGAACACTTGCACTTCTCAGTATGGTGTGTGGTGGTGTGTGTGCGTGTGTGTGTGTGTGTGTGTGTGTGTGTGTGTGTGTGTGGGGTGTGTGTGTGTGTGTGTGTGTGTGTGTGTGTGTGTGTGTGGGTGTGTGTGTGTGTGGTGTGTGTGTGTGTGTTGTGTGTGTGTGTGTCTGTGTGTTGTGTGTGTGTGTGTGTGTGTGTGTGTGTGTGTGTGTGTGTTATCAGAAATGGAATGGCACAGCGGTCGGTGTTGCGGATCTCGAGTGAAGCCAAACCCTATCTCTGACCACATCTCGCCCTCACTCGCTTTTATCTTACGCTCTCTCACGCTGCGTTCCCCTGTACCACTCTGCACCACATCCATGTTCAAGAACTAATAAAACGTTTCAGATTCCAGAAACGGAATACTGAAAGCAAATTACAATGAGGAAATGCTGCAAGACACCAGTGACAGAATGGACACAAACAGGCTCTGTTCCAAAACCTAGTCAGCTGCCTTGCTGACTACAGTCTACATAGGCAGCATTCTAACTGAGTGACAGATTTGGAACATTCTACGCTGTACGTCAAACAAATAGTGCTAAAAAGCGCAAGCACAAACTCTAATAAGCATAAATATAAAAAAATATAAAATTAATATTGGATAAAACAGTCCCATTTTAAACAGTTTGAACTATTTTAGTGATGCTTTTCAGTACTGAATGAATCACACACACACACACACACACACACACACACACACACACACACACACACACACACACACACACACACACACACACAACATATATATACTGTATATATATATATACAAAAGCTGTCACTGGGATGGAACTCTTTTAAAAAGTACTAATATGTACAATTTAGGAACTAATATTTACCATTTAGGTCTTTATATTTACATTTAGGTACTAATACAATACTTTACATACTATTGATGTACACTTTAGGTACTAATATGTACCATTTAGGTACTAATATGTACCTTTTGATATTAATATGTACCATTTAGGAACTAATATGTACATTTAGATATTAATATGTACCTTTAGATATTAATATGTACCTTTAGGTATTAATACGTACAATTTAGGTATTAATATGTACTATTTAGGTACTTCATGTTGTGCGCGCCCTTAAAATGCTGCCTCCGTAGGGAGCTCGCTAGGTTTCGGAACAGAGCCACAGAGACACCGGTTACGACTGTTACCTTGTGCGCCTGCGCGAGCTATAGGGACACAGGGAGAAAAATAATACGTGTCATTGACATGTGCTCACGTCTACACACATACAAGAGACACACTGCACGGTGTGTGACCTGATCTCGTTCTCGTAGTGCTCACTGAATGGAAGAGTGTCTTGATGAGACCTTCAGGGAGTTAACGGAGCTACTAATGAGCAACTGAGTTGCATTTTATGAGGGAGAATGATTGTAGAAAACACATACATTTAGTAGAAAAAATACTAGATTTTTTAGACAGCAAATCCTTTACAAAAATGTACCATAGTGACATTTGTTCTTGCCAAAATTCCTAGTTGTTTTTTAAATGAATAATAATATGGGATGTTCCTAAAACAATGTGACGTTTCTTCAGTCGTTATTGTATTTGATGATTGAGGTGATTTATAAATAAAAGTTTTATTTTTGCAGAAGCTGTAGTTCACATTGTACATTTTTGTAAGGGATACATATGCTGTACACTAACACTGTGATTAATTATACTTACTGCGCTGTCCACATAGGCTTCAGTCCACACTGTGTCATGTTCATGGTCGATAACCTTAGGTCTGCTCATCACATGCAAATACCGCATCACGTTTTCCTGAACATCAGCAAGAGTGGAGATCTGACTAAAATAACCTGCACAACACACAATCCACGGCAGATTTACTCTCTGAACTCTGAACAATCATATTAATAAGTACACTATTTTTTAACATTGATAATGATAAGAAATGTTTCTTGAGCAGCAAATCAGTAGATTAGAATGATTTCTGAAGTGACACTGAAGAAAGAACATTTTGATTTTTCATCACAGGAATAAATTACATTTAAAAATATTACATTAGGAAACTAAAAATAATTTAATCAAATTTCACAATATTCTTATCAAATAAATAAATCCTTGGTGAGCAAAAGAGACTTCTTTCAAAAACTTGTATATGTATATTTTGTCTAAATGCATTTTGGAATCACTTTCTATAAAGCCTGCAAATGTAGTGCATTTTTACAGATTGTCTTACTGTAACACATTATTTTTAAAGGTACATGCATTCATAAAGTTTTAAAATACAATGTTATAATATTTTGTTTCTATTCAGAAGTCATTCTAATGCCCATTATAATGTATTTTAATTATAATACTTATTTATTTATTGTTTTTATCAATTTAAAGATTGTAAGGCTATTATATATACAGAATTTGATTCATTTTTCCATAAAACAAAATCTGGGCTTTTGAATAACAATGATGTTAGTGACAGTAATAGAAACAGAACATAATCATAAATACTTCATTAAATTAATAAAGAGTAATGATTAATAAGACAAGATACAATCTGATCATCAGATGCCTTTCCATCCGTTTAGCTGTGTTGAAAATGTGAATGTGCTACTGCAGAGGCTCCAGGTGCAGAGCGAGAAAATCTCAGTATGGTGTGTGTGTGTGTGTGTGTGTGTGTGTGTGTGTGTGTGTTGTGTGTGTGTGTGTGTGTGTGTGTGTGTGTGTGTGTGTGTGTGTGTGTGTGTGTGTGTGTGTGTGTGTGTGTGTGTGTGTGTGAGAAAGCTCTCCTCATCCCGCGGCCAGTCATCCGTGGCACGGGCACATGGGAGTGATCAACGCTGTGCAGCCACAGGATCCGAGCTGACAGGAAGAGTGATTTAGGCTCAGTTGACCCTTGACCTCTGCATGTCAGCTCCGCGAGTTGAGCCAGTTGCTGTCGCACTCCCATCAAGCACTCAACACCCGCGTGATTTCCTCCTGCCTTCAAACCAATAAACCCACAGCGCTGGCACGCCAACTCATTGCGCTCGGAAGCTGAATGGAAGCTCCAGGAAAACCCAGCCAGGATAATTAATTAACTAATTAGCAAAAATTAAAATGGAATGTAAATCAAATTCAGCTCATCATCCCCCCCAAAAAATCACAAACCTTTATTGGCACACGCCATCCATTTCAGGTTATCAGCAAACGCAGATTCCCGACCAATCAGGTAGGGAAATATACGAACCTATGGAGAAATAGAAAAGAGTTTTATTTATGCAATAAATAAATATGTTTCAGTATTTGTATGTGAATAGTAAAACATTTTTGTACTTAAATACTAATACACACAAAATAGCAGATGGACAGCTCCTAGAATGTAAACTTTACACATGAGTAGCTTTAAGCTTGGCAAGCTACAGATTCAACATTTTATGTATGAATACTAATGAAATCACATTGGTCTCTGATTCTTTTCATTCCTCTGTTTCTCTTTGTTTCTCTGCACTGAAAACACACATGCAGCAGATCTCTGAATTTAAATCAAAGAATCTCCTTGTTTCCCACAATGCAATTTCCCAACGTCAGGGTGAAATCTGATTCCTTGATTACTCATTGGAGAACAACCGCCTTGGCGCATTTACTTAATTACACAACTGTGTAACAAATCAGACAGGAAAATTGTTCACCATATGTTTTAAGATTCAGTTTTAAGTTTCCAGCAGGGATGTGCATGAGTACGCAGAGTGACAGCAATGATCAATCATGAAAACATTACTGTACGATTTTAAAAACTTAAAAAATTTCACACTGTTAGAAATGCAAGTGTCTTACAACCAGTGTTATTGTGGTATTATTTATATGTTATTATAGTCTTTATAAATATTTTGAATTAGCATTTATTTTTATATTTTCCGTTTTAGCAATTTTATTATGTGCTTTTGTCATTTTTATTAGTATTTTTATTTTATTTATTTTTTATTTACAGTAAAAATGCTTTTCATGTTAGTAGTTTCTTTGAAAACTCTTTTATAGGCACGTTTCAAGATGCCCTTGCTGCAAGATGCTAAAAAAACAGCCAAATGCAACAACTTTACACATCTGATGGGGCAGATAAAATAAATAGATTGATCTATTTAAATTAAGAAGACATTGTTTAATGTTTATATACAGTACATTTATTTTATTTATTAATTTGTGCACATGTTTCAAAATACGGATGTGCAAACTCAACCATTCCTCTCGATGTTCCTTCCTCCGCTCACACATTTTTTCTCCCTCTCCCTCCCTTCTTTTACCCTCCATCCCTCTATTTCTCAGTACATTGCTCCTGTCTCCCATGTATAAATGGTTTTTGATTCCAACCAATACTGAGTGGTTACACCGCAGTGGGCCAGCGACCCAATTCACTCTCACACACACACACACACACACCACACGCACGTGCGGTGCGCACGCACAACACACACACACACGCACACACACTCTTCTGCAGGCTGTAAAAATGCATTTCTCCTCCTGCCGATTAGGACATGAGATGCAGACTTACACACGCAACCAATCCAGGCCAGGAATGTTCGCTTAACATGTTCACCTGAATGCCGAATGCTTTATGAACACGTCTGGTAGTGTAAATCGTGCCGCAGTCGGCAAACACTGGTTCACAGGGTCAATCGGGCGACTGATTCAGCACCGCTAAAGGGCAGGTACATGTGCAAACGCTCCAAATTTTGTTTATTCAACACATTCCCCCATGTTTGAAGAGTGTGTCAAATAAGCTGGTGCTGTCAGCAATTCAATATACATTAACACACTTTTTCAGACAACCACCGCAGCCAAACACAATTCCTCAAAATGTCAAAACGCTCTCAAAAGGGAATTTTACACTTGTGCTGGGGTGAAAAAAAGCAATCATAACTAAATCTATAAAGTAAGAGAAAACATACTATACTTAGGCAGGAAAAGAACCAATATACTTGAAAGAAATTTGATAATGCATCTCATTTAGGATTTATTTATAAATAAATATTCATGCTGGAGTTGCTATGCATTAAAACCCTCCTTTTTAAAAATCCTTTATCTTACCTTTCGCTCAGGCCAGTTATATTTGGCAAAAACATCATCATACATTTCAGTGGCTCCATCCGTTATCAGCATGATCGCCTGACTACATGAACTTCCACGGCCGGTCTGATTAATCTGCACAGTCAGAGGGAGAGATAAAGAGACATGAGAGAAAGAAACTTTTCACTCTGAGAATGAGAATTCAGAATAAACACGATCAATTTGCCTTAATAAGATTCACACATAAAACAAAAAATTAACAACACAATCTATTTTAGTGGGGAGAATAAAACAAGAGGAGCAAACAGGAAATTGTCTTCAGAGTGGTTTCTGCATCTACATTATCAGGCTCTGACAGATTGCTCATGTATAATGCTTTGTAGATGATACTGTGTTTATGCTGTATGATAAAATGGTTCTGGTCCTGGATGCTGATTGGTCGATCTCAAGAGTAAATAGCTACTACATAAAAATAGTTAACTACATTTTTCAGCATAATAGTAACAGCAGCTTAACTGTGGACACAAAATAGCACAGCCTCTCATACTTTATTGTTTAATTATGCTATGATTACATTGTTTGTACAGTATTTTTGTGATCACTGTAAAGGCTACAATGCATTAACCTTATTAGTGAAGCATGCATGTTTTGATCAAATCTTGGCAATATGCGAGACATAAAAATAAACATAATATCAGTCTTAAAGTAATACATGCAGTCTGGTCCAAAAGCAATTTTTTTTATGTATTACATTATTTTATTACACCATTTAAAAAAAGCTGTTTTATATTGTAATATATTGTTATATAAAACGTAATTTATTCCTGTTATCAAAGCTGAATTTTCAGCATCATTACTCCAGTGTTCAGTGTCATGTGATCACAAAACATTTATTATTATTATTACCAATGCTGAAATATATTTGTGTGGAAACGGTGATACATTTTTGCTAAGGATTCTATGATGAATTGAAAGTTCAAAAGAACAGCATTTATTTGAAATATAAATATGTTGTATTATAAATGTCTTACCTATCCCTCTTGATCAATTTAATGTCCTTGCTGAATAAAAAAAATAATTTATTTAAAAAAAAAAAAACTTACTGACCTCAAACTTTTGAACAATATTGTATAATGTATTAACTTATATTGACAGGAACTATGATCATGTTCTCCAGCATGATTTAAGTTTATTTCCAGACTAAAAAGGGATTTTAATTCCTAAATCTTCAGACTTTTGGAGTTTCAGCTGATCAATTAAACTAATTATCGTTCTAGAGCTGCTTTACAGCAGAATTAAATTCTGTTTGCATCATTGATCATTATTTACCTATTTAACATTGCAAAGCTGCTTTGAAACAAACTGTATTGTATAAAGCGCTGTATAAATTAAGGTGACTTGACTTGACAGAGGAACTAAGCAGAATACTACATAGTATCTCTGGAGACGTTTTGCTGCTTATACAACCTGCACTATGGGTGATAATCAGGCTTTGTATTCTCTAATGTAGTCTTTACACCAAGCGAACTTTACTGGGTGCAGTGCATGATGTCATTCCAAAAGTCAAAGACTGCTGCATCTATTATTATTTTTATTTTACTTTCAACCAATCAGGCACAAACACAGCATGTGGTCGTTTAAAGGGGCCGGACTCTGGGTTTTACGATTACCATATTAATGGACTGGCTCTAATGAATGTGACAAATACAGATACAACCCCAATCCTCCTTTCTGTCTCTCTGTTTCTCCCCTCTCTGCTCTTTCCGCAAGACTAGTGGTCTGAGAAAAGAGAGATAAAGGGTGCAACTGGACTGACTTTGAGCGCTATCTCGTCTGCAATTACCTTCTCTTTCATCAGCTTATTAATCAGCGCTGCCAATTACCACAATTAATCACAGAGAGAGATAGAGGTGTCTCGAGGAGGGGCCGCAACAGCGAGACAAAATGCAGGCAAACACACACACTTGTGTAGGAGCAGAACGAAGGGTTGTCATGATACCGGACCTCTGTAATCTCAGGGTTTAGGCAATCTTCACCCACCTCATTTAAGATAGTGAAAGCCTCACTCAGTGCATTGCCCAGGAGTCCGATTCCTTTGGCGAATAACTTGTCCAGATGCTCTTTAAAGTGCTGATGAATAAGAACAAGAGAAATGGCTTTCAGATATGGTTTAGGAGTCCTAATTTCACTGAAAATTAAGTAATTACAGCCAGCAAGTGTGTGCCATTGTTTAATAAAAGAAAGACATACATCCTTATTAGTACTGTCAGCTTGAACAAGCGTTCCGTTTAGACAGGACTCCACATAACGGATCTCTTGGTTGTACTGGAAACACAAGATATATTAGACACAGTGGGCATTACTTAAACAAAGCTTTCAAATTAATTGATATCATATTATTCCACTCATGGATATTAAATAAAAATTTCCTTGCGTTTTTGTTATGAAAGTGTATGAACATACTGCAAAAAAAAAACATCACAGTCTAAAATAACGCAATTTTAATTTTAATGCTAACATGATTCATTACATGAAATACTTTATAAAAGTTTAATGTCAGTCAGGTTTTTTTTAATGTTTTTGAAAGAAGTCTCTTCTGCTCACCAAGGCTGCATTTATTTGATCAAAAATACAGTAAAAACAGGAATATATTGAAATATTTTTACAATTTAAAATAACTGTTTTCTATTTCAATATATTTTAAAATGTATTTATTTCTGGGCAATGTCAACGCTGAGTTTTCAGAAATCATTCTAATATGCTGATTTGGTGCTCATCAAATAATTTCTTATGACTTGTTAAAAACTGTTAATATTTTTGTGGAAAGTACAAAAAAACATTTTAATGTAAATTTCTATAAATTACAAAAACAGCTATCTTTCTTTTGAACTGTAGTGTATATGACATATATAAAATAGAATAATATAAAATAAATTATATTATTTTTAAAAATATATGATTTTATAAAAATATGAAATGTAAAATCCTTTATGTTTTGACATTTCTCTTTGCAAACCATGTTAGATGAAGTTTCTCACGGCCCGTCATCTAGAATCCATTTTTACCTTTTTTAAGGTTTAGAAACTGATCCTAGACCAGCTGCATTATCCTGGAGCAGCATGATATCGGAATGATATCTATATTCATAAAAAACACATCATACCTTTGGAGTAGAAGGATAAAGCTCGGAGAAGACTACGCTTCCCCAAGCCTTACACAAGAGAGGAAACTTTCTCTGTTCGACTCACAGCAATAATGTTGAAGAAGTCATCATCCCCGAGCGTGTCCAGTATGGAAGCGACCGTCTGTCTGGCTATAGTCAATCTTAAACCCTTCATACTGCCACTGACATCCACCAGAATCACAACATCTTTAGGAGAAGTGGCCGCCTGGATATACCTGAGACAACAAGCATCACACAGAAATGTTAATGCATGAATTCACTTATAAATTATTTATAAATAAACTAAAAAGTTAGGTCATACTGGAATCTATTCATGAAAACCAAACAAAACCTTACTGATAAAATCAAATAAGAATCACAAAAGAGACATTTCAAGAATCATTTAAAGCAGGAAAAAGTAGTTAATACCATTTTCTGTTCCTGCAGTCAAAAGCAATGACACCATGTTCATCAGGATGCCATTTCACACCTGAAAACACACATAGTGTAAATAATTTAATTCACAGGTTGACATGAAAGAATTTGACATTGTATTGTATATGGATATTGTTGATATTGTATTTGGTATATTGTGTTTCCCCCTCACACACATCCTAGTGTCTCAGAACCGTTTATATTAAAATCATGTTTCACATTTATCGCTTTATAGTTTGCAGACTCTTTAGTTAGAAATCAAATGATAGTATATCTCTGTGACTCAGCTCTTTAACCACATCTGTTTAGCACAAATAGCAAATTTATGTAAATTTGGCATAATGCTATAAGATGTAAGATGTGATTTAGTCCGCCACAGGCTTTGATTAATGGAACACATTTTCTCGATGTCCTCTCTGATGGTCTGTAAAATTAAAACATTAGTGAAATCAACCAGTTTGATCTTCATCAATTTATGCTCTGACATAATGCAACATTACGCACCTGGATATTGTCGGAAAAAACCTTTAGCGCTTCCAAAGTACTGCCAAATAAGGGTCGGGTCCCTTCTGAAGTTATCCACGAAAACTTTATTCAAGGCTTCTGACCAATAGACTCCATTAACAATGTCAGGGTCTTAAAAGATAAAGACAGAGAAAAACTGCTACATTTATTGAAGCATAATTTGCAATCATAGGCAAAACACAGTTCTAATTTGAACTTTAACCCTAATTTCGTTCGTCGTACAACCCAAAGTGGTGCAGTTAAATCACCTCATCCCAGTTCCACCCCTCCTTCTGCTCCGAGTACAACCTGACTCCATAAAAAACCTCTTGCCTTTGTCCTCATGCAAACAAAGCGACGCCATTGAAAGGCCATTACGGGCGCACACAAAGGGACGCGGTGCATCCACCGTGTGTGAGCGCCCACTGCAGCATCCACACATCACAAAGAGAACAGCTACTTTAAGAGTGATTACTCTGTTCTCTGCGCGTTCTTCGCTGGGGCATTGAGCCCTTGGCTTTGTTCATTGCGCCGTCCCCAGGTAGTTATTGACCCGTAGTGCTGCAGTGACACTGAGGAGTTCGTTCTTGGATCAGTAACTTCAGAATGACCTGAGGTGGTTGGCTATTATCACTGCTCTATGACATACTAACTTACCTCTCTCTATTTTTCACTCCGCGACGTCAGGACACCCGAGAGCTGTTTATCAGTGGCGCATTCAAAGCTTTTAAACTGTTAATGAAGTTGCTCTCTCTGTTTCTTTGTTAATCTGCAAAAACAACTCATGAATGACTACATGTATGCCCTTACATGTTCAAAAAATGACTAACTTAGTTGGCATGAAATGAAAGAAAATGTTATGCTACTGGTAAAAGCCTTTTTAATGTTCTAGAAAGAAAGAACGTTTGTATTTATTTAATCAAAAATATAGTAAAAACAGTAATATTGTAAAATATTATTAGAATTTAAAAGTAACAGTAAAACTGTTTTCAGGATTGATAATAGTAAAAAACATTATTGACCACCAATAATGATTCATAATAACTAAGCAGCTAATCAGCATATTTATGATCATTTGACACTGAAGACTGGAGTAATGATGCTGAAAATTCAGCTTTGCATCACAGAAGTAAATAACATTTACATTTTAATATTAACATTTCACAATATTACTGTTTTTACTGTATTTTTCATCAAATAAATGCAGCCTTGATGAGCAGAGAATACTTCTTTCAAAAATATAAAAAACATTTAGCGATTCTAATCTTTTGATTAGTATTATATATTTTCTTTTCAAGAAAATCTAGTTTTTATATGTATTTTACTTTGAAAAATTCATATATGCATATGTTTAGCATGTTTTTTTTTTTTTTTACCTCACCATTTTTAATCCAAACATTGGTTATGTATGATGACGGACTCCTCCAATCATTGAGTCTGCTTAACCTTGCCACTTTCTTACAATCGACTGAAGCTCACATTCAGATCTGCCTCTATCTAATCAAGAAATTATGGATAGAAGTTCCCACTTTCCACCATCCATATTTTTAATTTCAATCGCATGTGTGTCAAAATAAGGAGGAAAATACAGTATCTGACACTACATACATTACATCGAAACTTTAAAGGTACACTATGAAACTTTTGACCCTCGAGCAGTTAAAACAAAACTGCATGTATTTTGCAGAAGAATAGTGTTTCGGCTCTGCGTGACTGTGCGGATGAACACGGTTATACTGCTCATAAAACATTCACTACTAGGATCATTAGTAGATACGAAAGGATCATTAACAGATACGGTACTTCCTTGAAAATAAATTTCAGCACAACAACCATAATGAAATGACCCTTCACAATAGATAATGCTTTACAATAAACTCTGTTAGAGAGCTACATATGGCGATTTATCTGTTCAATAAAATACCTTCACTTGTTGAGTAATAAAAACACCATTTCTGCATCGCTTTTACAACATTTAAAATGTCTGTTCTCACCATCACCGAAAAGCCAAGCCATCATTTTATTACGAACTCTGTTGGGTTCTGTTTTTGCCATGCTATTCGGCATTTTATTAAAACGGGTGATTTTGAGACTTAGGCTATGTTTACACGGAAACGATCTGAAGAGAAAACGCAAAAGTGCCGTTGCGTTATCACTTTTTATTCTGCGTTTAGACGAGCGTTATGTGGGGGAAATCTGCGTGCATATGGTGACGCAAAAGTGTGTGAAATTCGATGTAGTATGCACTCCAGGCGGCTAGGTGGCAATGTGAAGCACTGCCACACAACAACACCAATATTTGAGAATATTTTGTACAACTGCAGAAAAGACTCTTGTATATTTATCAGAGCTGCTAGGGCAACTTGAAGGTCCGACCGACGTATGGAAATAATCCGAGATGTTGGTTGTTATTTTCCAAAACTAGCCTATGCCTGTGACGTAAACGCATACACGACGAGAGCCGCCGTGAGCAGATTTGCGCTTTTACTGTTTAGACGGGAACTCGGCGGTTGAGCGTTTTTAAGAATTCCACTCTGGAGGGTGGTTTCACTTTTTTGCGTTTTTAAGCCCGCAAAATGCCGTCACCATGTAAACGAAAGGCACATCCGTTAAAATATTTTTACGTTTTCACTCGGAATCGTTCTCGTGTAAACAGGGCTTAAAGTAACACTAAGGATTTTTCCTCTTCGGTCGCGCTACTGGTTGGAAACGAAATTGTCCATTGCCGCTGTCGTAAATAATTTAGCCTACCGTCGCACGCACGCTCGCTGTTTATCCAGCACCGCTTTAGAATGAACGATGTCCACAGACAAGGTAGAGTATGTTACATGATTTCATGAAAGGATGATGTATTGTGACATCAGAAACGAAGAAAAACGAAATAATGACTATTATAGCGCTTGACGTAAAGCAGTCGAATTTTGTAGTTCTTTTTGTGCACGGGTTCCTACCCGAACCCGAAGTTACATAGTGCCAGTAAAAGCGATACAGACCCCGTCCGGCTATGGCAGACGTGTCATTTAACTTATTTTAAGTCGATGTACCATCACAAGGGTCTTGGAAATATATTGAAGGTTGAAAATTGTTACTTAGTGTTACTTTAAGTGTGCTCAAAGTCAGCCTTTCTTGCTCATTCTGACAACTAACCTATACCACTCCAGTCCCACACCATAAATGCATCAAAGTAGCCGGAGCAACTTTTCTCTATGACGAAACATAATTTCCTGTGAAAACCATCCAAATAAAAACACTTATAATAGGCTTAATATAGTGAATGAGTGTAGGACAAAAAGTTAAATAGAGTACTTTTAAGCACTGCTGGTAGATGGCTGAACTGCAGCATTTTGTTGCACAAAGCATTAAAGAAATAGCCACACATTTTTTTTGCAAGCAACATAGCCTACAGTATAAATCAACAATATTTCATTATATTATAGCAGATGTTTTTCTAGTCTCAATAACTCTTATAAGAATAAAATGGAATGACATTTTCCCATCCTGCTGCTCAGGATAGTAAACAGTTTTGGGACTGTGCGTGTTCTTGTACAGTGTGTCATGTTGGTTGAATCATAACCCATACCCTGTATGCCCAGGTAAAAACAGGATGCATTACCTTTATTGTACATGTTGGTTGGCACCTGCACCACGCTGAGGCTGAGGTTGACAGATAGGTTACTAAAATGATCGTTGGGTTCAAGGAGGAACTCTCCTCCCAGCTCCACGCTGTTCCCATCTTCATCCACCTCGTTTATCAGCACTGCGTTGAAATATTCGTACTGCGGGAAGAAAAATGAGCAAAACAAGTCTATATAGAGGTGTCAGGCTTGAAAACATTAAATGTGAATGAAAAAGTAATGATTTTATTTTAGTTGATAATACTGCATATTACCGATATTCATTCTATGGTGTAACAGCACTTGAACGTTCAAAAGTTTGCAGTTAGTACGATTTATTTAAATAACTTTCATTCATCAAGGACACAATAAACTGATAAAAAAAAAAATGACAGGAAAGATATTTATAATGTTACCAAAGATTTCTATTTCAAATAAATGCTGTTCTCTTGAACTTTCTATTCATCAAAGTATACTGAAAAAAACGAATCACTGTTTTTCTGAAAAAAAATATTAACTGTTCTCAACATTGATAATAATAAGAAATGTTTCTTGAGCACCAAATCAGCATATTAGGATGATTTCTGAAGGATCATGTGACTAAAGACTGGCTAAGACTGGCTAAAGAACAAGGGAGTAATCCATCAGCCGGAAGTTGAAGCCTCACGGGAGCCGCCATTGCAGCAGAACTTCACCTGCTGTTAGCATTCCATTGACTCCCATTCATTTTGGCGGCACTTTGACAGCGAATAACTTTACACCTGAGGCGTCCAAAGACTTCATTTGTCCATTATTTATTTCTAAAGAAACACGACCATGTATAAAAGGCTCCATTACTTTGTATCTTACGTTATGGCCCCGTAGAAGCCGTTTTTTTTTAAATAGGCTAACAATTGCATCATAACCACGCGACTTTCTGTCGCACAATAGAGACATTACCGTATAGACAGGAGGAGAAGCTTGCATGCAATCTTTTACTGTCTATGAGGCAATCGGGGGGACATAGAGGCATAAAGTCAAGGGAGACGTCCATAGATAGAGAGTCCATAAAAGCAATGGGACAAAATATTTCAACAACGTTTTTGAGGAATTAGGTGATTCAGATTTGTCTTGCCACCGCTACTAGAAGATTTACAACTGTCAGACTGTCGTCACGCTCAGTTTGAGCCTGCGCAGTTGCTCAGCCATCAGACAGGAAGTGCAATAATCTTCAGTCTTCTCCGTTGAAATCAATGGGGTCGCTGTGTCCATTTCTTTTACTGTCTATGCTAAAGACTCAGCTTTGCCATCGCAGTAATAAATTACATTTTAAAATACATTAAAACACAAAACAATTAGTTACAATTTTAATAATGTTTCACAATATTGCTGTACACAATATTATAATAATGTTAAGAAAGTTAATAATAATTTTTGGATGCAGACTTAGTCAAATCTGAGCACAGTTTGAGACACTATTGAGATCTGAAACTCTAGAGGAGTTATGTGAGATTAACAGGGTCTTTCACTCAGGGACTTTTGCTGAACATTCTGTAGTTTTCTGTCTGTTTAATTGAGATGGAAAACATTCCTGATTTCTCTTTCCTACATAAAAACTGGTATGCTTAACCATTTAGACTAAACCATTAACTCCCGGGTTTCACAGACAGGGCTTAGACTAAGCCAGAATTAGGCCTTAGTTCAATTAGGGCATTTAAATAGCTTTTTATAAACGTGCCTTCGAAAAAACAAATTACTGATGTGCATCTTGAGACAAAACAATGCCAGAGACATATATTAAGATATGTCATTGCGAGGTGCTTTCAGTTAAGACAGCTCAAACATGCATCTTAGGCTGGAGGCTTAAGCCTTGTCTGTGAAACCAGGGGTAGAAATGTTAGTTTACGAACTGAATGCACACACACACACTATGCACAACATTTACGCTTTGCGTCCCAGGCGAACTATAAAGGATATCGGGCAAAGAACATTTAGTTTGTGTCCAGAGGGCATGCGTGATTAACTACCTCTCACTTTACTGGACCAGAGGTCATTCTGTGAAAAGAGGCTATCTATCTGTTAGGTGAGTGTACTTGATAACACCTTTGTGTTTACTATTAAGCGGTTTGTGTATGTGTGTGTGCACTTGGCTTCAGTTCCTGTTGGGGGGGGGGGGGGGATCACTTCAGAGCTCAGCAATGACAGCTCATACCACGGCTGGGCGCTCCGGTGATACACCCCTGGAGGGGCGGAGGGGAGCGTGGCGAGGCAGAGGAGAAACGCTCCACACTCAGCGTTTCTGACAGCACTGCGACAAGCTTTTGAGGGTTATCAACAAACAGCAGGAGCAGGTGCTGCACACCCCAACGAGTCCTGGTCCCGGTGGCTCCCAGTGAATCAGAACTCCTCATTCAAAGAGTCACGGTCAGAACTGTTTCATCCAGACCTTTATAAACATTCACTCTCGGCCAGACCATTTATTGAAAGCTGAGTTTTTATATACTCACACTGACTGAGGCACTAAAATAATTAGCCTAGATTCAAACGCTTAAATAACATGACATTATTTTCATGACTTTTTTTTATTTTGGTGCATTTTTATTTGAAATTAATTACTCTTTTTATTTTAACATTTATTCCTGTAGTAAATCTCCATTACATTTTTTATGTCCTGATGTTTTCGATCGACATCAATATAACCAATAAAACACTCACAAAAAAAGTATTATTTTAATAAATCATACTTAAAACTACTAATTGATTTAACAATATATATATATATATTCATTTGTAATTAATTGCATTACTCTTTTTATAATTATATTTATTTCCTGAAAAGAAAATTCAATGGCATTTTTTGTCTTCACAAAAATAATATTCACAAAAATGTATTCTTTTAATAGATTATTCTTACAATTACTAATCAATTTACATTGTTATATACACAAAAATTAAAATTAGTGAGTTAATGAGAATATAAAGTGAATGAATGTGTTAGAATAAATAATGTGTATCTAAAATAAACATCCTTCATTTCAGTCAAAAGGTTTTTGTTATAAAAAAAACAACATACAGAAAGGGTACAAAACCGACTCTTTCACTACAATTAGTTGTGTGAATAAAAAAAAGACACAGTTTATGAATTACTGGAAATGTATTTCTACGTACAACAGAGTGAGTGCATGAATTCATTACTGAGGGGGGATACCATTATTTTAAACGTATTTTGCTTCAGTGAATTTTCCATTTGTCCCTGAATAGCGCAGCCAACGTGGAGTCATTTATCTTAGTCGGAGTGCGGAGGCCGGGGCGAGGGGAGGGCTTTCCGGCACATAAAATATATATATAAATATAATTCACTTCAAGAACTAAGCTGGAGGTCATGTACAGGATATTTGCATAAAGCAGGGCTACAAGATTATGGCAAGGAGAGCAGGGGCTTTATTAAAATATCCCTTAAGATTCTATTCTAAAGAACACAATAGAATCTATGAAATATTCATGAAAAAAATTGCATTTTAAAAATGAATATGCATGTAATTTTTGTGTTTAAAGACCATTAAAGTGATTGAGTTTTTTAAGAACCGTTCATGGTTCTGAAATCTTCCCATGTAAAACAGCAAACGCATACAAGTGTACAAACTCTCTCACCTGTAGGTCAGGGTTCTCCTCGTGCTGAAGATGAGCTTCCTCCGCCGCTTCTACAAGCCTCTATATGAGTGACATGACACAGACAACAGCACAAACTTAGAAGAGATGACTGATGGCAAAATACACAGACTTGTTCTTGATGAGCAACATGAGCTAGATTTCAAAGATGCAGACATTTGTGAAAATAGCCTCTAGCTACATGTAAAAGGCATTTTATAACTTCATTTTATAATTTCATAACATCATTGATAAATGTATTAGGCCTACATTTTATAATGCTTATCAGATCATAAGTTAATGTTCTTTCGCTAATGCCTTTGATTCATATGGAGGGAGGTGGGGGTTGACTTTCAATAACAAACTGACCCTGAGAAACATTCACAGATGTAAACGTGACAACTAGCCCCGTCATAAAGACAGATTTATTCAAGTTAAATAGTCATAATGATTTATTTGTGAAATTAATTGTATGAGGTGACCTTTTTAAAGCAGTAAAATAATGTTTAGTTTACCTGCTGCTTGCAAACAGGTTGTATTTCACATGGTGACTTGTTCCCTTGCGGCAAAATTGTGTGTGTGTGTGTGTGTGTGTGTGTGTGTGTGTGTGTGTGTGTGTGTGTGTGTGTGTGTGTGTGTGTGTGTGTGTGTGTGTGTGTGTGTGTGTGTGTGTGTGTGTGTAAAGGACAGTTTATGTTTTGTCGTCATTGAAAAGTGCTGGCATGCATTTTTTTTAGTTACATGGCGGTATAATTGCTTCCAACCCACAAAGCGCTTTAGGAAAAATAATTAATACTTGTCGCATTTGGTGGAAATTATAGCAACAGAACCAAAAAAAAAGCCTGTGCCAATATTATAATACAAGCTATAACCAAGCTGCTTTGTAAAATATAATACTATGAGGCTATGTCCTTGGAAAAAATATATAATAAAATAACATGTGTTCTAAATGTTTTAGATAGGCCTACAAACAGGGCGAATTATGAGAGCCAAAACATTTATTATGAGGGGGCGTTTATTCTTTTACACGCACGTAGCCTACTTTTCAATCGTGTTTTAAACGTCTCATTAACCACAAAAGCTAAATCACGAGTTAGAGAGGGCAAACAACAGGGCTAGCTAGATAAAGCGCGAATTTTTAACCTGTTGCCAAACAGGTGGCGCTAGAGAACTGAATAGCGCGTTTACCTGAGGAGGTAACCACAGCAAATAAGCCTGCACCAAACGATCATTAACCCTTGTGCATCAATTTAAAAAAGTTACACATAGCTACATAGAGGACAAAAATGTCCGTGTCCAAAAACTGTCATAAAAATATTATAGATTTATATTTTTTTCCACTTTCACTGGCATCATTTTTTTAACCAGCATCAGCTCTAATCATAATGACCAAACATTCATTAATTTTCAGAATTTTAAACCTTAAAATGCTGGTTTGTTTACATAATGCCACTGTTGTTTTTTTATGAAAAAAAGAAAAATAGTAATTATTTTCAATTTACTAAATTCCAAGCAGAATTTTTTTTCTTTGATTATTACAGCCTTGGATATGTCAATGATTAAGAACAATATTAATTTTGATGCATTAATATTTTTTATGCAGTATCAGATTTAAAAAAAAGCTACCACTTAGGTACATAAAGGACAAAAATGTCCATGTCAAAAAAGTGTCATAAAAATATGATAGATTAATATTTTTTTCCACTTTCACTGACTTAGATTTTTTACTAGCATCAGTTCTAATCATAATTACCAAACATTCATTTATTTTCAGAATTTTAACCCTTTAAATGCCGGTTTCTTACATAATGCCACTGTTGATGTTTATAAAAAATTTAATAATAATAATAATTTTCTATATACTAAATTCTAAGCAGAATTTTTTTTTCTTTAAATATTACAGCCTTGGATATGTCAATGATTAACAATAATATTAATTTTGATGCATTAATATTTTTTATGCAGTATCAGATTTAAAAAAAAGCTACCACTTAGGTACATAAAGGACAAAAATGTCCATGTCAAAAAAGTGTCATAAAAATATGATAGATTAATATTTTTTTCCACTTTCACTGACTTAGATTTTTTACTAGCATCAGTTCTAATCATAATTACCAAACATTCATTTATTTTCAGAATTTTAACCCTTTAAATGCCGGTTTCTTTACAAAATGCCACTGTTGATGTTTATAAAAAATTTAATAATAATAATAATTTTCTATATACTAAATTCTAAGCAGAATTTTTTTTCTTTAAATATTACAGCCTTGGATATGTCAATGATTAACAATAATATTAATTTTGATGCAATCATATTTTTTATGCAGTATCAGATAAATAAAAAAACTACCACTCAGGCCCATAAAGGACAAAAATGTCCATGTCAAAAAAGTGTCATAAAAATATTATAGATTAATCTTTTTTTCCACTTTCACTGACTTAGATTTTTTACTAGCATCAGTTCTAATCATAATTACCAAACATTCATTTATTTTCAGAATTTTAACCCTTTAAATGCCGGTTTCTTTACATAATGCCACTGTTGATGTTTATAAAAAATTTAATAATAATAATAATTTTCTATATACTAAATTCTAAGCAGAATTTTTTTTCTTTAAATATTACAGCCTTGGATATGTCAATGATTAACAATAATATTAATTTTGATGCATTAATATTTCTTATGCAGTCTCAGATAAATAAAAAAAATTACCACTCAGGTCCATAAAGGACAAAAATGTCCATGTCAAAAAAGTGTCATAAAAATATTATAGATTCATATTTTTTTCCACTTTCACTGACTTAGATTTTTTACTAGCATCAGCTCTAATCATAATTACCAAACAGTCATTAATTTTCAGAATTTTAACCCTTTAAACGCTGGTTTCTTTACATAATGCCACTTTTGTTTTTATAAAAAATTATAATAATAATAATAATACAAATATTCCATATACTAAATGCTAAGCAGGTTTTTCTTTAAATATTACAGCCTTGGATATATCACTGGTTAACAACAACATTAATTTTGATGCATTCATATTTTTATGCAGTATCAGATAAAAAAAAAATAAAAAAAAATACCACTCAGGCCCAAGTCACTCAGGCCCAAGTCAAATCATTGATTTATTACTCCTATTATCCTCCAAAGTTTTTACTTTTTTGATAGAATATACCTTATTTTGCTCTATAAATAAAGCAAAAGTACAAGATCACTTTGAACAAGAACTGAAGTCAACTCTTCATCCTCACTTTCACATGTGTTCACTAGATCCAGAGCTTCCCTTGCTGTGAAACGTCTCATCTTGCAAACAATGAAATGACAAGGCCCTCAAGCATCACATTTTTATAGGTTTGGCTGTGAGAGCACTTGTGTCAACTAAAATCTACCAGACAAAAAAATCACCATTTTCTCGAGGTGAAAACATAAAAAATAATCACTTTTGATTTATGCAAGGTGTTGTGGGGCCTCTAAACTTCTACATCAAAATCAAGCTCACCTTTTACCTTTGAATAAAAACAAAAACAAAAACAAAGTGCAAGCAAGTAATAAGAAATGTGTTTAAATGAAAAAAAGTAACTTCAGTAACTTTTTGACCTTTTCAGTTTTCACATGCAGGGTCTGTGACTCTGCCAAGGGTATGACTCATTTACATGGGGTGGGATTTGTGTTTTCCAGTACAATATAATTTCTTTCTTTCAAAATGTTCACACACACACACCTAAAAATTTCAGTACACACATACTAACCACACTCTGACAACCATACCAACACACCCACACAATTATAGCTTCATAATTTATCTAATTGGCTCTATAGTATGCATAAGCCGAAAACAGCAGAAAACAACAATAAAGTGATAATTTGCTTTATATGCCAAACCTGAAAAAATGGCACCATCTGATAAAAAATAGTAAAAATTTAAATTTTGAAGCCTTGCCAACAGAACGAAAGCCTGTTAAGAAAGATTGCATCATTTTATAGTTGAATGGCACTGGGATTAAAAATCGCAGTTTTAATGGGTTTCAATGGGGACATTTTTGTCCAAAAGGCGCTAAGTGGGTGTATTTTTTTTACCTAGTGCAAAATAAATTTTTTAAAGTAAATGAAGGTGAAATATTAAAATTCCAATAAAAATACACACCTGTGGCAAATTTTATGCAGTTAGCATTAACACAGCCAAAGTTATCAAAAAAACAAAACTGAAAAGGACAAAAATGTCCATAAGGATGCACAAGGGTTAAGGTAAGTTAACAAACATGACAAATTGGCATTTATAACTTCAGCCGAGATTTATATCACAGTAGGCCTAAACTAAAAAAACGTTAAGATTGTGTTTACAAGTCTATTTGACGGTTAGTAGTTAGGCATTAGCAGCTAACGTTAACTGTTAGCTCAGCTGCAGAACCCCAAAAAGATTAGGCTAGCTAGCACACCGAAAAATAGCCTATCTATTAGCCCACACATTTCTTTAAGACAACCTTGAAAGACAGTTTATCGTTCTGACTCACCTTACTTCTTTAACCAGCCCAACAGATGATAAGTTGGAACTTTTTACAGCTTTCAAACAATAGGCTATTTCAGTAAAATAAGTTTATCAGCGCACGGATTTCATCTCACTTATGTTGACTCGTGAACAAAAGTCGCGTTCGCGTGAGTAAGCTAGTAATCATTTGTCATTTTATTATTATAGATTTAACATATCACAAGTAGGCCTATATTGCCTAACAAAAACGCTTTAAAATAATTTAAGAAACACGAACATTATCAGTAGAACATAATTTAAAAATAGGCCTAAATCACTCTGGATAAACATTTAAATATTTTCTTCATTTGTAACGTTAGGCTATTTGTAGAATTATTTTTCAATAGAATAAAATGTGCTACAATACACTTGGATTTTTGTGGTATAAATTGTATCAAACTCCCTTCAAATCCGGCGAACGTGTAAATTTATTCCGTAGCCTAAATACGCGCATGCATTTTTATAAAAATCGGTGTGCAGTAGCTACAATTGCATGAGGTGTATTTCATGGGTTTTACCTTTCATGGCAAACCGACTCCATTGCATCATAAAGTGACTGTGTGTATCTGCAGGAGTTAGATAAGCCTATCTCCTCCACACACACAGGCAATTAAAGCCTGGACCGTGTGTGTGTGCCTCTGAAGAATAACGGCACGAGCCGGTTGTAACGGGAAAATCTATATGTTCTTCTGTATAGAAGGGAGAAGCTTCAACCGAGATGCTTTCTATACGTTAGCAATAATTAAAGCTGTTGCGGCTGCTGTATCCAAGACAAAAATGATTGATGGAAAATGCTGAAACATTTCATGCGCAAATCGTAAAATAAATTAAAAAGGGCAATAGATAGCCTAATAAGAATTCCAAAAACTATAGACGATGATATTGAAGGCTGTTGATTAAAAAAAACGGAAGACGCATGCAGAACACTTGAAATTCTCTTCCTCTTAATTGTACTTACTCGTGTGGCCTCAGCTTTTTTCCGAAATATTTCCTCCATATTTTGCGCCACATTTTTCACCACTTTTGCGCCGTCAATCTCTTCTATTCGCACTGATTTCTCATGTTCCTTGTATTTCTGAAGAGAAATAAATGAGTCATGTTAAACAATAATATAGGCTGCACGACAGACATACTACTTTTTTTGTGTCAGTGTGGTCAAGGATGACATTTTGTTAATAAAAAAAATATTTTGAACAATACAGCTTAAAAAAAACTTATAAATAAAACTAAAGCATATGTTTTTTCTGTAATTCAATCAAATCAAATACCTAAATATAAATTTTGAATGCAGCTTGTCTGGCAATAGTGAAAGTATGTTGCATGTATTAACAGCAATTTATTAATACAAAAATAAATGTATTCAACTCTTTAAAAAGCACATTATCAAAAAGGACATCTGATCACAAATACAATAAAATAAAAGAAATTTATTTAACTGCATTCATATTTGCACACTTAATACTTTTTTTTTCTTTTGTTGTTGGTTGTGTTGGTGTGTGTGTGTGTGAGTAGGAGAGAGGTGTGAGTGGGGTGAGAGGAGGATGTGAGAGATCCTGGTAAACCCTAGGTTGTGGTGACCAAATGTCCCCATAAAGATAGTACCAGTTATTTTTGACCTTGTGGGGACATTTTTTTGGTTCCCGTGAGAAAAACAGCTTATGAATCATACAGAATAATGTTTTTTGAAAATGCAGAAAATCTTCTGTGATGGGTAGGTTTAGGGTTATAGAATTTACAGGTTGTACAGTATAAAAATCAATTTGTCTATGGAATATTCTCATAAAGCATGAAAACACAATGTGTGTGTGTTTCACGTTTCAGTTATCAAATAATCTCAATGGAAATCTTATAAGAAAGTCTCTGCTTTGTTTATGAATATCTAAAGAAAATCTAAGATATTAAAAAGTAAGTTCAGCAAATTCAAATATTAAACTCAGATAGAAAAATATAAACTTAACAAAAACAACACGTTTAGCTCAATATCTTTTATATAATGGTAAAAATTTGCACAAAGTAAATTAGATGTGGGTAACCCATAATCATCTTTTCTTTTAGCCTAATGGATAGTGTGATACCCTAAAACATGAGTTTTACTGATCAATGTCCAGCATGACAAGTCAAATTTTCTGTAATAGTATAGATAGGGGCATTTACATATGCAAATCTGAGGGAGGGAGGCAAATGTGGCAGCGGCCAGCGGAAGATGGACGGACGAGACGTTTTTTTTTTTGGTCAAAATGACGAGAGACGTGATGGAGAGACGGGGGACAGTAAGAAGAGGCCTTTACAAGTCTCCATGACCTACGCTTTGCATTGTCTCTTTGTTAATACAGCTGTCATTCCCATTTGAGTTAGTGCCACAAGTCTTCAGATAAGCGTATCGCTGTGCGCCTCTCTCTGACAGCGGCCTCTCTGATTGGCCGATAAGACCAATCCTCTCAAGATAACGAGCTCAATCTTGTCCCTGTAATTGGTGGAACTGCTGCTGCAGTGTCTATTATTGGTGGAGGAAAAGCGCTGTGGGTGGGCTGCTTTGGGGAGAGTGGGCGGGGCTTGTCCAAAGGGCCACGCATTGTTGGAGGGTAATTGAAATGGAGTCAGAATTCAGTAGAAAGATAATAAGTTGTCAAGCCTGGGCGAGTCTGGATAATGAACTACACTTCAGACAACGCTGAGTCTGCAATACAAGCGACACCTAAAGCAACAGCACTCAATGGGCGTTGTGATATTAGACTATTCAAACACACTCAGGCATCGACGCCCGCAGGCTTACACTACTCCACTATAAAAAAAGCCTTTCTGATTAAAATAAGTTCATGTTTAGTGAAACATGGACAGATTTAATGAAAAAAAGAAAACACACTCAAATCTCAAAACGTGTCGCACAGCCTTTCTGATGAAAAGTATGCTACACTTTTTGAAGACAAATGGACATAAATGGCATCCACACACACACACACACACACACACACACACACACACACACACATTAAATCTTAACTTCAAAAAAGGCTTATAAAAATTTTAGTACAAAAAATAGACAGCATACATATCCTTCTATCTTTTATCTTTCAGTTTTTTAAGGCAACATTATATAAATTACATCAAAACACTCTTGCACATCTCAAATCCCAGTAAGTGTTCAACACAGTCCTTTAAACTTTTTTTTTCAAAAAAGCATTTTGGTTAATGTTAAGTGAAACATGGACATGCATTTCATAAAAAAATGTGATTTGACAAGAAGTGTCCCGTTCCAGTATATGAGAAAAATATGAATACATGTCTTTCTCAGTTTTTTTATTAAGCACAACAGGACATTAATCACATGAAAATTTCACTGATCTAAAAAAAAACAAAAAAAAACAATGTTAATCCAAAAACAGGACATACATTACATGTAAACAGTATGCATACATGTCTGTATCAGTTTTGTAAAGTCAACAGGATACACACACACACACACACACACACGTTGGGTTTCCATGGTTTATGGGGACATTCCATAGACAAAATTATTTTTATACTGTACAAACTGGATATTCTATCCGCTTACACTAACCCTTTCCCCCTAAACCTACCCATCACAGAAACTTTCTGCATTTTAAGATTTTAAAAAACATCACTTAGTATGATGTATAAGCTGTTTTCCTAATGGTGATAGAAAAAAAGTCCCCACAAAGACAAGGATTTCGAATATTGCCATCTTTGTGCCATTACAGGACCACACACACACACATCACTCCACAATCCTTGTAACTTACAAAATGTCTTGTGATAAAAAAAAGCAAAACAATTTCGCTTTTTTTTTCTAGTATATATTTTTTTTTTTTTTTTTACAAGACAACAATACATGAAATAGCATGAAAACACACACACTCTGGCTCATATCAGACCCCCAACATGTTTCTAACACCAACACCCCCTCCACGCACACAGATCGTAGCACCACGCGGCAAATTACCCCTTTAAGAGAGAGACCATGGAGAGTTATTGAGGCGGAACAGTTCATTTCACGCCTGTCCTGCCTCCCCACCCCTCACCCTCCGTCCCGGCACCCTCCCCAGCCCCCAAAAAAAGCCATATTCAAAGCCATTAATGCTGCGTTTGTCAATAGTGATGATCACCCCACTGATTCAAAACACAGTAGAGAAATAGTCCCGGGGAGTGTCCCAAACTACCAGATGCTCCTGGACAAAACAGGTTTTTGCAATCGTATTCTCAAGATGCTACAAAATTATTCAGTGTAAAGATGCCTAATGGTAAAGTATTTGCACAATCTGTTTAGGCGAGGTGGAAATTTCAGCGATTGAAAGCAACAAAGGGTGACATTTGTATGGCTACCCCCCCCCCCCCCCCCCCCCTTGTGTAAAAATCAGGTAATTTTGCATAACAAGCTTAATGATCACTCTTAACGATCCTCCTTAATGAACCGGCCTGCTGCCTCATCCCTCCCTCTCTGCTTCCAGCTCTTCAGACAGGCAGTTTATTGGCCCTGAGCCCCACCCATCGGTCACGCCCACTGAGCAGGATGATGGGAAAAAGTGCAAACATACGCAGAAATGGCAATGGAGAGAGAGCACAACTGGCTGGGACATTTTACAATGTGTTTGTGTGTGCGTGCGTTTAGGCTGATGATGAAGATCATTCCGGGTGGGATGATGAACATGTTCATTATTGATGCTTTTAGCTGAATCAGGAACAGATTTCCATCTTAACTCTCACCTTAAAGCAATAGTTCACACAAAATGTGTCATTTTTTACTCACCCTTATGTCATTCCAAACCCATATGTTGTATTTTATGATGTAGGTTTTTTTTTTCATTGAAAACTGAAGGATAGATTATAAACAATCTTCCCTCATTTCTTTTATAGTAGGGATGCACCAAAATCTTTTTGGCCTGATACACAACATTTTTAACTAACAACTATTGGCCGATATCGATATTTGTATACTTGCATAATTTTGTCATTAAAATAGATCGTTTTAAATTATCAAAGTACAAAAACGCATGTATTAAGGTATACTAGCTAGTTTATTGCTGCATCTTCAAAGTATTTTCATTGAACATGGATTTGATCCATTTAACACAGGCCAACATTATAAGAGAGGCACAGAGTAAGATATATATATATAAAATACAAATATGAAAACTTGACAACCTTCAAAGGTTATTTTTGCTATCAAACTATATTTTGTATAGATTTCATTTTGTTCATGCAGTTAATTAACAACAATTAATTAATTAACTATTGTATGCAGATGTTTTTACATTGATCAAAAATCGCCGATAAATATCAGCTGCCAATACATCGGTGCATCTCTATTTCATAATAACCACATCTGTCCTAAATGGACAAAAAACACCACAAAAGTTGGCCATATGATTAATGCACTATAATGAATCATACAATTTTTATAACAAATGGAAATTTAAGTCGATATCTCATAATCTTTCACTCAACTGAAGCTCTAAAATTTCATTTGCATTCGCCTTCAGATATTAAAAATATCTTGACGTATCAAAAATATTGATGCACAATGCCATATTTGGTAGTTTCATTGGTTTTTGTGTTTTTTTTGTAATGAATAAGGTGTGCTAGTTTGAATATGCACAATGGGAAATTAGATTTTTCAGTAAATAATAACCCAAACATGAATATTCTGTCATCATTTATTCAATCCCATGTTGTTCAAAACCAGTATGACTTTATTTCTTCTGCAAAACATAAAAAAAAGATATTTTGAAGAACGTTGGTAATCGAACACACTTGAGTCCATTGACTTCCATTGAGTCCATTCTATGAACAAAAAACACTAAAGGTGTTCCCAATTCACGTACTTGTGCACTATTCAATGCAGTTTTGTGAATAGTGTGAGTAGCGTGTTCACACTGATGTAAAAAATTGTCACAGCTTTCTTTACATTGCAAAGGGGGAGGGGCTATCAGACTCAGGTTGAGTAGTTCATCATTTCGGACATTTTTCAAAATATCTTTTTATGTTCCAGATAAGAAAGACTGATACAGTTTGGGAGGGTAAGTAAATGATTTAAAATGTTGGAGTATCTCTTAATGTTTGAGTCTGTTTCTCATACTAAGCTACTCTATGATTTCAGAAGAGAGTTTAGCGATTGGGTCATATGGACTAGTTTATGCTGTACGGTTTGGAGCTTGGCAGACATGGTTACTTTGAACTGAACAGAAAAAATGTTTGGACCAACATGAAGGTGTGTAAACAAAGACAGAATTTTCATTTTTGGGTGAATTATTCTGTTAACAATTACACAAGGTAAATCATCCACATTGGTCTCGGATCAGTGGATAAATACAACGCCGGTAAGGCTCTGACTACACTATAGATTTTTCTGCAAGTAAGGGCCCAATAGCTAAAGATAGACCCTGAATCTCAGTTAAACAATCAGTTTGTGGACACACAAAGACAGACTTATCTCACTAACATACATGAAGACTCCCATCATTCTCAGCTGTAATTCTCAAAGCCTCAGTTTCAATTTCAATTTAATTTCCGCTGATTTTATAAACAGACCGTGCTAGTTCAGTTAAAGAGTCACGTACACACATTCTGTGAGGAGGCAATTACGACGATAATATGTGCACTGATGGTGAGAGCTGGGCTCTTATCTCACACCAACACTGAGAGACTTATTAATACTTCAGAGAGACGGGGTTATCTCAAAACATCCATCACTGTTTTTCCTTCCATACAATCCGAGAGGAAATGAAGTGTGTTCTGTAGTATACAACGCCACCGCATAGTGCATTCAAACAGCAGTAGCTATAACACAGTATACTGGAACAAAGAAACCAGGTGGAGACCTTCATCCGCAAAATATCGGCAGTGAACTTTAATAATAAAATATTAAATTAATGTGTCGACCTTTTTTTCTCTTTTGATATAGTTATCAATATTGGCTATATGTAAATATAAACCATCTACGTCACAACAAAAAGACTACATAATGTACACAACATGAACTGGTATGAATGAGGAAAATAAATAATACATCAAAAAATAAGACAAGGGCTGTCAAATGCTTTGTTGCCCTGTTTAATTTCCCTTGATTTGACTATACTTTATACATATTTTTGAAGAACATCATGATTTATTTAATAATTTTAAAACATACATTTGTCTCCAAATGCTTGAATAATAATTAAAAAAAATTACCCTGTGACCAAAAGGCACAGTTTCATAATATCAGCTGCCACCATGTGGCTAAAGTGTTTAGCACATCATCAGATGCTCCTTTTTCATTTATAAAGAGACACATTTATTCAGTTATTCTATTTGTCCAACTAGTCCTACACAGGTGTTTAGATGCAAAAGACAGATCGGGGGGAAAGAAACTGAGTGTAATGAGCCTTATCCAAAAACCTCTCTCTCTCTCCCTCTCTCTCTCTCTCTCTCTCTCTCTCTCTCTCTCTCTCTCTCTCTCTCTCTCTCTCTCGTCTTCTCTCTCTCTCTCTCGTCTCTTCTCTGTCTCTCTCTCTCTCTCTCTCTCTCTCTCTCTCTCTCTCTCTCTCTCTCTCTCTCTCTCTCTCTCTCTCTCTCTCTCTCTCTCTCACACACGTCTCAGATTATACACCTGGGTGTTGTAAGGCAAAGCCATCTGTATTCATATTCAAGAAGAGGTGTGCGTGTCAATGAAATGTGTGTGTGTGTGTGAGAGAGAGAGAAGGGGAA
The DNA here is from genome assembly GCA_036326025.1 of Chrosomus eos. Classification (NCBI taxonomy): domain Eukaryota; kingdom Metazoa; phylum Chordata; class Actinopteri; order Cypriniformes; family Leuciscidae; genus Chrosomus; species Chrosomus eos. Next base: position 6,684,730 of record CM070839.1, on the reverse strand, counting down.
ATACCTTCTGTAAGAGCTGAGATCCTGAGTATTTTGAAGCAATTGATTTTATTTCACCACCAAACGCTGAAGCCCAGAGTTTCACCCTGTTGGGGGAAGAAGAACCCATGTAATCACTTACAACACATTATGCCACAATTACAGTTTTAACAAATATAGAGTAAAAATGAAAGTTAACAAAAGTTAATGCAAGAACTGTTTGTAATCCTTATGATGTATATGGCCATGTGGGAGCATATTTGTTAAATTCACATTGTTCTTCCTTATGTTTCTCATTTTCTGTATGTCAAAAAAGTTTCTATGCCATAAAAGCTTCGCATACTGTATTTTCACTCTACACTATCTTAAGAAGCTGTAGTATTTCTACCTGATCTGACTCTTCTAAATGGCATAATGTAATGTAGCGAGCTTGATAATATCATTTTACTGTAAATTATCTGTGGTTTATATAAAATCAGTCGACTTAGCTGTTATAAAATGATGCACATTTCTGAACACTACACTTTTTTTTTTTTTTTTTTACATTTGTACATGCATATAACAGCAATTATTAAGGCTTCTTTCCAATATTTTCTTGTTTAAACTGAGTATACGGTATTATAAAAGTCTCATATTTGGACTCAAAAGATATCTAGACCCCCACAATTTAATACAATTATGATGGCTTCTCTATAATGTATAATACAAGGTGCATGTATTCTAAAAGCATCTCATAGAAATTTCTTAAAGCCCTCACACAGGATAGTTTAAACCTCTCTTGGTTTCTATATACATGCATATAGATTAAATGCAATTATTCTGGCCTGTTCTCTATGTTGTGCATGCATGCTCTTACTCACACTGATAAGGGGATCTCCGGTTGGGACCCCCGCACCCCCGGCGCCGTCCAGAACGCGCTCATCACACACAAGAGGAGGCAGCGCGCGTGCTTCCGAGGAATTCTCCGGTCCTGCTGCATTCTTCCTCCAAAATTTCTTACGCTGCAAAGGAACCGGCGGCTCGAGCAGCCTTTAGAACTCCCCCTCCCCTCGGTCTCTCTCCCCCGGTTACAAAAACAGCACTGAGCGCCAATTCAGCAGCACATCTGCCCGCCTCAGCGCGCGTGCTGCCCCCGGAGCTTCAGTCTCTCCGCCCAGCTGTCACACACCCCGAGACCTCCTGCTCGTGCTCTTTGACATCGATCTTTTGCTTTTTATCCCTGCATTGATGGGATAGAGAACTAAACAGATATTTAAATGCTCATTCTTGTGCACGAGCCTTTCTCTTAGAGCTGATTAAGACCAAATGAACTCGCGCGCTCTCACTACTGGCGCTGCTGATATATGATGAACGACACTTTCGGGTCAGTGCATGTACTAAAGGCAGAAGTTTAGGGAGAGGAGAAGCGAGCAGAAAGTCATCAAGACAGTGAGTGAGGCTCGTGTAAATCTAGGGAAGGAGATCCAGTGCGGTTTCCCCACGCGAGCGCGCTCACGAGAGAAGCTGATGCGAAACTTTCCCTCGGCAACGCGCATTCCTCCGTTTTGGGGATGCTTTTGCTCTGGTGTCAAGCGGTGGTAGAGATAACGTAAACCAGTTTCATATTAGAGTTTTTTATATTTATATTTCATATTCACATTGATAGAAGACTAATTTACATAACAGCACTGTATACATTCATATTGCGGTTTTTAACTATTTTGGTCACACACACTTTCATATCATTTCACCTAGGCAAGAGCTGATATAGGCTATCTCCGTAACTGTGATTTGAGTCCAGTTCTAAATGTCAGTTGTAATAGAAATAATCGTTTTTGGTTTCAAACAACTATTCTGTTAGGAGAATCTAATAATATTTCTGTCCTCAAAATGCTTATATTTGAGTATTTTCATTACTGACAATATAATTCTGCATATTGCTGTTTTCATTTATATACACATTAATAAAAACATCAATATGCCCAATGATATACAGATTCAGCTAGATGTATTATGGCCTGCTCCTCATCAAAAGATGCCATAAAAGAGCATATAGTACTCAAAGAAAGTAAGTGAGTAAGATATATGACCAGCCACTACTATAGCACTGACCTCTCGAGTCTGATGCTTAACAATGGAATCCAGGAGTTAATTGCTATTCTCTCATCTCTTTTTTTCTTCCTCTAATTATCATGAGCACATAAATGATGAGGTGCATTTGCGTGTGTGTGGTAAGAGGTCTGATGGATCAGTCTTCACGCGGCCTGCGTCTCTGTGGAGTCATGATTAGCTGGTAAATGCATCATACATCACAGACTCAGCTAAACAGCGGCGACTGAAGCTGAAGAACACAAGCCACACTGTACTACTGCAATGCTGTTACAACGCACAAAACTCTAAATGACATTCATAAACTTCTCAAGAGTATAATTCACAGGTTTCCATCTCATCTAAATCACAGTATGGCATGAACGCAGCAGTTTTGGTTCAGGAAGAACTATACGTCTACTGTTTCGGTTGTGGACGGTGTTCAGTGACTGACATCTGTCTACAGTATCTCTGCTTAGCATTAAATGCGCTGATGACATGTGATGTCTGCGTGGAGGAATTGAAATTCATTGACAGGGAGGTATACGACATCGTATGAATGCATTCGGACCGGATGCAATGATTGGATGAACATTTTATGTCTCCACAGATGTAAAATTTAACCCTTAAGGATAATTCAGCATTTAGCATTTTTCTAGTTTGTTTTGGATGAACTAGAGTGGTGGACACAGAAATTTTGACGATGGGTCCTGTCTCGACTTTTTGACTATTTTAGAATCGCCTCTGAGCGCTTCAGAGTGGCTGTCTATGGGCATGCACAAACATATCCTTAAAACAACCCTTAACGTTCATTTTTAAAACTGTGCAACTCACCGAGTGGTTAGTGGTGTTCGTTGATGATTAAAAACAAATATATTGGCGCAATGTATGAATTCAATATGTGTTATTTGCTATAATGGAACTATTTTTTCAGATACCTCACAACCGCGTATAAACTTCCGCTCGATATTTGAGTCTGAAGCGTTAGCACACTCCCGACCACTTGATGGTGACAACCACTTTGCCGCAGTTGCTCTGCTCACGCTAGCCTACTGAGAGACGAGAACCGAGCGAAAAGACTACAACCAAATGTAAACAGACCCCTTTTCGTTTCTGGTAGCGCAGTAATATCAACGAGCAATGAGTCCTCCAACAGAAATCATGCGATTTTACAAAATGCCAAATAAAACACGACAGAAATTGTATTTCGCTACGCTACTTGTTTTAGAACATCAACGAACACCACTAACCACTCGGTGAGTTGCACAGTTTTGAAAACTAACGTTAAGGGTTGTTTTAAGGACATGTTCGTTCATGCCCATAGACAGCCACTCTGAAGCGCTCAGAAAAAGTCGAGACAGGACCCATCGTCAAAATTTCTGTGTCCACCACTCTAGTTCATCCAAAACAAACTAGAAAATACACTCAAAGTGTTATCCTTTAACTTAGTGATTGCTATCAGGATGTAAAGAGACTTTCAACTAGCACTACCAAAAAAAATTCTGGAACAAATCGCCTACCCTGCTTTAAAATGTCTTCTATATGTTTACTTATGTAAAATGCACATCCAGAAATAGAAGTCTTACAGGGTCATTCTTTAATCAGAACGACAAAAACAATAAGATTAAGAAGTTGTGGGTCTTTCAGGGACAGAAGCAATAGTTTTAACAACTCTTGAAGCAAATCCGGTTAGTCTGTGCTGGAGTTCACTCTTGTCTATTTTAATGCACGGCACCAAACACACAGTAATCTCTGTCTCGTCTTAATGGAAGTTAAAACTCTTAGCAGGTCAAAAATAGAACTTGGCAAATGTGACATCTGGCACTGAAGGTGCAGGGAATCACACTTCTCAGCTTATCACAGAATATACAATAACACTGTATACATGGATAGAGATGGAGCAAAAGCAAAATATAAAACAAAAACCTGATAAGGCCTCAATGCATTGACACATGGTGAGTTCTTGCAAATTAGACGACTTTTGCCATTTATTTCAACACTTTACTCTTTTAATATCTAAAATTCAATGCAAACATTAACCTTTAGCATATTTTGAGCAGTGCACTTCATGATTTCAGTCCAGAAAAGTAGCCTACAAAACTGCACATACTTAAAGGGATAATTCACCCAAAAACACCGTAGAGAACTTCCGGGTTCTACGTCAACGCTCATTATTGGCCAGTTCCTGCATCAGCATCACACGCATGTGTAGTGGTGCTCAGCGTCGGCCAATTATTAGCTGACATTGGTGTAGAACGCTGAAGCGCTGTGCGGTTACTACTCGAATAGGGTAGGAGACCTGACACAGAAGAGAAGAAATTGTTAAATAAAGTCGTTATTTTAAGGGTGGTTTTGCACACAAAAAGTATTCTCGTCGCTTCATATCATTACATTTTGAACCACTGTAGTCACACGGACTATTTTACCGATGTCTTTATTACTACCTTTCTGGGCCTTGAAAGTTGTAATGACGTTGATGTCTATGGAGGGATCAGAAAGCTCTCGGATTTCACCAAAAACATCTTATTTTGTGTTCTGAAGATGAACGAAGGCCTTAAGGGTTTGGAACACATGAGGGTGAGTAATTACTAATTAATGACAAAATTTCTATTTTGGGGTGAAATTTTAACCCTTTAACGTGACCCTTTTGCCCCTGCTGGTAGATAACGGAACGACACCTCAAGTATAGCTGTTCATTCTATACTCTGCATATAGTGTCTATAAATATAATTGTTTAATTTAATACACCTATATTTTAAATATACACTGTATATAGCAAACTGCCACAAAGCTGTGATTCTGAATCTTTACATTTTCATTATTCTAAAAGGAAAAACAGAAAATGCAGTATTTTTTTGTGACACTCCTACTGCAATTAAGGGAAGAGGTGGATCAGGGATCATACTCCCAGGAGGACTTATTGTGTCTTAAGTACGGATCTTTGGGATTTTTCTTCTTACAGCACCTAATCTGAATAAGAACTTTTTGGTGTGTGTGTGTCGCCGACTTGAAGGTGCAGACAGAAGACGTGTGATGCAAAGGTGCATGTCTGATGTACTTTAATGAACCAGCAGAGAAGAATATAGCTGGAAACTGACTGAAAAACGACTTGGGGAGATGGACTCTTTCCCAGAATTCCTGAATGGCTCGTCTATCCATGATGGCTCTGGTGCAAAGGTGCCCCTGCCGTGGGCCGGATTCATCACGCTGTCCCTCCTCATGGCCGTGTTCTCCATCACAGCTGTCGTGTTGAACGCTACAGTGATAGTCGTCACCCTCCGGCACAAACAGCTGCGACAGCCACTGAATTTTGCCCTGGTCAACCTCGCTGTGGCCGACCTGGGCATCACACTAACAGGAAGTGTGCCATATGTGGTGACCAATGCTGTGGGCTACTACATCATGGGACGGGTCGGTTGTGTATTGGAGGGATTTTGTGTTGCATTATTTGGTAAGTCTGTTTAGAGTTCATTCAAACACTAAATAATTATTTTATACTGAATAATGTAAACTGCACCCCTGATGGGCTTCCAGACACTGAAAAAGCAACATTTGACTGCTCTAGTCTCTTAAAATTACTTTTTTCAAACTACCATAATATTACACTGCTATGGTATCAGGTACAGACTGCACTGTAGTAGTACTTTACTGTAGCTGTGTCGGAGTTACAGTGTGTAAGGTAATTTGAAAAATACCGCGGTAGGGCTTACTGCATGATTCCCGCATTAATATTCACCATTTCAAAAGCATGGAAATGCTATAATACCTTTTGTACTCTACAATGACATGTAGCCTACCGCTAGTGTTTTGTTTGCTGTCTTTACCTGCTCGAAGAGTTGAAGTCTTGCTGACATTAACAGGAGACATTTGTAGCGGTTTATTTAATGTGCTGTAGCCTAGATAAATATCTACTTCATCCGCTACATACAATTCATTGTGTGTGTGTGAACTGTCGGAATGATTTTTAGGCTGAATCCAATAGCATCCACGAACTGATTCAATGTTTTGCAAACCTGCTTGACAGACTGATACAAAAGAACCGAAACAAATTTTAATTCATTCACGAATTGTAATGGTTCTTGTTTTTTGACTGAAGTGCTTCAAATCGTGAATTTGTTACGTGAATTATAGTGTTACTATAAAACAAGGCTCACTGACAGTAATGATAATTTTCAGTAGCTTAGCTTAGGTGGGTTAGATATTGACATTCAAGGATTCATCAGAATGAGTAAAACAGAGAGTTATCTATTCTTTAAAGGGCTGGTTGATTATGATTTCACTTTTAAACTTTAGTTAGTGTGTAATATTGCTGTTTGAGGATAAACAACATCTGCAAAGTACAAAGCTCAAAGTTCAAAGCAACGGGAGATATTTTCTTTTAAAGAAATAGCTTTTTATGGACTAGTCTACAACAAACGGCTGGTAGGGACTACCATAGAAATCATATAGAGACTAGACGCCCTATTGGCCGCTGGAAACCGAGAAATCCGGCCGCCATCTTGAACCGGTTGTATTCCTAGTTGTGTTGCTTGGCAGGGAAGATTAGATGCCAAAGCATTGTGGAGCATTTTCCTGTTCTAATCGCCGGACCATCCAAAATAGGGCTTTTCACAAGTAAGTCTTAACATTACCGTACTATTGGTTGTATTTTGTGAATAGAATATTACCAGATAATCGAGAAGGAGCAAGGATATTTGCTATTACTGTACTGAAATCGTTGTGATATGCTGTTTACTGCATCAGCCGGTGTTCACCCGGCATGGAGAGGTGGGGTAACTGTTAAAGTAATAATTACAAGAGCTTCTAGCTTATCAGATAAGCATTCAACTGCCCTGTTGTATAGGTTATTTGTGTTTGCGCACTGTGCACATTCAGGAAGCAATGTAATACACGCATGACAGCGATGCTTATTTGAGTTACCCCTCCAACTTCTAGATTTATTGATAACCTATATCTTATCATATGCGATTTGGCTATTGATATTACAGAGGTCCTGTGGTAAAATTACATTAACTTACTCCATCTACCCTTGTAAAGTTAATCCGAATAGGGCTTTAGTCTCTACCTTTTCCCCTCCCACATCCACATACAATAGGCTTAATGTTGTCCGAATTTAATTTTTAGAAATTACTGATGCAAACACGTTGAAAAGCTTCTTCTCACTTTTTATTACAGGTGGCTGCGTTCTGTGTGTGAAAGTGTGTGTGTGTGTGTGAGAAGAGAGAGAGAGAGAGAGAGAGAGAGAGAGAGAGAGAGAGAGAGAGAGAGAGAGAGAGAGAGAGAGAGAGTCTGTTCGTGTTTGTTTGTGTTTGTTCGTGTGTCTGTTCGTGTGTATGTCCGTGTCACAAATCATAAATTGTTTCTTCAACTTATTAAAATATCTTACTTTACTGCAACTATCTGTTTCTGCTTCTTTATTATATTTATAGTGTGTGATTTATAAAATACATTATATCCTTCATAACACATATTGTGTCTGGTCACTTTATATCTTATAGCAGAATATTATATTACTGTTAAGCCTACTATGGATATTAAAATACACCGAACCATGTGTCCCGTGAAAATCAGTTCAGTATTCAGTGAGATATGATTAATTTAATGCGCTGACAGCTCATTACACCAGCCATACAGATTAGGCTACACTGAGCGGAGCGGATGACCGGTTAAGATGGCGGCTCCAATTCTCGTCCGTGCCCAGCGGATAGGGCGTCTATTGGGACTACTACACGACATTTCTCCCATAGTGACATCATTAACCCGATTATTTACATAAACCCTGCCCTCCGAACACGATTAGTTTATCAAACAGACTATGCTAATCAATGACTAGAAGATAACACATAAGCTACATAAATTCATCAACTAACCAATCAGGAATGTTGTCTACATGTCCACTTCTTGAGTCTCTCCACCTTTCTGACTCCGGTTTGAACATAAAAGGCTAAAAGTTTTTGAAATGTTCAGTGCATGTCTGTGTGAGGTAATCGGAGATGCTAACACACACGAGCTCTTGAAGCTCCGCCCTCTGTGTCGGGAGCAGCAGCTCATTTGCATTTAAAGGGACAGACACAAAACGAGGAGTTTTTTCTCACCCTCAAAAAGTGACAACTTTAACATGCTATATAAAAATATCTGTGGGGTATTTTGAGCTACAACTCCACATACACACTCTGGGGTCATCAGAGATTTATTTTACATATTGTGAAAGGGCATTATACCACCCCTTTAAGAGATCCGGTTCATACGTGTCATTATTATTTTTGAATCGAATATTGAATGCACTTTATTTTTTCATTACCTTAAAAGAACCAGCTCAAAAGAGTCACTTGTTTGTGAATCGGACTACATTGCGCTGCACTGTGTTTTTGATTCACTAAAAAAGAATCAGCCCATAACACTCACTTGTTTGTTAATCGGTCTACATTGCATTTGTTTGTTTTTGATTCACTAAAGAAACGGCTCACGTGTCACTTGTTTGAGACTGGAATATCTGAATAACGTTGTTTTGTTTTTCAGGAAATATTAAGATATCTACTTGTTTTACAATCAAATGACGTTTCAAGTTTTATAGTGTCCAACTGAGAAATCTTACTGTCATTATTGTGTAATCACAAAAGTGTTGGGTAAGTTATTCTAAAAAAAAGTAATTAATTACTAGCTATACTAATCTTCAACAGTGCAATTAGATTAATGTACAAATTACTCTCTCTCTTAAGAGTATTAGATTACTTATTACTAATTACTTTCTAAATCCAATATCAACCTCGAGTTGAACTATACAGACACATAACTGCACTTTTGATTCTTTCAAATAAACAATAGCCTATACAATTGCATAAATAATTCTTGAACTGACCAAAGTGTGTTAAGGGAGAAGGTTACATTCAGAAAAAAAACATTTTTAACAATAAATTATAATGTTAAATTAACTATTTTTTATATAGAATTGTTAGTACAGTATTACAATTGCATCAGAATTAACTGTAATTCAATTAAAGAAAAATGAAGAGTAATCCCTTACTTTACTTTTAAAGGGAAAAGTAATTAAATTACAGTAATTAGATTATAGTCATTAATTACACCCAACACTGAGCAGGATCAGCCGACAGCCACAGATGTTAACCTTTAAAATGTGAATTAAGTGAACTTGATCTCAACTATGTCCTCTTCTCCCTCTGTTGACTGCACAGGTATAACAGCGCTGTGCACAGTGGCTCTGATAGCGGTGGAAAGGCTGTTTGTAGTGTGCAAGCCTCTGGGAACCATCACATTCCAGAGCAAGCACGCTGCCGGAGGGCTGGCGTTATCCTGGCTCTGGTCTCTCGTCTGGAATACTCCACCTCTCTTTGGCTGGGGAAGCTATCAGCTGGAGGGAGTCGGCACGTCATGCGGACCCGACTGGCAGAGCCGAGATTTCAAAAACATGTCTTACATCATCTGTTATTTCTCACTCTGCTTCGCTGTGCCATTTGTCATCATTGTGGTGTCATATTCATGGCTGCTCTACACGCTAAGACAAGTATAACTTGCTTTTATTTAATGTTATCGTCAGATGAGCTGGTGAGGTTTAGTTTGTTGTTTGCAGTAATGGACAAAAGTATTCACTAAGTTATTTTTTTTTTTTTCAAATAGGCCTATCTGTACTTCATCAGAATGGCTTATCTTTTAATATGTCTACTGCTACTTTCTAACGTGTATTGTCATATTTTTTACTCCACTACATTTCATAAAAACATAAAGTTTGTTTATGGAAGCCTACCTGTCACATAAGAAAAAATGTAAATCATAATTAAGTCATAATTTATGTTTTGTAGTCATAATTTATGTTTTGTAAATTATAATTAAGACATAAAAAATTATGAGAATAATGAAATTATGACACTATACTTTATGACATTGTAAAACATTTTTATAGTTTAGAGAATGTGTTTAATTAAGCCTTAAATGTGATTAAAAACTGAGACGACCGTAAATCCGACTTTGGGAGTGAGGAACCACTCATAGTTTAATCCACCGCACTCAAGATATATTAAAGATTTCGAAAAGCAAACCACGACATATAACACGTATATACCTATACGCATAATATGCATATAGCCTACCATGTATACGTGACCTGACAACAAAGTTTTACCATATTAAAATCCTTTAAAACAACCTTTAATTAGGGATGCACAGTATATTGGCCACCATATCGGTATCAGCCGATATATGTTAATTTTTTTATGTTATCATTATGGACCCGCTAAGAAAATTTTGCCGATATATTTAAACAATAAATAATCGATTTCCTTCAGCTGAGACACTTCAAAAAAGGAAAATACAGTAAAAACATGCACAGCTCAAGCCTGTCATATAGGCTACATAAATAATATAAAATATTATTATAATTGTTTGCTTGGGATATGAATTTTAATGGTGAGACTTTTGTTTTTGTAATCAGGCTCTCTCAAAAATTCTGACAATACTTTATGACATTTTGCCCCATGTGACGTCTGTACATTTGCCACATATTGTATTTTTCCATCATTTTCATCATGGTATATTTCTTTCACTTGTTTACATACTTGAATTATCAGTAACTTAAATTGATATTTTAGTATATTGAAGTTTAACGTTTTGATATTATTTAAAATATTAAATATTTCCTAATTTGCAGATTCATGCATAAATGTCTGCACTAATCTTTCTTTTTGACTAGTGGTCACTAGAATAAATAATAAACATGGTTCTTTGATCAGTACCTTTACATTTTTGTACTTAAGTTACCATGAAATCAAAACGGACAATTTTTCTTTAAATTCATGTTATTGTAATCTTTATTTTTCCCTCTTGCAGTGACATCTTTTCTCTTCTCTGATGCTGTTTACCGGCACAAGGGCAACCTGTCACTCACATGACATCACAGCAATAGCAAACAACAACCATCCAATCAATTCCTCATGGACCAAATCAAGCCCCGCCTTATATTCTTTTTTTTTTCAAGAACCCTTTTTACTCATATATACATTGCAACTTCGTTTTCATGCTGACTTTAAGTACATTAAAAACCAAGTGTTTTTGTACTTTAACTCAAGTAAAATTAAAGTGACAAACTTTTACAGGAGCAATATTTTATAAGGGTATCTGTACTTTTATTCAAGTATGTAATTAGTGTTTTTCGTCCACCACTGTTCGTCTGAGAGAATTTTTTCTTTGACAGGTAGCTAAGGTAGGTGGCGGTGCGGCTGCGAGGGCAGAGGCTAAGGTGGCGCGGATGGTGGTGATGATGGTGTTGGCGTTCCTTGTGAGTTGGCTACCATATGCTACTCTGGCTCTAATGGTTATCTTCAACCCTGATGTCCAGTTGCCTGTGCTGGTGAAGGTGGTTCCCATATACATGGCCAAGAGCAGCACTGTATACAACCCTATGATCTACATATACATGAACAAACAGGTGAGCGAATCAGATGCAGATCAATCATGTTCATCAGTCTGATTTGCCTAGTTTAACACAATTCATGGAGTTATTGTCTCCCAAAAGAAAACCGATGCACAAGCCTATGTAGGTTTGTTACAAATTTACATAATTCACCTATGCCTCATTGGCTGGCTGCGATACAATGTCGACTTTGTCCTACCCTCAAAACTGTAGTTGTAGCCAAGGGGGTAATCCATCAGCCGAAAGTTGAAGCCTCGCGGGAGCCGCCATTGTAGCAGAACTTCACCTGCTGTTAGCATTCCATTGACTCCCATTCATTTTGGCGGCACTTTGACAGCGAATAACTTTACATCTGAGGTGCCCAAAGACTCCATTTGTCCATTATTTATTTCTAAAGAAACACGACATGTATAAAAGGCTCCATTACTTTGTATCTTACGTTATGGCCCCGTAGAAGCCGTTTTTGTAAAAATAGGCTTGCATCATAAACCACGCGACTTTCTGTCGCACAATAGAGACATTACCGTATAGACAGGAGGAGAAGCTCGCATGCAATCTTTTACTGTCTATGAGGCAATCGGGGGGACATAGAGGCATAAAGTCAAGGGAGAAGTCCATAGATAGAGAGTCCATAAAAGCAATGGGACAAAATATTTCAACAACGTTTTTGAGGAATTAGGTGATTCAGATTTGTCTTGCCACCGCTACTAGAAGATTTACAACTGTCAGACTGTCGTCACGCTCAGTTTGAGCCTGCGCAGTTGCTCAGCCATCAGACAGGAAGTGCAATAATCTTCAGTCTTCTCCGTTGAAATCAATGGGGTCGCTGTGTCCATTTCTTTTACTGTCTATGGTTGTAGTTGAGGCCTGGAAGAGTTTGGTTTGTGTTGTCGACACGTCCAGAAGATGCCGTTTTCAGCGCTGTAAAAGCAAATTCACTTTGCATGCACTTCCAAAGAATAAGGACTCAGGCTCGAATTAATAGGGTAAAACTATTGTTACTGTTCTGAGTAACAAGCCCTGAGGAAGCCTCCGCTGACCAATCACAACAGACTGGGCCATCTGACCAATCAGAGTAGAGTATAGGCTCTCAGGAAGAGAGAGTAGCTCAGAGAGAGAGCAATCCTTTATCAAACCGTTTTCAGACACTGTGAGAGAAGAGGTGATGCTGTAATGTATATATGTATTAATTAACTATTAATCAGACTTCAAAAAAGGCTTCAAGTTTGGATCTTTGAGTTTTTTGTTGTTGTAATAGGGTTCTCCAATGCCAAACAGCTAGTGTTGTTTTACTTCTTTATCAATTTAAAGTAGTAAGGTGAGCCGTTTAAAAATGATAATGTTCTTTTCTAGTTCCAGAGGTACGCAATACCATTTCTGATGTGTGGAAAGGAACCCTGGCCTTCAGAGGACGATGCATCTGATGTTCAGACCGTCGTGTCACCATTGAACAACAAAATCAACCCAGAGTGACTTACCATTCACTACAGTCTGTTAGTGCGTGATAAAGGTGCTTCTCCTCTTAAAGAGAGATGATTTACACTGTTTTCTCCTGTATGTATTTTCTATTGAAGATGGTGAAGGGTGGGTAATAGTTTTTCATTCACATCGCATCTGTGATTCATTACTTGCCAATGCTATTCAGAACTAGCTAGGGAGATTTTCATAGACGGTATTTGCTTGGACAAAAATGTGTATCTCCTGAGTGCAAAATAAGCAAGTTATTATTGACTTTTTTTTTCTTTTTACCAGAAGACTACATTTTATGCTCTAAAGATCACTTTTGTCAACATTTAGGTTGTATACTAGCTTATAGATAATTTCAAAACAAAAATGTTCTTTTAAACTTTTTATTTATCAAAGAATCCTTAAAAAAAATGTAAGCTAGTGTTTAAACATGTTTATTGAGCAGCAAATCAGCATAGAATGATTTCTGAACTGCAGACCGGAGTAATTATGCTGAAAATACAGCTTTGATCACAGGAATAAATTATATTTTCAAATATTTACAATAAAAAACAGCTATTTTAAATAATAATAATATTTCACAAGATTGCGTTTTTTACTGTATTTTTGATCAAATAAACACAGCCTTGGTGAGCAGAAGAGACTTCTTTCAAAAACATTTAAACATGTCACTGACCTAAAACCTTTGAACGCAAGTCTACAAATATTGAAGGTTACTATTATTCTAAAACCATTTAAGATTTAAGTTCACCCAAAAATGAAAATTCTGAAAAAAAGCTCATAAAGAGATCGTAAAACTAATCCATATTAATTGAGCAGTTTAGTCAGATTTTTCTGAAGAAACTCGATCGCTTTATATGATAAACAGATTTAATTTAGGCTTTTATTCACACAAATAAGCGTCAAAGTTGTAGTTGCGTAGCTGTCAATGGAGGGACAGAAAGCTCTCAGACTTCATCAAAAAGATCTTCATTTGTGTTCGGAAGATGAAAGAAAGTTAATGACAGAATATTCATTTTTGGGTGAACTATCCCTTTAAATTACTCAAGAACACTACATCACCTGATGGTCATCTAGATCCCAAAGCCCCAGATGCATTTTGCAAAATAACCTGATTAAATCTTTCTTAATACTTTCCAATTAAAGTAGCCTTAACCCATAGATCTACTGAGGGACACGTGTATTAGCTCTGAAGTCTTTCCGTAGCTGTAGAAGTCTTATTACAAATTGCAGTTCAATGTTCTTGTACAAATAAGCGAGACAGTTGTTTGTTTATTCATTAAGTTTATTCTGTATTAATCATTAGAAAATAAAATTTCAATATTGATTTAAATCAAGTCCAGGCCAAAATAAATAGGAAAATTACAAAAAAATGCATCAATACAAAACCTAGAGGGATATTATAAGTCATCTGCTACGAAGAGAAAACCCTTTTTTCTTTTTCTTCATGGAATAAAAACCATAACAGAGCAAAGATAAAGACTTTCAAATGGAGAACATCACACGAATCTTTCCGTTACATATGTACATATGTTACACTATAATCTTAAGTTTCCTTACAGCATTAATAAGAAAAAGTATATAATAGTATAGCAACAACTCTAAATGAAAATGTGATAATCAACAGATGTGGCTCTGAAAACTTTACTGTATAATACTTTTTTTCAATTTTTTCGTTAACAATACAGAGGAGTGTATTGTCCCCCCCCCCCCTCCCCCTCCTTCTTCTGTTCGTCCCAGCATTGAAAGATGAAATGTAAATGACATATAGATTCCACTAAACCGTACGCACAGTCACAGAAAAGAGTACAAAATTCGCCCACCTTGATACACAAAATATGAATAGAAAACAGGGAAAACAAATTGCACATTACAGTAATTTGTGCAAAGACGAACAGCAATGTGCTAATAGTAAAATCCCATTGGTATATTAAGAAACCAAATTTTTTCTTTCTATTCAGGAGTCCCTGACACGAGGTAAAAGTTAAATCTTTAGTTTAATACGTTTTTTAGTTTATTAAAAATAATGCATATTTTATTGTCCTTACCAGTAATTGCTACGAATAGTACAATGTGCCAAGAATGTGCATTGGTCCGTTCACAAGATACAGTATAATCGACATGAAGACCAGAACACAATGTTTCATATTTTTTTTTCCTCCGCACGGATCAGTTCAGCCCTTTCAGATGTGCACACGCAGTGTTTCATGACAGTATTCGGTTGACTGAAAAGCACAGTACACAAGAGATCAATAACACTCAAGAACAACAATTTCCAACAAACCCCACATTTCCCTTTATTTAAGCTGTAGTGAAGCTTAACACTCCAAGGCAGTGGCCTTTGCAGTCAGACATTTTTTTTCTTCTCTATTTTTGCCCATAGTGCTCAGCAGTAATTTGCCTGTTGGAAGTGACAAAAGGTCAACTGAATTGATGTAATCCCATGTTGAGGCCTAAGGACAGAGATTTACAACACCTTAAAGGCAAAGACACTCACAAAAAGGACGCTTCAAATGCTGATATGTTTCCCCTGCTCAAAGAGGTATTTCCAGAAGCCAGAGCTGAAGTGAAAGGTGAAAAGAAAGAAAAAGAAAAGCAAAAGTGGGGGAAAGGGGGTCAGTATTGCTTAACCAGATTCTTAAACGGATAGTGCACCCAAAAATGAAAATTCTGTCATTAGATACTCACTCTCATGTCATGCTTTTTTTTTTCTATCCAAATAAATTTTTGCCGTCAAAGAAACCCATGCGGTTTGTTCCTCTACACAGGAACAACAGTTGATGTTTAGTCCCACCCCCAAGCCCAGATTGGTTGAAAGTGTCATCTCCTCAACCAATCAACATAGTTTTGGTCTTTTGTACCACCAATTAGCATGTCAAATCATTTGCACAAGACAATTGTTTTCTCTACTTGCTGCACTATTTGCGTTTGTTGTTCATGTTCAGATTGAATATATAGTCACTTTTGCTTCAGTGTTTTGTTATTAACTAAGTTTCTATTAATTTTACTTCCTGAACTTTCTTCTCAAAACCCCAAAAAATTTGCTGCCGTTTTTCGTATTTCTAGTTAATTTATATATCCTCAGACAAAATAAATGTAAAATTGGGACTTTAAATGAGCTATATTGAAACTTCAAAAAACTTGATGCCGACTGCTAGAATGGGTTAGAAAAGTACAGGCGAGTCAGGTGACTTAAAAATGTTCTAGGTCTTTAAAGGTGCCATATGTAAAAATTGAGGTAAAAATATCCAAAAAATGAGCTACACGCATCAAAAGAATGAGAAGAAATAAGTGCAATGATGTCATTAAAAAATTGACAAGTTATAGTGCTGCCGAGATATAAACCTAAATTAGCATGCTAAATTACTAGCGCCAGCCCGACAGGTGTTGTAATACCAGTTTCGGCCATGGGAGGCGGTATGCGGGCAACATATATAACCACCAGCCAAACTGCAACACACGAAGAACTCGCACTGCTTGTATGTCTTCACTCTCTAAAAATCTCCAAATGCTCCACGTGAAACTGCGGTCTTACTATCGTGTCAATTGATTTGATTAAAATGCGCGAGGGAGAGAGAGCAGGACCGCTCTCGTGTTGTTTGAAGACGTGTGAGTGCGCGCGCGTGGCCGGGGCTCGCTCGCGCTATCTCTCTGTCTCTCTGCTCGTAACGCGCCCTGTCAAGCGCAGCGGCAGCAGTCATTCTAGTCTACATCCCTCACCGATCAAAATAGGCTTTGGCGGGACAAAGCGGACTGTTTGACGGTTTTAGAAGATTAACAACCTGAAACTAAAAAACAGACTCGAGTAGGCCAACTTTCTGGAGGTATACTGCCCCCATCTGGTATGGAATATGTGGAGTATGAATTGATTTTTTGACTTAAGGCACCTTTAAGAGTTAATGCATTTGGCAGACACTTTTATCCTAAATGACCTTCTGACCTGGAGATTGTTTGTTTTGTTCTGAAACAGGGATTCAAATTGTTACTATTGTTATTCTTCTTGGTTTGAATCGCTTTCACAAGGCAACATTTCTAAACAGACCAAAAGTAAACTGTCCTCTCATTGGTCAGATTGCCACCAGCTTTACCAATTGGCGATTGGCTCTTTAATTTAGAAGGCGGGACTAATTCTCATGAGTGTCTCTGTATATCTAAAGTCTTTGATTTTACTCTCCATTTAGAGCATGAATCAAGGCTTCATCTGTATTTGGACAGTTCTGAAATATGATCTGACTAAACTTCAATTAAGCATTTCATTTAGTCTTTCCCCCCACAGAGAAATGCTATATATAACTTCCTTTTGTTCAACGGGGAAAAAACAGCAGTTTTGATGACTGTGAGTGAATACAGGATTTTCATTTTAGCCTGAACTATTCCTTTAAGGATGCATGATGCGAACATACACTTCAAACAACCCAAAACTCCCCCATAATCAAATTTTGTCATCATAATCACTATCATTATAAAACTAAAAGGAAGATTTCGGTATTCAAAACACATCGGTGGAAAGGAGTCGCTGATCTGTTTCGAGATCAGCTATAGATCAGCCAGTGGCAGCAGGCTTTTCCAAGTGGCAGCATGTTCCTGGTGAGGGTCGTACAGTTTAATTGCAGACTAATTAAGCAGCATCGTTAATGCACAAAGCATTTACCATTGCACCTTCCTGTGCACCTCCCCTGCACAAAATATGCAACGAAACACACACACGAACCCTTAAAATGAGACAGACTCCTTCAATAAACACAAACAAGAGCACGATTAAGACACGATTCTGTAAGCCCTACTGAATTCCCCATAAAGAAGGTCAACGTTCATGACCCATACACTGCATACCGTAGATTTTAAGGGAACACTACGTCGGTTACGCTTATGAAACGGACACTGAGAAAACGATTTGCATATCTTGTGCGGGTGTGTCACAGACAGACATAACCTCATATAAAATTGGCTTTTTTGTTCTATACTTCTTACAAACAAGTATGAATGCATATGAGCAAAGAATAAAGGCAAAGAATTTAATAAAGTACAGTACCTATTAAAATAACACCAAATTTAGTCTTTTTCGTAATGCAATAACATCAATTAGGATTAATATTGCTGCTTTTTTTGTACAGTACATAATTACAAAATATAGAATGTCTCTTTACAAACTTTTTCTTTTGCTTTATATTACAAGTAATTTACAGCAAATTATGAAATATCAAACAGGCTATCCTAAATTAAAAAAATAACCTGTCTGCTAGTGCATTCAACGCAAATGCTGAAATCCTCTTGAAATCCACAAACCTGCATGATATCCTTATTGTAAACCAGTGTTGTAGAATTAGCGTTTGTTCTCTAAAATATGCCTTAAACGTTACTAAAATAATCATACGGGGCGAGTCAAAACTACAGCCTTAGTGGAGGGATATGCCATACTTGCTTGCATTGAGCTTGCAACGTGCTTGATATGCAAAACCCTTAATAAAGTGACTGAGGTAATGACATATTCTTTCTGATTGTCATCACCTTGGAAACAGCCTGCCCCTGGGTACCGCTCCTCGCTGCTCATTGGTCCATTTCCTGCGAGCAGCCAATTAAAGTTCTGGGCGGTCCTTCTTAGCTCCTCCCCGGCGCCGTGGCGGCCAACTTCCTGCGTGAACAGGAAGTGAGCGAGCAGCACCGATGCGTCCGTTCTTGTGGTGCCTTTCTGCTCTGCTGTAAAGGCACTTCTTTAGGTAGTAAGCCAATAAATATAGTTCATATTTTTTTGTTTTGCTGATCAGTTTCTGAGGAACAGCAGCAGCCTCTTATCAGGCGCTATAAAGTGGTAATGCATATCATTTCGTCTGCCAGGTCCTCCTCGTATGGCGGTCTGGGTTCGGGGTCCGGTTCCTCATCGCTGTAGCTAGCCGAGACATCTTGCAGCTCATAGTCTCTGTGGCCCAGTATGGGGAACACGTTGACGCCATTGACTACCGGCGTAATGCCACCGTTCAGGAGATGGCTGGCGGCGCTCTCCATTTCGTCGATGGTCATCTCGCACGCATCTGCGATCTCGTGTTTCGTGGCAGCCACGAACTTCGGATCCTTCGCGTATCGACCCAGTCCTTCAGATATCAAGACCTGCTCAAAGATGAGAAAGGATGAAATGATGGTTTGTCAGCATAAATTCTAAGATCCTTTCTTTGCTGACACGTAGTGAGACATGCTGTCACTGCCCGTAGAAACATTTTGTCCTGAAACTAGAAACCTTTCAAAAGAGGGAATGAAAACTGTCTTATGTACTTCTGGCCTGGTTATGGGTTCAAATGATATAAAATTGAAAGCACCTTATTTCCCTTGTCCCTCATTTGAGAAATCTAAGTCTACCGACACAAGAACAGAACAAACTTCTAGTTTTCTAATGGCAAACATCAATACAAAATGTGGATGGAGAGCGTTTGAAACAAAAACCTTTTCTAATGTATCCGGATTAATATATTTTCCGCATTCCGTTCCGTCTTTCAAAATATACTCCTTTGGCCGTGAGAGTGAATAGACGCGTTTACACACTACCTAACACTTTTGTTTTCACATCACTTGCATTTGCACCGTTGTACGCGCTCCTTTGGTATGGGCAAAGTACACTTTGGGCTTTATGTAGACACAGTGCTTGTTCACATGTTAAAGGGGTGATGAACTGAGAAATCAAATTTTCCTTGAGCTTTTGACATCTGAGAGGTCATCATATTATAAGAATATCCTGTAAGTTTCAGAACTGAAAACGTCCTTGTTAGTCCAATAAATGCTTTTATTGACACCAGCCTCAGCAAACGCCTCGTTTTTCAAAGTGGGGAACTATGACGTCAAAGAGGATAAAACACCACCCCGCAGAAGAAGATCAACGCCTAGTTCAACCAGACTTCAACACGGCCGGTTTAGCCCCGCCCGACGATTCGCGCATTTTACACGCATACATAGCTAAATAACATAGGCCATCTACCTCGTGATGACAAACCGGAAAAATACAAAATATTGTGCAGTGCCTGGTTGTGGAAGAAGACAGTCGCTGCATAAGCTTCCTCTGGATTCCAATAGGAGTGCATGGATAAACTTTATTTTTCATGACGTTCCACTCCAGCTGATGAGGTAAAACATTGTACGTCTGTTCGCTTCATTTCACTGAGGATTGTTTTGTAAACAAGACTGGATTTGCAGACCGATTAAGAGTAAAGAACGGTGCTGTGCCATCTATATTGGATCTGACAGGAATTGCAACACCTGGACTCTGGGTCGAACATGTATGGGCGAATCATTCCGGTTGCCATTTTACAACATTGGACGTTTTCAAAACAATTTCCCCCAAGTGCATCGAGTGGTGAGTTGAAACTCATTATAATATGCAAACCTGTTATCCACTCACAGCAGTGGGCGTTTACTTCCAAGTCATCAGTGCGAGACGCCCATAAAAACCGAGCGTTTTTCAGCTAGGCTCAAAACTAGGTTAGAAAATAGCCTATTACTTATTAATTTTGATGTTTTTGAATGCAAAAACCAAGCGAACGTCATAAGTTTACCTCAGACAACAATATAATAAGATTTAAAAAGCCAGTTCATGACCCCTTTAAAATCTAAAGATTTAAATTTAAACTACTATTACTACTTGCATCTCATTAATAGAAATAGGAGTTGTCAGACTCACCGCCTCTACCAGGCTGGTAGCGCTGCCTCTCTTCTGGTGGTACTGGTTTCTGTACTCTGGTGGGACCTGCAGATGAACGGGTGAGTAGTTCCTCTGCTGGTACTCGGGATCATCTGTATACCATGAGCTCTTCCTGATGGATGAGTGACTGCTGCTAGCGCTGTCCCTCAGCGGACGGTCCACGCGGATCAGCGGCGTGTAGTACGGCGTTCTGTCTTTACTTGCAGGAGTGGGAGGAGGGGACGCCCATGATCTGGTAGATTGAGTAGGTGAAAGCCTGCGAGCCCTGCTGGAGTCTAGACCCGCTACCGCCATCACCTGGAACCACAAGTACAGTGGTCAATCAATATAAATGCATTGACACATATACTGGCATGTAGGATAGTCAGATTTCATTAGTCGATACCAATATCAATTTTTACTTGCATGCTATTTGATACCAAGTTAAATAGTACATGTAAATATTAACAAATAAAATGAAAACTCTGTATAATATCATGATTCCTCCATGAAGTCACTATTCATTTGGTTAAACGCTACTGTAATATTTAATGTTACCTGGTGTTGCATGAGATGCAACGGAAGAGCAGTTCGCTGGTGAGGAAGATCGTCTTGACTGCCCTGTCTGCGCAGACACTCAAAATTGAATGATGGTCTCCGATTACCTATTAATGAGAGAGATTAATATATTCTGTAGGGGTGTGCAATATTATAGTCAACACTAAAAACTGGCAAAATCCTAGAAAATAATGAAATATTTTTTGTCGATATCGCACAACCCTGATCTTCCGACATCCACTCTGAACCATAAAGCAGAGGGCCAGTTTGTACAGAACCACACAAATTAAATTATCCGGATAATTGGTAAATTATCCAAGACTTGCCTTGTGGTGTTGGAGGAAGCAGTCTTCTCTTTGGTGACCTATGTGGATCGTGATAAAGGGGCTGCTCGTCATCATCATAATAACTGTCAGGATGGTGGTAACCCCGTGGCGTCTCGTACTCCTGGTCACTGTTGGGGTACCTGCATATGGTAAATATCCGTCAATATATTTCTGTAAATTGGATTTATTTATAATTTTGTGTGTGACAAAATAGTTTTACCTATCACCCGACAGCATGCTTTCATCTTCGTAAAACTCCTCTCCGCTGTAGTACTCTCCAGAGTATCGATCTTCTTCATACTCCTCTTCGCGGCGTATAGTGGGTCGCCTTCTGTCGCTGCCCTGCGCCCTGCGTGAAGGTCAAGAGGTCAGCGAGAGGCCGGTTAGATTGTGGTCAACGAGTCAGCAAAAGACCATGCACTACCATGCAGACGTGCGGCTCAAGACCGCTGTGAGGCAGTTACACGTCATTAGTAAATAAGCAAAACCTCATTGGGACGTTCTACTTGTCAATGTATATGTACAGGAAATAACTAAAAATAGTATAAAAAAATATATATATATATATATATATATATATATATATATATATATATATACTACTATACTTACATGTTTCAAATGATAAGCCATTTTGAGGTTGATGAATGATAGCGAATGTTTAGATTTCTTCCCGACATAATTACCACATGGACCAGCCGTGTTAACAATCTGTCCGTCACAGACTGTGTGACAACGGCAATTCCAGTGGAGATTTTCTTCGACTAACCGGCTAATTCAAATTCGGTCCACTAAGCCTCTACTCGTCAACTAACATTTAGTTGAGAAATGGGGACAGCGCTATAATTTACTACAACTTTAAATCGTGAATGGCGTGTTGCTTGACTACAAAATATTGAGCAAACTAGCCTCCCAGCCATGCATTTTGTAAAAGATATTGCATCTACTCTAAGCTCTATATACTAAACAGACTAGCAACTCCACTGGCCCAATATATATGACATCTCAACATTCCTACAGAGGGAACTTAAAGGACAACTCTTGTTCTAGAAAAATAAGGTACATAAAATGTACTTAACTAGAAATAAACACTGTGTTTAAGTGTTATTTACATTTCTATAAAGTATTAATCTAATGAGTCATCCTTTAAGGCAAGCATTTCATTTTGTTAGCAACAGTTATCCAGCAGACACATGCAGCAAGCCCCTCCTCTTTCCATTCATCACCCAATCACATCACACAGAGACTATAAAGACTTATCCTGATTTGTTAATGCTTTACTAGATGCTCCTATCATCTTTCCAGTTTTGAAAGTCTATCTGTGTATGTATATAAAGGCCCTGTCCCAAATAGTCTTGTGCACTTTTGCAGACATGTAAAGTCAACATCAAGCGCCATGTGGGACGGGGCTGAGGTAGAAGATAGCCCAACGCTGTTGCCCACCGGCCACAGTTCTGCTCATCATTCACCATCTGTTTTTATACAAGCAACAGTACCTGCTATGTAAACATATAATACCTAATGTAACATACCTAATATACGTCTCATAGTAGCGCCTTCTGTTCCAGAAAGCAGAGAGATGGTTAAGAGAAAGCATTTCGATTAGGAAGAAAAGAGAGAAAGGTTGAGAAAAGCAGGGAATAGGAAAGGGGAATGGATGGGCATATATATCATACAGTATATACAGGATATATACAGCATTTTTATATATGTGAGGCTGTTTTCACACTTGCTTTGATGGCTTTGTCTAAGCCTGAGTTGAATTACACCCCGTCCTCCACGTCATTTTTTTTAGTTTGACTAGCTCAATAAGCACCAAAAACATGGAAAGTTTGGTTTTCTTTACTTTTTGAAATTGGTAAAAACTGACCATGGAGGATATGAACATAAATTTGATTCATTTTGGGGTCTGTCTCCCAAAACCTGAGCCACCAAAAGTGACAATTTTTTGACAAAAGTGGTCAAAAAACATAATTCTGTTTTCCTCTGATTTCTTGGGGCAGTACAAGGATTTTAGCAAAAACTTTAGTTTTTTTGCTAATCATACATATCTTGTCTAATCTTTGCTCAGATGACCAGATCACCCCCCATTAATCTTATCAATAGGTTTTTGAAACCCTTCCCCAGAAATGGTCTCAAAGTGATGAGACGTGGAGTAAGACCAATCTCAAGGCTAGATTTCGGGCTTAAAAAAAAAGATAAATTTTCTATTGTCAATAGTGTACAGATGTATGAAGCACTGCTCACACAGAAGTTAGTGTAAACCAAGCAGTTTTCTGTTGGTCAAGGCAGCAAATTCACGGGACCAACTTGAAACAGCTGCAAAATCTTTCACCCCCACACAAGTGCCTGAAATCCTGTTGAGAATGGATTTCACATGCAAAAATTGGCTAAACATTAAACCACACCTTAAAGCTGATAATAATGCGAATGAATAATCATCTAAATGCATAAATGTGAATGGATGCAGAGTTTAAAAGTCACTTTCTTCTTTTCCAATCTACTAAAGATGTACTTAAAGGTGCAGTAAGCAATTTCTGAAAAATGCTGTTGAAAGTGGATCGGACCAAGCACCACAACAAACTTGTAGCCAATCAGCAGTAGGGGGCGTGTCCACTCATGATGGGGGAGGAGAGAGAGAGAGCAAGAGGGAGATTTGAAGAAAGACTGTAGAAAGAGAGAGGGCTGAGAGACATTACAAAAGATAAAAGCTCAGAGGAATATCACCTGAAAAAGAAGGGTTATGATCAGGCAAGAGCTTTAGGATCCACGTTAATATTAGAATAGCTTTCCAGTCCCTGAAAATGGACACCAAGGTTGCGTTGTTTCTGCTCCATATGTAAGTAACATTGGTTTTGAGAGTATACATCTGGCGACTAACAACAAACTCTTGTTTGTATATACTTGTGTACTGTATGTTAATTTTTTTTCTTACTTGTCACTGTTCGTCATCTTAACTTTATTTTTTGCTGCGCCTCTGCTATGGTAAAAAGACATCCACTCTTGCACTGAGTTGTTCGTGCATTTTGGGGACGGAGCAATTAAATATCAAGTGTACAACAATGACTCTCAGAAATCGCTTACTGCACCTTTAAGAAGTTGGATTGACCTTAAAAAAATCCTTCTTGAAGCAAATCCAAACAATCCGAAGGGATCAAAGGAATTGGTTTAAGAAGTTGTTGATATTCATGAGATTACACCATACTCTGCTAGCATACCGCTACTTGTCAAATCATTTAATACATATGAATAAATTTATCAAACAGCTGAGAGTAAGATGTTGGATGAACAAAAAACAAGCATTCACCTTTGCCCTTGTGGGGTCCTGGGCTTGTCATATTCTCCATAGTACGATCCAGGGTAGCCGTTAGCGGGCATATGCTCATAGTACCGATTGTGTCCTCCGTTAGGTAAACTGGACATGTTGGCGTTATTTAGGTTGATGTTGGTAGACTTGGGCGACTTGTTGTAGGAGTTGTGATGATGATGGTGATGATGGTGGTGGCGATGATGGTTTTGCTGGGCCATGGCATTGGCGCGGCCCAGGCGCCCCACAGGCTGTTCCATGTGGGCGTAATGTGGGGGCGGCTGCACCTGCAGGGGGCGCTGTGTGGCGTTCGTCTGGTGGCCGGAGCTCCTCCGGGGGTCTCCGTTTATGTGGTTAATGTGGTTGCCAAAGAGACCTCCATTTCGCTGGGGAAAAAATACTTGTGTTTGTAGTTTAAAAAAATGCGCAATGGACGAAAAAATAGCGCCATATTTCAGTTTTCGCGAATGAAGCACAGGCTAAAAGCCTGTTCACACCAAGAACAATAACTATGAAGATAACTATATCCACACTACAGGACGATAACGTTCAGTCGTATGCTACCTTAAATGCTCGAGGTGAATTCTGATTGGCTCTCAATGTTCTCAATCAGCTGGAAAAAATCATTCTGAAAGTGAGTCCAACGATATTGTTCATGTGTGTCATTATCGTTATAGTCGTGATGTGGACGTGCTATTCTCAGAATAAGAATGATAATAAGAATGATAATGAAAATAAAATGTAAGTTATACTTGCTGTGTTATAGTTATATTTTATTTTATTTTTTATTTATTATTTGATAGGGACAATGCACATTAATGAACATCTGCATTGAAACAACAAAAACAGACGTAAACATGCCGGATTATAGCCACAGGGCTAGTTTACATCCGTAGTCCCAAGTTATCGCCCTTGGTGTGAATAGCCTTTAAGGGATGGATGTACAAGCTTTATTTGCAATATTGACCTTCAGCTGATGCAAAAAACTAAAATATGTCTTTCTTGCTGAAAAAAAACTCCCTTTGACTCAAGTAAAACAACCTTTTATTCATTTGCGAAAAATTAAATATGGCGTCTTTGACAGTTTATACAGTGCTAAAATATTTGAGATTGCCATTTTTAATGATCTCATGGGAAAAAGAAGTTGGAAAGGAGGTAAAATGGCGTATGGTGTGAGTGAATTTTCAACTGAATTTGAAATCAAGAGAAATGCAGATACAGTGGATTACACTGGATTATAAATATATGCTACGCTAAAGCTAACAATTAGCTGTTAGTACAATAAACCTTGTTTAAACGTTGATAATATCATTGAAATCAACAACTGATGAATTTATCCCTGTTTAGTGTCTTAATCTTAGACTTACAGTATATACAGGGACGGCGAATAATTCATTGCAACTCCCTTAAGGAACTGTTACTACTCAACTCAGAGCGGTTAAAGTGAGATAGGTCGATTTTATAAGGAGAAAGGGGTCATAAAAGGTGAGTAATTTACCCTATAAATTTCTTCGTCCTCCTCTGGCATAAAGTCTACTAGCTCATCATCCTGCAGGTCACATGATATCGCACGGCGTATTTCTGGCCCAATGTCATGCAGCGTACGGAGGCCAGCCTGAAACCATGACGACAAGATAGCTAAGGACCGGTTCTTCAATGGAAAGCCCTTGAACAGCAGCGACATGTTGAAAACGGAGACCCTCACACACACATGCCACCAGGGGGCAGTTTACCAGACACATTGACACAAACAGGCTTGACGAGACAGTTCCAGACAGGACAAATTCATGAAAGATGACAACAATCACAGTAGACAAAGAGGACAAACACGAAAGCTCCTTTTGTACACTACAACTAATACACTTACTGTACTATCCTTTACTGTGACTTTCTAGAAAGGACTGCATTAGGCACAGATGCTATTTTGAAATATTGCAAAACTTATTTTCTGTCAACAAAACATTTCAAGTATAAAAAAAAGGTGTTAGTTAATAACACTAAAAACCTTTAAACAAAGTTTATGTTTTAAAAGAAATCAAACACATTAAAGTGTTTGATTTATGAGGATGGAGACCAACATAATATCTTAAAACAATGATACGTGAATTATAACTCCGAAGAGATGGCAAACATATACAAACACTTCAACACATGTAAAACAGACAGAAATACATTTACAGATCACCATTAGCACACAGAGGAATCCATATTCAAGCTAAAACAACATTAGCACATCCAAGAACTGAGAGATACAGTAGAGGTAAAGAAGGTCTCATGCAAAGGAAAAGGAAATACTTTATTCGGTCAAATATGTTTATTGCAAATCGTACAGTGTGTTCACAATGACAGTGATTTGCTTTTGATTAACAAATTTGGTCCAATTTGGAGCTTATTCTAACGTAAAAATGCCTACTAACGAAAATATGATAAGAATAAGATCACTATACCTAGTAATCTTATAAACTAGTAACTATACCCAATTCCAAAATAATTAAAGAGCAATAATTTGTGCCAAAACACATTAATTCAACAAATGGTTTTCCAAGAAAGTTTGAGAGTAACTTGAAGCGATTTCTGTCAGTGTGAATGCACCTCAAGGCCAAAACTAATGCACACACAATGTAAGCTCGCAAATACCAAGTTGACAACAATAATTTTGCCTTAAAAAGATATAAAAGAACACACCACTTATTAATACACCACTTATAACAAAATGAATCCTCCAAAAAAACACACATGCAGGTTGCGCTTACCTGCAGGGCGATGGCCGTGTTGTTCTGTGCTGGGTGAACGCCTACCAGGCCTTCCTCTTTGCGTTTCTTGAATTTCCTAAAGTAGTCCTGTATCAGGAAAGTGGCATAGAACTTCCCCACCGTTACCTCATCATCTGAGTGAACAGACCACACACACGGCTTCGCTGTCAGCAAGTAGCTTCAACGCAAGCATACACACCTCTGCGTGACGCACGTTGAGAGACGCTTTGTGTTATTCTAACTACGTAGTCATTGAGAGAGTAAAACAGCTATAATCTGTGAATTAAATTCTAATGAACCCTTCAGAATTGTCTGGATTTCAACACAAATGGCTCCGAAAATGTGATCTAAGTCTAGATAATAAACAGACGCTCTTAATTAACAAACAGCACATACAAGAGCAACATATGCTGTAGATCACAGGACCCCAATGCGTTTCGCTGTAGTTATTTTGAAGTTAATATGTACACTACCATTCAAAAATTATTTCAAGACTGCATTTGTTTGATCTAAAAATACAGCAAAACAGTAATACTGTGAAATATTATTACAACTTAAAATAACTGTTTCCTATTTTAAAATGTTTTAAGATGTAACTTATTCCTGTGATGGCAAAGCTGAATTTTACTCTAGACTTCAGGTGTTACCGAAATACTTCAGAAATCATTTTAATATGCTGATTTGCTGCTCAATAAACATTTCTCATTATTATCAATGTTGAAAACAGCTTTGTGGAAACTGTCCTAAATTTTTTCCCAAGATTCTTCAATTAATTGAAAGATCCAAAGAACTGCAAGATATATAAATCTTTTGTCACATTATAAATGTCTTTACTGTCATTTTTGATCAATTTGATGCATGTTTGCTGAATAAAAGTGTTGATTTCTTTACAAAAAAATTATTGAACCCAAACTTTTG
Source organism: Chrosomus eos (assembly GCA_036326025.1). Lineage (NCBI taxonomy): Eukaryota > Metazoa > Chordata > Actinopteri > Cypriniformes > Leuciscidae > Chrosomus > Chrosomus eos. Next base: position 6,656,268 of record CM070839.1, on the reverse strand, counting down.
AGTTTATTATAATAATTTTAAAATATTTTTTTTTCAAATGGCACTTTAAAATGTGATGTTTGTTAAATAAGAATTCCTTTACTTTTTATTTCTAAGTCCAGACTACATTTTAAAGCCATTCATGCAAGAAATATAGATAATTACAATTAATAATTAGGTTTTCAAACTTTTATTTACAACCGCAATATAAAAACAATTAAAAGCCCCAAAAAAACTAAATCTAAGAAAAGTTTTTTGTCTATTTTCTGATGAAAAATCTAACTTCAGCTTGAAGTTATGATTTGGAACATAGTAACTGGATTCTAGCTGGTTTAAGCTAGTAATTTGCTGTTTATTAGCTGATTCAAGACCATCCTGGACCAGCAGCAAACCAGATACTAGCTGGTCAAACAGCTAATCGACCAGCTAAAAACCAGCTAACTCATTCCAGCTACCAGCTTAACGCCATGTCGGGAGTAGAATATTTCATTTTCATGGTTTAGCACCCATCAGATATCTGTAAACATATTAGTATTAGCACATTAGCATTAGCATAGCAACTATGAGAGAGATTACTGGAAGTTTGGGGAAGGGATTGCAAAGAACTGCATCAGCTAAGCCATCTAACTTGACTAAAATCTAGTCCTATGTGTACTTAAATTCTACTGGGAACATGCAAGCAAGCAACAATGAGCAATATGTATTAGCACATTAGCGTTGCATTTCTGTGGGTGCATTTGTGCATGTCAATACTGTTTTTGCGTATGCATTTTGATCCTCTATGTGTATATAAAGTCTATGTGTTGTGTTTATGTTTATGTATGTGTAAGTGTGTGTGTGAGAATCATTCTGAAGCAGGGGTCTGTCACTTTTTTAAACAAGCACGTTGGGGACAGATCAGGATAGAAGAGGCAACATTAGTTCCATGCCACCACCCTAAAACAGAATTGCTTCAGAATATTCTGAAGATTTGAACTTTGACATGAACAGAAAGACAGTTAATGAGGAACGGAAGCTGTGGAAAAGCTCAAGCAGATACAGGAGAGAGAGCGACAGTGTAGTAAACAGAGAAAGAGACATTTTTAGAAGGACACAGCATGCCTGAGTTGCCATGCAAGCCCAAAGCTCAACACACACACACAAACACGCGCACACACACACCTTCTTCAAATCCTCCAACCATATACTCATACACACAAACGCACACCATTGAGGTTCCAGTGTGGACGCAGTGAAAGTACCGAGCAGGAGAGGAAAGCATTTGCGACATATACAGAACAGAACAAACATTGCAGAGACCCAACCAGGAGAAACTAAGAGTAGAACAGCAGAAAAAGCTAGTGCGACAACTGGCGTGTGTGTGTGTGTGTGTGTGTGTGTGTGTGTGTGTGTGTGTGTGTGTGTGTTGTGTGTGTGTGTATAATTCCAATGTACAGTATGTGTGCATATGCTACATTTAGGAAACTAAAATGTGTTAAAAAATTATATTTTTGTTCTTTTCTAAATGGATGATTTAGGTGTGAGTTAAAAGACGCAGAAGTTAGTGCTGTTGTGTATGTCAATGCTCTGTTGTGAATGTATTTCCATTAACAGGGACAGGCTCTGGGATTTATAACTGACCACCAGCAGGGGGCACCACTTGATCCAGAAGTTTCATGCTTGTTCTCTTCCAGATCTTCTTAATCACAGCTCGGAGCTCTTCGTTCGCCTGCTCTAGGTTACCTGTGTCAAAACACACACACACCATGTTATCAACACAATTATAAGGGTAGTTTCAACTCGCTAACATCACACGTAGAAAACTGGTACTTTGAATTGTAATGCAGTCTTGGTGAGTGTAAAAGACTTCTTTCAAAAACATTTACAAATCTTATTGACCCCAAACATTTGCATGGTACTGTAACTACATAGCACTTAATTGTTTACAATATGAGATTTTGGAGAAATTACAGAAAAAAATGAGCACCCACATAGCTACAGTAAATATTTTACCCAGTAAGTTGATGAAAACGTAACGCAATGCAATATTTTGCCTCAGATGCGGCTGTTTTAATGATAGACAAAACAAGTATGTCCTAAATTCACAGAAATTCACAGGTCAAAAAATGTGTAGCTCCATTTGGGCTTGATTTTGGTCAAATGTTAAAAATAGTATAATGAGTCATGCACGTGTCTGACCATATATAAAGCCACAATATCAGCAGTATTTAATTATCTAAAAAATACAGTGTTTTTTCCAAAGTAGTGTTTTTAGAGATACGAGGTTTCTGCCCGACAGTGACGATGTTTGACTTTTATGACTTTTGTGAATGAAGAAAATGGTTTATGGACTTCCCGACTGTAATTTTGATTCACAGCATTTTGCGAACCGCTATGAGCAGTTCAGCGAAGAATTCCCGTACCTTCCGTTTTGATCTTCAATGCCGTTCTCACGAGAGCAAACAGTGTAGCGTTAAACATGACCGTGCCATCACTGTTCAGGGGCATGTTCATAGCCACCAGTCTCTGGAATTGAGAAAGAATGACAGATATAGAGATAGAGAGTGAGAGAGTTGGGTGTGTTTGCAAATGTTCAAACATATTATTAATAAATGCGTATGTCTTACCTTGCAAGCGACTCTATGAGGACAGAGTTTCCCAAAACCAAGAGGAGGCTGAATCCTCCGTAACAACGTCACCACATCGAGATGTTTTATTCTGCCTCTGTGATAAAATAGAGAGAAACATTGACTGAAAAATACCATTTGCTCTTCTTCATTTCATTGCTATCAGGGACAAGCAACTGGCATATTGTGATATTCCTTCCTACAGGTACATTCACAAACACATTCACATATCCTTACTTTGCCTCTGGATCATACTCTGACCAAATCCTCTTAAATTCATCAAGATGATGTGGCCCCAGAATCGACCAATCACGGGTCAGATAGTCAAAGTTGTCCATGATGACAGCCACAAACAGGTTAATGATCTAAAACAAGATATTATTCAATTTGATTCACATGACCAACTTTTGAGAACAAAATTGTTTATAATTCTACCTAGAAGTCCTCAAAAAAACTAAAACAAAAATCTTTTTTCTTCAAAATGTTTGGGGCTTCAAAAAAGTTTGTTTCTACCACAAAATAAAAATAAATAAAGATAAAGTAATTGCAAAAAACAGTACTTTTTTACTTTTACTTATAATTCTTTTATTTTTCTCATAATTGTGAGTTTATATGTCACAATTCTGACTTTTTTCTTGCAATTCTGAGATATTAATTCACAATTCTGAGAAGAAAAGTCAGAAGTGTGAGATATACACTTTTTTAATAATTTTTTTTCAGTGGCAGAAACCCAAAAAAATATAATTGAGAGATTCATGCAATTCTGAGGAAAAAAGTGAGTTTCAAACTTGAAATTATGAGTTTTATAACTTGAAATTTTGAGCTATAAACTAGTTTTATATTCTATAAACGCATTTACTTTTTTCTTTTTTTTTATTCTGTGGAGGAAACAATCTTCCATACCAAATAATGCTTTTAATAAATTATTAAAAATCTTGGAGGACATGTAATATTATAAAATATTATATAATTAGGAAAAACACAAAAGGAAGTGTAGTTAGTATGTGTGTACCAGGAAGGCGCAGAGCATGTAGAAGGTGATGAAGTAGATGATGGCAAAGCTGCTCCCGCAGGTCATTTCTTCTCCAGGATTATAGTCGGACTCCGGGTCACACAGCTTCCCTGTCATACACGCCAACATGATCTCCTGCCAGGCTTCACCTGTAGCACATCTACACCCCAAAACACACAAACAATGCATAATCTCAAATGTAATCCAATAAAGCATTTTATATTAAACACAAACTCCTAGATGAACCGACAGCATAAATAACGGGAACTGTAACAAATGAAACGGCATCTTCATAAAGATTTAAAGCTTTAACATCTTCACCGTGCCGTTCACTGACCTGAAGAGCAGAAGCACGGCCTGGGGGAACGTCTGAAAGTTGTTGTTCCGGTTGATTTGTGTGTGGTCCACCATGGCGACTTTCCCAAACACCTGAAAGATGGAGTGAGTTCCTCTGATGGTAAATCAAGTGGCACTGTGCAGTACTAAAAGCTGAATAATTTTTACACCAAATGTGGGTGATTTGCATTTTAGACCTGTCATCAAATAGCCTCGTGAGACCATCCTGATCTCGCGAGCTTTCAAGGTTTCACTCGCAGATCAGTCTGGATACTTTCCGTTAAAGAAAATTTGGGAGCAGTTCACCAAACGAACGTCCAATCAGCGTTGGCTTGGAGGCGGGTTGAGGTGTGACGCAACGAGAAGCGCGACAGTTCAGTCTTAAGAACATGGCGGCTTCAGCGGATGAAACTAGCATCAGTGTGGCTATCGAGCAAGTTTTATCGGAATTACAGAGTTATTACGGAATTACAGAGCTAACGAGCCTTTACCTGCAGCAGCAAGAGTAGCCTGGCTTGTGGTTGTGTTTTCGTCGTCGCTCTCATATGCTTCGTTGATCTGATTGGTTGATTTGGCCCGTCTATCACCAACACAGGCCAATCAGCTAACCAGTATTTTCGCCCCTTACCAAAACTACTTCAACGAAAGGTTTCCAGATGGATATGCGGAGCAAATCCATCTGGCGGAGTCAGGTTAGTCATCAAATACACTCACTGTAATGCCATTTAGCAAAAGTCACAATGAAATCAAAACTGACAATTCCTATTTTTTAATAATAATATAATAATAATACATTTTATTTAAAGGCGCCTTTCATGGCACTCAAGGACACCTTCCAAAATTCATAAAAAAGACATTAAACAATCAAACCAGTACAGCAAAAAACATTAAATCACATAAAAGCCTGCCTAAACAGATACGTTTTAAGACGAGATTTAAAAACTGAGAGACTAGAACTGTTGCGAACTTCTACAGGAAGAGAGTTCCATAAATGTGGAGCAGCATAGCCAAAAGCTCGTGACCCCATAGAAGTTGTCCGAGTGTGTGGCACAACAAGTGTAAGTGCAGAAGCAGATCTTAGAGTGCGGGAAGGAGTGTGTATATGAAGAAGATCTTGAAGATATGAAGGAGCCAGATTGTTAAGTGCTTTGTAAGTTAAAAGTAAAATTTTAAAATTTACACGGAATTTAACTGGGAGCCAATGCAACTTCCGTAAAATAGGAGAAATGTGTTCAAAGGTGGAAGTTTTGGTAATGACTCGAGCTGCCGCATTTTGTACTAACTGTAATTTATGAAGAGATTTGGAAGGAAGCCCATAAAACAAAGCATTACAATAGTCGATTCTTGATGTTACAAGAGCATGCACAAGCGTAGCAGTACTCTTGAGTGAAAGGACTGGACGCAAACGATTTATATTGCGAATATGAAAGAATGCAGAACGGGTAACTCTATTTATGTGAGATTCAAAAGACAGAGTTGTCAAGAATGACACCCAAACTTTTGACCTGATTCGATAAAGGAACAGAACAGTTATCTATTGCCATAGAAGAATTATTAGACTTACTTATTGTATTTTTTGAACCAACAAGAAGAATCTCTGTTTTATTACTGTTCAATTTTAGAAAATTACTAGAAAGCCAATTTTTTAATTCACTTAAGCACTCACCAAGAGAAGAAGAGGGAAACTTTGAAGAAGGTTTAGAAGACAGGTAAAGTTGGGTGTCGTCGGCATAACAATGAAAATGGATATCATATTTCCTAAAAATGTTGCCAATAGGTAAAATATAAATAATAAACAGAAGAGGTCCTAAAACAGAACCCTGGGGAACACCAGTGACAACAAAAGTGGGTTTTGATTTAAACTGTTTAAGTTGTACAAATTGAATGCGATCTGCGAGGTAAGAACGAAACCAGCTTAAAGCCATACCAGTTATTCCAATGGATTCCAGCCTGCTCAGACGTATGGGGTGTGAAATGGTGTCAAATGCTGCACTAAGGTCAAGAAGTATAAGTATTGATAAAAGACCAGTATCAGCAGCAAGTAATAGATCATTTGAAATCTTTACAAGTGCATTAATGCAATTGTAAAGCATGCGTTTTTTAATGCAATATTTAAACGATTTATCTGTACACATCATACTTAAAAATGTGTCCTCATAATCTTTGATCAAAATAACTTCCCCTCCCTCTTGCAGGGACATCTCTTCTCTGATGATGTGTTTACTGGCATGAGGGCGGGGCAACCTGTCACTCACAAGAGATCGACCAATAGCAAACCACAATCATCCAACTATCCATTCAGTTCACCATGGACAAAATCAATGAAACTAACCTGCATGCCAATGACAGCGTAGATGAAGAAGAGCATGGCTATCAGCAAAGCGACATATGGCAGGGCCTGAGAAAAGAACATAACATATAATAAATACAGTATATATTATATTTAAATAATATATATTTAAATATATATTAATATAGCAACCTGACCCCAAACCGAAACACATTTACTGTAAATGAGTCACCTTTCTAATAAAGTGCATGACTGATTTGTGGTAAAACAAGGAAAAGCATCAAGAATATCTATATAATAGGGTTTTCATTTTGTTCTTCTGACCTGGAAGGACTTGATGAAGGTCCAGAGGAGGGTTCGAATGCCCTCCCCCCTGCTCAGCAGCTTGACCAATCGCATCACTCGGAAAAGACGGAAGAAGGTAATGGAAAAGCGAGCACTGTCCTCTGTGTTCTGTGGGGACGGAGTAAGCATCAGTGAACCAATCAGAGAAAAGATATAACACAGGGCATCGGGCTGTATTAAGGCAGTCTGACCAGCAGAGGGCAGCACAATATAGTTTTAAACTTTTTGATGGTTCATTTAGAGCCAAATTTAGATTTTAGGAATTGAAAATAAATGTAATACTTTTTAAAAGAACATAATATTTCGACTGGTATGACTGATCCAGAAACACAACCAGAGACCATGCGTTTCATGCTTACATCCTAGAGAAGAAAGGAAGGGGGAAGAGGGGTGCATGCTGGGTAAAAAAAAACCTTGCCATACTTGAGTGCAAACATCAGCACAAGCATGGCTCTCTTGACCCAGAGTTACTTCATGCCAATTTACAGTGGGCCCCCAAACCTCATGGGTGAAAGGTCAGTTTGAGGTCAAAACCTTACCTGACCCGATCCGACCTAATCTGACCTGACTTCAGGGGCCCCTTAACCATGCAGCAGTGTCAGCGCTACAAACGTGAGGGCCCGACGGCCCACCCACACACACACACACTCACACAGTTTGTCACGTTTGCGTGACACTCCCCCTAAATGACAAAAAAAGTCAAAGGATGTAAAACCAAAGCAAACGAAGATAAAACAAACGTAGATATAAATGCAAAGAAACAACAAATTGAAGTTGGGGTGGGTTAAGATGAGAGGTAACAATGTTTAATTAAAAGAACTCAAACGGAAACCTGAAAAGGAATGCAGACTCTAAAATTGGGCAAAAAACCCAAGAGGGGCAGAATGTCTTACCCCCGACTCATCCACCTGAGGTGCCTCTGTGGGCTTTAAAATCAAAGACCTGAATTAATCACCCACACATGACCTTAGCACAGCCACTTACGCTTTAAAACGCATTCACAGACACTCATTATATCAAACTCTATAATAACTTTTCTAACTGAAAGATATCAGGACAGCAAACTGGCTCAAACGACCTCACGACAGACAATCCTCCATTCAAAACTGCTTATAAGGTCTGAAAAATGACCAGTGACCAGAGACAAACAGGACTAGATTCACATAAGGGGCTTATATAACACGGAGATCCATCATGTGACCTTATTTCTATCCCGTGGATTACATAAGCAGCTGTAGAGCATCGGCATACAATACAGCGCACATATTCATACTCACACAAACAAATTAACAGGACAGTGATGGACTAGCGCACACTTATGCATAATTACAACTTTGTAAACAAGTGTGTATCCAAAAAACACACAAACGCTAAGCATCATCAAAAGACAAGTGTAACAAATACAAATATACACTCCTCTACATTCAGATGCATTTACAGCGTCAATGTTGTGATAAAAAATGAATGAATGCTATTATGTTTCTGTAGTTTTTGTATTAAAAATAATTATTTGTAAAAAGACTTTCACTGAAAGAATATTTATAATACATAGTACAGTGTGACACTAACAACTAACTAGCAACCAATTCCACGCAGTGAAAACATTTCAAGTTTTGTAATAATTAACAATTTATGTACAGATAAAAGTTGCTTATGTCCTGTCATCATCTTTTTACTAGTCCATTGGACTCTGTAATTTATTTTTGCAAAGTCAAACAACTTTATCAAACATCGCATTCATCAACATTATAACACTCACACAGAGGGAAGAAAATTCAGCATGTACTCAGAAAAAAAGATGAATCCTTCATCTGTGCAGAAAGAAGAGACTCCAGACAGATATGGCTTCACTCATACAGCCTGACATCCCTCGTCATAAACGTTTTACATTTGCATGAGAAGCAGAAATAATAAGATGCAGTAATAATGCTGTATAGCATTTGATGGTCATGCTTTAAGCAGTCGGGCATGAGCGCACACGCTTTGGCACATACAATGTCTTTCTCTCCGTAACAGCAACACAAGCCTTGAAGAACTTCAGTGTTTCAGTCGCACCGCAGAACCTCCATGCATGTGCCCTGCTAAAGAGTCACCACTCGAGGGCGCTCTAACAGTCCAATGCAAGAGAAGAGAGAGAGAAGCGAAGGATTGATGGCAGAAAAAAAGAAAGAATAAGGAAGGAAGGAAGGAAGGAAGGAAGAAAAAAGAAGAATGGAAAACCTAAGAAAAGAAGGAATGGCAGAAAAAGCAAAAAGGAAAACATAAGGAAGGAAGGAAGAAAGGAGAGAAAAAGCAGAAAGGAAAACAAGAAAGGAAGGAAAGCAGAAATGAGAGGAATGAAGCAGAGGAAGAGCAAAAAAGAAAACAAAAAAGGTAGGAAAAAAGCAGAATGAAAACAAGAAAAGAAGGATATGAGAGAAAAATCAGAAAGGAAAGATATGGAAAAAAGGAAGGAAGGAAGGAAGGAAGGAAGGAAGGAAGGAAAAGGCAGAAAGGAAAACAACTAAGGAAAGAAAGCAGAAATGAGAGGAAGGAAGAAGAGAAGAGCAAAAAAGAAAACAAAGAAAAGAAGGTAGGAAGGAAAAAAGTGGAATGAAAACAAGAAAAGAAGGATAGGAATGAGAGAAAAATCAGAAAGGAAAGATAAGGAAAAAAGGAAGGAGGTAAGGAAGGAAGGAGAGAAAAAACAGAAAGGAAAACAAGAAAGGAAGGAAAGCAGAAATGAGAGGAAGGAAGAAGAGAAAGAGCAAAAAAGAAAACATAAAGAAAGGCAGGTAGGAAGGAAAAAAGCAGAATGAAAACAAGAAAAGAAGGATAGGAATGAGAGAAAAATCAGAAAGGAAAGATAAAGAAAAAAGGAAGGAGGTAAGGAAGGAAGGAAGGAAGGAAGGAAGGAAGGAAGGAAGGAAGGAAGGAAGGAAGGAAGGAAAAGCAGAAAGAAAAGCAAGAAAGGATGACGGAAGGAAAACAAGAAAGGATGACGGAAGGAAAACAAGAAAGGATGACGGAAGGAAAGCAGGAATGAGAAAGGAAGGAAGGAGAGAAGCAGTGATGAGGTCTCGTCTACACACCTGCTCTACTCAAGCTCTAGCTCACTGAAGAAAGACAGAACAGAGAGACAGACAGTCACTCAGCAGACAGACAGACTACAGATAGAGATATGAACTGCATCTCAACAGCAGGAATATCACAATTTAGTTTAAACACAGACCAACCAAGAGCTCTCTTCTAAGACTGTAAAGTGCAATCACACTGTCATAATTACTTTCATATTAACATTACATTTCATATTTGAGTCAGATCCTGTCTACTTGCACAAAGAGGATTCATTTCAGGTTTGGATCAGGTTTAGGTGGGATTCAGACTTAAAATTGATTCATTAGTTTAAGGCTTTAAGCTCTTTAAGAATTATATATTTAAAAAAAAGGTAATACACTACTGGAACACAGGCCGCGATACTGTTGAGCCCTATATGATTCTACCCGATGAACTCTGTATAATAGACGGATGATGTTTTATTAGTTTGCTGATTGGATATTTGGATCACTCGTTATTAAATCAGCTCTGAGCTCCAGGGCCATTCTGTCTGGAGGTGAAAGAGAGGAAGAGCAAACTTCACACTGACTACACCGCCTGGGCACTGACCGGAGGAGTGTGGAGCGGGTGCCCGAGCGCCATCTGCAGGGGATCAAGCTAATGTTAGCAGGACATATCCCAGCATGCAACAGGGGATGGGCAAACCAGTCACTCCAACCACAGCAAGATTGGGTGAAAGTCACACATTCCCCCGAGCGGGCATTCATGATGAGTATAGATACTGTACGAGCATCTCAGATCAGACAGCAGGGGTTTACTGTACCTGCTGTCCTTCATAATGCTTTACTGTATATCTATAATTGCAGATTTAAAATCTAAATTCAGCATGCCTGTAAGCCACTGAAAACAGCGATAAAATGAGTTTCACAAGGCTTTTAAAATGATAAAAGAATAATTTGATAAACACACAAATTCAAGAAATATTTCACCCAAAAAGAACAATTCTCTCATTATTTAACCAGCCTCATGTTGTTTCATCAAACCTCATGAAAGTGCAAAACCTGCAAAAATGACATAAATGTACAGTATACTAAAAGTGTTCCACACAACTTATGCCATTTTCCAAGTCTTCACAACCGTACCTTTGTATAGCGATGTCTGATTCATTAACAAAACGTTTTTGTGAGTTGAATCTTTTCATCGAATCTAGTTCACAAAACCAGTCTGAATGATTCATTCACAAATCAAACTACTCACTGACTCAAAGATCCAGTTACAATGGAAAATAGGGGAATAATTACGTGCATATAAATGTTTCCAAAGCTATGTCCAGAAGACTATAAAAAAATAATACCTAAACGCCTGTTCACACTAAAAATTATCAAAGTACAATATCACTCTATTTATTATAATAGTGCGCTGCAGTTTGTCGTCTACCACAGCAGGACGGATTCTGATTGGCTGTCAATATTTTTATCGTTTATTAGCTGTAATAAAACATTTCTGAAAGTGATTCCAATGATATTGTTTCTCTCTGCTGTTATCATTATAGTCGTGATTCTGCTTTTCTTTTATAAACAATTTTTAGAACTATATCCTTATTGTTAAAGTTATCATCCTTGATGTGAACGGCCTTAGGTCACTTTTTATGATATTTTTCATTCATATTCTACTTATTGTAGTTGCATGAAAAAAGAGGTTCAATTATTATTGAAGATTTCTACAGAAAACATTTTTGTAAAGGTTTGGAACAAAATGAGGGTGAGGAAAAAATGACAATTTTGGGGTGAACTATCTCTTCTGCTAGCAGATTGCATGAATCTAGTCAGATAGAAGACCTTGTGAAACCTCTTAATAGTTTTATCACCAATGAAACGCACGAACACAGCAGAAAAAAAAGATGTAGAGGAAAACAGAGAAAGAAAAGAAACAAAAACATACAAGGACAAGACATAGCCACTCTCAAACTCTCTCTCTCTCTCGCACACAAACATCCAAACTCAAATACATATCACAAGTACTATACAAGGACACAACGTACAAAGACTCAATGCACAACACATCCAATGAAAATGGCCACAATACAAACACCTATAGGGACATATACAATATACACATATACAGTTATATATGGACGCTGGGACATGAGAAACTCCAGAGAGAAAGCACTGAAGCTCAGACAGCAGAGTGACAGCTGTGTGAGAGGAGACACAAACCAATAAATACATATGTGTGTGTGTGTTCCCTACATAACATGTCTGAAACTGGACAGTGATTGTGAGATACAGGATTTTAAGTAGCACCACCAAAGAGATCACACACAGAAACTCCACCATTGCTAAACACCATCACTTTCCAGCACCACCCTCTTCATGTCCAGCATTAAACTCAACATTTCAAGTATTTACAGCACAACTAGGTAAAATGTCATTTTATATATTTAAAAAATATATATATAAGTGTTGATATTGTTAACTAAAACTATTAAAATGTTTTTGCTTGAAATAATACAGAAATAAAAAATAATTAAAATATTACAATAAATATGAATATGAAAATATTGGAATATTGGATGGAAAAAAGTAAAATTAATCGGGGCCTAAAATGAACTCCCGCCAAATGAGAATAAAAATCTGTGTTGGCGAGTATGAAATGGTGTCACTCGCCATTTTTATGAATTCTCGCCATCTTTTATGCAAACATTGGAAGTGTGCACCCAGAAAGCCACGTCTCAGACAGCACGCGAATACTAAACTGAGCTCTCTTTCACGTCTTTTTTGAACGGACAAATTCACAAATTATGTAAAAAAAAAAAAAAAAAAGTATGTATGGAAGTAAACATAGTTGGTTATGTCTTAAGTGAACGTAAACAGTTAAGAAAGTAAAAGCATGTTGTATGTATCAGTATACTGTATTAGATATGTGCGTGAGCTCTTAAAGTGACAGTAGCCTTAAGCCTAATATTCCTGCTGCTGTCTGTGTTTTAATGTTAATTGAACAACAAAAGACAAATAAAAAGCAGGTGAAAAATATGTATGGAAAAAAAGTTAGTGTTAGGCTCTGTACTTAATGTTGCAACTAACTGAAATAAAATAAGTTTTAGTCGAAGTATGAAAATGAAGTAAAATAAAATGAAAACTGACAATATTAAAAAGCCAATTCAACACGATACAATTATAAAAATACTACAACAACACTGATAATTCAATGTTAATATAAAATGTTTTAGTAACTTAAATTGCTGAAGTTTCCATATTGATTTGTTTGATGCTGAACATTTTTAGTGTGATGTCAAAAAGTGGTGGTCTGTTCCTTTAACAAGTCATCAACCTTTCTGCCCACAAAACTAATCATTAATGCTGATTTGGCTTGATGTAATCAGTAAAGCCGAGGCAGTACGGGCTTTAGTTCATTACACAAAATCAGTAAGGCACAAATACATTCTTTTTTTCTGAACTGATCTTGATGACAACTCTTAAACCGGAACAATATTGTCAAACTTTTAACAAGAATTTTTTTTGTCCTCACAGCACTTCATGGAATAAAGTCATTATCAAGAACACAAGCAAACAGGAGATCACATTTTGCCATACTTGCCTCTAAAAGTTTCTATGGAGACAGAATGGAAGAACAAGCGTTAGACAAACCAGCTGATTCTTGCTGCATTTACACACATTCGGATGCGAGACAACGGTTTAATGTTCCACACAAATATACTGTACAACAAAAAGCTCGGTAAGAGATTTCAGTAGTTTCTCAGCAGCAGAGTCCTCAAGGTTCACGAGATGGTGTTTTATTTCAGATAAGCAGGGAAAGAGAAGGTGTGACTGTTAATGTTATTAAGGTTAGCTAAACGACCTCAACTCACATCACAAATAACTCAAGACAACATATAGAGAAACCTTGCAAAAAAATCATCAGTGCCATTACAAGAAATTTAACTATTGTCACAGCATATATATTATATCTATATATATATATATATATATATATATATATATATATATATATATATATATATATATATATATATATATATATATATGGTGAATGTAAGGGATTTCTTTAAAAAAAAAAATCTTACTCTAAATACAGTGTGTTATATATATATATTTATGCAGCATAACTGTTTATGTAATATGTAAAATTATCTTTAATATACATTAGTTTCAATTATATAATCATATACATATTTTTAATCATTTAATAATATAATATAATAAAAAATTAATTTAAAATATATTCAAATATAAAGTTATTTAAATTGTAATAATATTTCACAATATTACTGTAATGTTGATCAAATAAATGCAGCCAAGGTGAGCATAAGATATTTCGTTTAAAAAATAGACCCATATATATATAAATACATATTTACATTTAAAATAAAAATTCACTTTTGTACAATTAACAATTTTGTTACTGTGTTGAGTCCCACTTGATGTCCAAATCTGGGTTCAGAAGCACATAATAAAGATATTCTTATGGATAAAACCTGTGTTGGGCATCAGATATGCTTATCTTGCAAGGCTTCTACACTTGGAAAGGCAAAAAAAAAACGGTTGTACTTACTTTGACTTCAGTGATAGCAATATCTACGACGCTACCGACAACAATTAAGGCGTCAAATGTGTTCCATGCGTCAGTGAAATAATGCTGTTAATAAAAGACACACCACACACAAGGAAGAGGGGGAAAGAAATGAAAGGAATGGAATGAGGGAGGAAAAAGAAGGTGCAGAGAGGACACACAGAAAGAAATACAGATGTTAGATCTCAGCAGTTAAAGAAACAAGGTGTCAGTTGAAAAGTACAGTAGCTCCTCCTGAGCTGAACTCTGAGCCTGTCTGAAGTAAAGGGTTGAGCGGATATAAGAGAGGACACACGGCCTAGAACTGTGCTGTACTTACATCAATCTCACTGAGCACTATGTCTACAATGCTGCCGATCACAACCATAGCGTCAAAGACGTTCCAGGCGTCCCCAAAATACCCCTGAGAAATGCCAAGGGGTGGACGGCCAGGGAATATATGTGTGATTAGAAGGTAGTGCCAGTACATTTATAAGTGTTATAAGCTTATTTATTAAAGTATCAACCAACACCCAAGCCAAGTACACATATTTGGGCCTATATTTAAGATTTATGTATTTGAATTGCATACAGAATAACATTTTCCATCCATTTAGGTTACACAGTTTTTAAGTGCCCTTATAATGCTATTTTAAAGGTTCCTATTTTGTCTCCTGCAATAGGTTTACATGGTCAAATAAATAAATAAATAAATAAAAACACGGCTTCATTTTCTCATAACATCCATTGCAGCATCACGTCTTTTCTCACAGTGTCTGAAACGGTTTGATAAAGGATTCGGCCTCTCCAAATCCCTCCTTTCCGAGAGCCAGCTCTGCTCTGATTGGTCAGATGGCCCAGTCTGTTGTGATTGGTCTACTGCTTACAGTGCATGTCAGAAACCAAACGCTTACTACCTGAATTTCAGCTCTGGAGGTTTTTACCATATCAGGTTGAGCCTAGGTCCACATCCTTGGAAGTTCATGCGAAATAGTGTTAATTTCGTTAACGAAATCTTTGACAAAAATTGAAATTTAAAAATAAATCTCTCAAATGACAGCAAGCGTTTGAAACTTTGAGCAAAATAATTGAACCATTATGTAGCAGGGTCGCGATCGCGTTTGGGGGGGAATAAATTAAAATATTTATTTATTAAAAAACATTTGTTAGTTTATGTTAAAACTGTTTAATTAAAACAGATGGAAATTTTAAAAGCATTTCAAATACATAAATCTTAAAATTAGACCTAAATATTTTTTTTTGAGCATATTAACATAAAGTAGGAAAGTTTACTATATTATTTTATAGTAAAGGAAGAACTGTGCTGTTGTCAGATGATAGACTGAATCTGTTCGTGTCAAAGAGACACTGTTAGTCACGCCACACAGAAAAGCTGAAAACGACAGCACTGCACATCACGCTGAGACGCTTACTAGCATTCTGTCCTTCTTCGCAACACAAACCTGCATGTGTAAAAGTGTGCAGTTAACATTACAAACCTTGTGTAATCATCTAACGATAAAAGTGGAAGAGCATGACATATTGAGGAGGAAAGAGTATTTATACTGCACTGTTCTGAATGTCCAAATGGGAAATTGTGTGATAATGTATAATGGTGTGTATCTATGTGTTTGAATTACTCACCCGGGGTTTGAAAGCGATCAGTTTGAGGACCATCTCCACAGTGAAGACGGCAGTGAAGACCATATTCAGGATGTCCATCACATAACTGAACATTTCGGATTGACCGTAGTGCTGGCCGCATAAATGAATGATATTAAATTGTAGAAAATGTATAAGTGAAAGGCCATTTCATTCGACAAACATGTATATACACCCTGCATACCAGTGTTGTTATTGTTAACTAAAACTGAAAAAAAAAGAAAAAAAAGAGATATATATATATATATATATATATATATATATATATATATATATATATATATATATATATATATATATATATTAGTATAACAGAAAACTTTTTCTGCTATAAAAAAAGTTTTTTAATTTTGTTAAATATATTTTCTGTTATATTTTTTATCTAAAAAATAATGTGACCAATAAAAAAAAGAATATATATATATATATATATATATATATATATATATATATATATAAACATATTATAACAGTACATTTTTATTTTACTAAAACAATTGTTTTATATAAAATATATACAATATATACACACAATATATTTGATAACTATTAAATATATAGTTATTGTATGATATACACATCATATACTGTATAGACATGCACTTAAAGCTACAAACCAAATGTTTATTTAATGGGGACTATAATGAGCTAATTAATATGAAATATACAGTTAAATAATATAATAAATCATAATAAAAATAATATGTATTAATGTATAGTTATATCTCTTTAAACAAAATTATAAAATGAGCATATGAAGCAGATTTGAACATTTAAACACAAACAATTATTTTAAAGGGGTCATATAATGGTACATGCACTTTTACAAGCTGATTGTACTGAAATGTGTGTTGGCAGTGCCTGTACACAACCATCATATAATGATAAAAATCCATCCAGTGGTTTTGTTTTAATCTCCTTATATGTTTTCCCCTGCCTCAAATCGAGCCGCTCGATCCTGTGACGTCACAAGATCGCACGCCCCTCCCACGATGTTGATTGACAGCAGCGTTTCAACACAGACCCGCCCTCGCTCGTGAGTGAGCTGTCAATCATAGTTCGTCATTGTTGATACACTGGAGCAGAATGGCGCCTAAGCGATTGTGGTGTTCTGTTCTTGGGTGTAATAACGAACACAGCAGTCATTTAAAAGTTCCCAAATCCGAACCGCTGAAGACGCAGTGGCTGAGTTTTGTTTATGAAGGGAACATTCCCGACGAGCAACGTGAATGCGCTCATGTTTGCGCAAATCATTTCTCACCAGACTGCTTTTTAAACGTGGGTCAGTATAAATCAGGTTTTGCTAAGAAGCTGCTACTGAAAAAGGAATCGGTACCAACTATTCGTGTTCCTGCTGGACCTCCAGAAGAAGTGAGTGTAACGTTTTATTTATTAGCTAACCTTTATATGAATCTTTGCAAATCCCTTGCACGCTTCACGAATGTGGCTAATGTTTACACTCAGGGTGCATTATTACGGCATGTCTTCTATGTAACGTTACGACGTTCTCAATATAATTCATAATCCCACGTTTATAATGAAAAACGCGTTGGTGTTGTGTTATTAAAAACTGTGTAAGTTACGCAGTTACAGTTAACGTAACAGGAATATTAACAGGAATATCAATGCAGTTACAAAACTATAGATGTACTTAAAAGTTTTCTTAAAACATAAAACATTTTCGTACTGCACTAAACATAAACATACAGCAAATTCTTAGTTATCCTTCAACTACTGCTAGAATCATTAATGACATGACCTCATGTCAGTTTCAGTCACGATAGTTGTACCTAACACTGAGATAATGTCACGCATCACTGACAAGCCTACATTTACAAAAAAAAAGAAAAGTTTTTCAACATAAATCTGTCAACGAACTAACCTATAACTTACATTAGTAACGTTAAACACATAGCGTTTGTATATCACAACTCTAACGTTACCCTGCCAGTACATACAAAAATAGATCAAAGTGACATTGTTAACCAACCATTCAGAAACGTCCTGGTCGAACCTTATTGTCGAACTTCTTCGGGGCCGTCATCTTGTTTCGGGTCCGACTCCGTTTCAAACTGATACGGTTGCACAGATGTGTCCTCAGAGAGAATCCCGCTGCCATAATAAACCCTCAACTGTTGTCAAGTCAACACTCCACGTGCGTTGTGTTACAGCGCCCACAGAACAGAGGGGCGGAGTCAGCGAAGCTCATTATCATTTAAAGGCATATGCACTTAAACGGAGTGCTGAACACAGAGATGTTTTTGAGCAGGTAAAATGAGTGTTTTCTTAAAAAACTAATGAGAATTTTTAATAAAAGTATATTACAAACCTTTCATTTAGACCCTAAAGATTCATATTAACTTGTACAAAAATGGCATTATATGACCCCTTTAACATTAGGCATGAAAGCAAACTAAGACTACTTATAATGACAGTTACCTGCACGGCGAGACAGATGGTGTTGAGTAAGATCAGGACAAACATGATGTACTCGAAGCCGGTGGAGTTCACCACATACCAGAACTTATACTGATACGGGTTCTTTGGGATGTACCTCCGGAGAGGACGTGCTTTTAATGCATACTCCACACACTGACGCTGAGGACGACACACATCACACACATGATGCTTTTCATTCTGTCAATTAATGTATTTCATTCTGGAATTGCATTATGTGTGAAGGATATACATGCAATGCTGTCTTTGATTTAAAAAAAGGGGATCCTTATAAGGCAGCATACTTTTTTGTGTATTATATGGAAAAAGAATGCATTGAGATATATAGAGATTTCCACACAATCCTCTTACCTGATTCTTGTCCAGCTCACAGTTCTTGTACTCTTTCTCTCCCTGTTCCTGAAAGGTCACAATGACGAAACCCACAAAGATGTTCATCATAAAGAAGGCGATGATGATGATATAGATGATGAAGAAGATGGAAATCTCCACACGGTAGTTGTAGATCGGACCCATGTTCTCCCGGTTTGAGTCGATGGCCTTGTACAACAACCTTAGGAAAGAACATGAAGTAAACTAAGAGAATGGAGAGCCAAGGAAAAACTACTTCAACACCCACAGTTACAGAACAGCGATATTATGTCATTCTGTCACTGTGTGTGTGAGTGTGTGTTAAACTAACAGAACATTTGAAGCAGTGTGGTGTTGTAATTACAGGAACAGCGTGGTACTGTTGGCATCGAGTTCACAGTGGCACTTACCAACAGCGCCAATACAAACACAAAAAATACAATAACACACTCGTTCATTTACCCCCGTGCTTTTGAACAAGGAAACTCGACTGTCTGAGTAAGAACTTTTGCAAAATCCAATTACATTGAGCCCTTTTATTAGGCTTCTGATAACTGCTTGGGATATTTGCTCCTTTAAAATGAATGCATAAAGGGTAAAACATGTAATATATAAAAGGATTTTTATAAGTTTTTATTGGAAAAAGAATTGACATATTTACTGACATATCGCTTGAGACTTTCCAATATAAATATTATAATTAAACTTTATTTTTGAATACTTCTTTAATGCACAATGCACGTATTAAAGTTAAGCCTAAAATGCGTTTTGATATCCGTATTAGTAAAATTTGGATAGTATGATCACTTTATATCAGTCTTTAAATGCATGCGTCAATAAGTACAAAATTAGTTGTTACAATTTAGTTGACTGTAAGTATATCAATTTAGTATACCAAGAGTACAATTACAGGGTATTCATATTAAGTACATAAATATGCAAATGTATGTGTAGTATACTTAGCATAAAATAAATGCAATTCAAATACTTTTTGGTCTAATTATTTTTCACTAGAGTAAAGTTGCATGAAAAAATAAAGGTGGCATTCATATATCTGATCTATAATAAGGTGCATAAAATAAAATAAAAATAAACAGTACTATTCTGTTTCTGATCTATATTAAGGTGCATAAAAAATAAAAGTGACATTCAATATCTGATCTATAAGGCAAATAATTATATAAAAAGGTGCTATAATTAGGTGAATTCAAAAACACACACACACACAACACACACACACACACACACACACACACACACACACACACACACACACACACACACACACACACACACACACACACACACAAACTCAGCTCTATATACAATCTATATTAAGATATAAAAAATACAAATTAAACATTGCATGAAAATAAATATGGGGCTTTTCTATATCCAATCTATATTAAGGGGTAAAAAGAATAACATAAAATAACAAAATGGAAAATGAAATAAAGGTGCGATTCTATATCCAAGTTATAAAATGGTGTATTGTTGGATGCTTACGATGGCCAGCCTTCAAACGTGGACACTGTGAATAGAGCCATCATGGCCATGAGCACGTTGTCAAAGTTGTAATCACTGTTGTGCCAATGACGCTTCTGAATGATTGGCTGGTTCACGTCTCCTTCCTTATACATGATATATGTTCCCCTGAGAGAGAGAAATAAGCATTTTACCCTCTCTAACAGCCACTTCTTTTTGTATAAGGTTGATTATTACATTAACTTGCAATAAATGTATACATTTACAATAAATTTATGAAAGCAGTATTTCATACTTTTTTCATAAGTATGGCTAATTATTAACTTCAGTGATGATTAAAAACTTCAATAAGACTCACTTGCACTCCTCTGAGGTGGACTTGGCTTCATCATTACAACGGTAAAACTTCCCCTGAAGAAAAAGTAAATAATAATAATAATGCTTTATAAAAGAATCTGGAAAGGTTTCCTCAAATATTAAGCAGAACAACTGTTTTCAACATTAATAGGAAATATTTCTTAAACGCCAAATCAGCATATTAGAATGATTTCTGAAGGATCATGTGACACTGAAGTAATGATGCTGAAATGATTTAGTGAGAATAAGAAATTTTCAAAAACATAAAAAAAACCCGCCCTATTTTACCTTGAAGAGCTGTACACCAATGCAGGCAAACATAAACTGTAGCAGTGTGGTGACAATCATGATGTTTCCAATAGTCCTGATGGCCACAAACACACACTGGACCACATGCTGCAGAAGGCAAAGATTAAAAGTCAGAGGTTGCCAGACAGAAGTAAAATGTGACCCTGGACCACAAAAGCAGTCTTATGTGTCCATTTTTTAAAATTGAGATTTATACATCATCTGAAGGCTGGATAAATAAACTTTCCATTGATGTATGGTTTGTTAGGATAGGACAATATTTGGCCGAGATACAACTATTTGAAATCTGGAATCTGAGGGTGCAAAAAAATCTAAATACTGAGAAAATCGCCTTTAAAGGTTTCCATTTCTTTTGGTTATAGTGCTGCATCCACTTACAAAAATACAATTTACATATATTTAAGTTAGGAAATTTACTAAATATCTTCATTGATCATGATCTTTACTTAATATCCTAATGATTTTTGGCATAAAAGAAAAATCGATAATTTTGACCCATACAGTGTTTTGTTGGCTATTCCACAAATATACCCGTGCTACTTAAGACTGGTTTTGTGATCCAGGGTCACAAATGTATAATTTCTTAAATGGACAGACTGCAAGCCCTATATTTTTCCAAAACCATAAACATATTAAAATGTATGAAGACAATTCATATTCAAAGTAAAGCAATAGGCAGAACCTTCAGTCCTTTAGCTCTGTTTATGGCCCTGAGTGGACGCAACACCCTCAGAACCCTCAGAATCTTCACCACTGAGATGGCTGACGATCTGCAAGAGACACAAGCGTTCGCGTTACCAAAAAACGTACTCCATGCTTTCAAATCTTTGATAACTGGAGTTTCTGCCAGACTCCTAAACCTGCTTACCCAGCCAGACTAGGTCCTTGGTCAACTGACTTCATGATGCCTTGCTAAGTTTTGCAGGTGAATTTTTCAATTAAATTGCATCTTTTGTGATATAATAATCACACTAAGCCATATTGCGATTCTGTTTTTATGCAGATTAATCGTGCAGCCTTAAAGGGATAGTTCACCCAAAATGAAAACTCTGTCAGTAATTACTCACCCTAATGTTGTTCCAACCCCGTAAGACTTTCGTTCATCTTCGGAACACAAATTAAGATATTTTTGATTAAATCGTAGTATAACTACGCAGCGCTTCTGTGTTGTACGTCACACGTAGGCTCACTATTGCCCGACACTGGTCATGTGTGTGATGCGTGTGACGTTCAACCAGACAAGGAAGGAGAAGGAAATGAATAGTTGAAAAATAGTTTAATAGTTTTTGTTTGTTTTTTGCGCACTTAAGATTGTAATAAACTTAAGATTGAGCCACTGAAGTCACTTGGACTATTTTGACGATTTCTTTAATAACTTTTCTGGGCCGGCAAGTTTCAATACCTTAGAAGCCTATATGGAGGAGTGATCCAGCTCTCAGATTTAATCAAAAATATCTTAATTTGTGTCTAACGAAAGTCTTAAGGGGTTTCATTTTGGGGTGAACTATCCCTTCAAAACATAACCATCACTCACTGAATTCCGAAGGACACCAGCGACACGCCGACCACCAGCAGATCTAGAAGATTAAAGTAGTTCCTGCAGAACGCCCCCTTGTGGAGAAACGCGCCATATGTGGTCATCTAACAAAACAAGCGTAGATGGTCAACAATTGCCCTACCGTAATGAAGGACATAGAGAAAACAGTAAATCACACAGAGTTCACACCTGCAACACACACACACACACACACACACACACACACACACACACACACACACACACACACACACACACACACACACACACTCGAACAGAAATATAGACAGAAACACACATTAACACTCCTTAATATCACTCTTTTTTAAGGGTGGCGTGCTCGGAGTTGAACTAAAGGCGATATCCTAGCGCTAACTCCGCCAAACCCTCACGGCTTCAGTCAACATGAATGTAGTAGTAAGCTCTGTTTCACAATCCACCACTAGGGGGCCCAGCAATAAAACATGCTGTTTGTTGCCGAGCTCTGAAGGGGACTAACTTAAGACAGAAGAAATAAGGATCGACAGAAAGAGTCCAGGAGGAAAAGATAAAAGAGCAAGAGAAGAGTCAGAAAGAAAGGGAACCTATCTATCAGGCGATCTGAAATGAGAACTTCCCTTACTGTCACATTCATGTGAGCCGTTTTTTTTTTCTTTTTTCTTGAGAACATCGCGCCCTGTTCCCTCAGCAAGATTCGGTAAAGAAAAGAGGGGGAAGAAGCTCCTACTTTAACTTCATATTCAGCAGGCAGAGAAAAGACCAGCCAAAACCAAAGCAAGTCGCTCCAAAATCATGAATGCAAAGGAGTCGTTGCTGAATGATTATGAATACAGATGCAACCACACACCACAAGGCGAACACTGGGTTACACGAATGTTGGCTGCTGTAAATCACTAGGTGAAAATCGTACAAAATTTTAATAAAACATTTTTTGCTAGAAGTTGCTGGTCCAAGATCAGCTCTTAAGAGAATCTCTCCACAAAACAAGAGGCTATGTTCAAAATGTAATTCTAGCATACTATTTATTAAATACTGCACAGTAAACTGTATACCACCTACTTTAATAAGTGCAGTTTCATTTTCTACTACATGTTGACTCATTTTCAATTGATAATAGCTTATAGAGAAGGCAACAAAAAGCAACTTAACATTTTTTATTTAAAGGGGTCTTTAAAACTGGGAAGTAAAATGGTTACACAATAAACTATTTAAACAGCAGTATGCTAATATTTTTGTCCCATGACCTCATCACCTGCATGCGAGTAGCGTCCAGTTAGCATCTTGCAAATAATACTGGGTATTTCACAATAAGTCAATTTTGAGTAAAAATGTGTTATATTTTTCGCAGTCTGATCACAAATAGGTTAAAAATCATGGTGTAATTATTTCCGTGTTTCTACATTACACAATTATATATATGGATTTAATAAAAATGCAAGTTACTTTTTATTGTCAGAAAAATTTAAATAAAACTTCTGATGACACATTCCTGCCAACTAAAATCAACATTTGAAGGACAAATTTAAAGTTTTCACAAACTTTGTGACTCAAATCAGCGTGGTTATTGTTATTGTAAAATGTTAATGAAAATTAGAAAGTAATTGAAATAAATAATTTTAAGTTACTAAAACTGAAAAATAAATGATATCTAAATATATATATATATATAATATATATATATATATATATATATATATATATATATATATATATATATATATATATATATACATACACTGTATTCTGTACCACATAAAATTTACAATGCTTTTTTTTACATGTTTCTGTTAAGACTATTTGGTTATTTCGGTAACACAATATGGCCATATTTGTTGATATTAGCCATTGAATTAGCTAAAATGAACTAACAAGTAGAAATATCTAGAGAAAATGTGCATATTGTACACAGTATACATACTATAAACTGCAGGAATAGAATAGTACTGTAGAATGACATTCTGAACACAGCCATAATTACTGCGGCTTCATTAAATAACAACCGTGCTGCCCTGTATGGTGCTGGAGGTCGCATTGCATTGATATGCACTCAGTCAAGGGGTTTGAACCATGTTCTGTCCAAGCATGGTTATGTTTGCCCCCTCTTTTATGGACTGGATACGGGCCAATCAGTTAAGAAGGCATGAGAGAGGCAGTGCTATTTTCATTTCACAAAGAGTTGCGTAGTTTCGTCTTTTTGAATTGCTTTCTTTCCTCAACAAAAAAAGCATTTTAGTTTCACAGACACATCCTGTGTGATTTCTCCAGATCGGTTTCCTTCAAAACTTCCTTAACCCCACTTTGACCAATTAGGGTTGAGCTCAAGCCCTGTCATTCTCCCCAAAAGAAAAGTGAAAACCTGACAACTCTTGTGCTGTGTTTGATGAAGATGTGCTTTCATGTTCTGAGACATTTCTTTTCTTTTAGTCTTTTAGTAAAAGAGGTGCCATGGTTTAAAAAAAGAGAAAGAAAAGAGATTGATCAAGCCAGGTAGTACTGAAGTAGCAGGTGACACACATGGAGAGAATGCAGCCAGGCCTGTGTGCCGAGAGGTTACCTTCAACACGATCTCAAATGTAAACATACTAGTGAAGACATAATCTGCATAGCCTAGGACCTGGAATAAACCAGACGGTTACAGCGTTACTGAACATACACAACACACAACACGAGCACAGGGCAGGACATTTACCTTTAACACGATCTCTACAGTAAAGATAGCCGTGAAAGCATAGTCAAAGTAACCAAGTATCTGCAAAGAGCAATGTACATGTTTAACAAAGATCAAGGACATTTAGCATTCATCATTTACTATCAGAATATATATTTAGAATTATAGGTATATGTGGTTTCCTTTAGTTATTATTAGTCTGTTATGGTAACACCACAGAAACATTACTCTTTCAGTGAAGGAAGTCCTTAGTTTGGAAGAAAAAGGTTAGCAGATATGAAGAGATGAAGGAATAACACATGCACAAAACATACAACTCCACTAGTTTAATCTCAAATATAACATTTGACTAGGGGTGTAACGGTTCTCTGTAAAAAAACAACAACAAAAAAACACCAATAGTTAAATTGGCACGCACTTGCACTTGTTCATCTTAAATCTGACGACGCATTTATAATATGGTTTGATGAAAATATCAACACGTAAAACAGACAGACAGAGTTTGGCTACTGTATGTTTCTGTCAGATAAGCATTCTGGCTTCCCAATACGCTATAACAGCGATGATCAAAAAACGTAGACAAAACAGTCACTCTTTTTAAACTTTAAAAGCACACGTTGCTATCTGTGCTACTAAACTCATTTAAGCCAAGCCGATTTAATCGTTCAAGGGGAAGATGTGTATGTGCACTCATCGGAAGCACACACACGGAAAGCCGTGTCTCAGACAGCGCTCAAATATTGAGATCTCTTTCAAGTCTTGCTCTTGAACGGACAGATTCACACAAAAATTATGTCAACATGCCCATCTTGGTGAGTATCCTAGCAAACATCGTAGGTTATGTCGTAAGTTAACGTAAATGGTCGGGAAAGAGGACGCATGTGTACAGTATCAGAATCTTGGATCATTACGTCTTAAAGTGACAGCAGCCTAATATTCCTCCCGTCATGTGTTTTTAATGTTAATCAAACAACACAAGACAAAAAAAAATTACTCACTGCTCTTGACTGAATAGCATTTGTAACTTTAATAATGATTAATCTTTATTTCATTTATACAGTGAAGATTCATATGCAATGTTATTTTACATTTGATTACTTTCTGGACCTGAAAACTACTGACACCTGAAAAACCTGAAAAGCACCGTTTATATATTTTTGTAGCTTTGCACTATCATAATTATTTTGTGCTGTTGCTTGTAGTTTGATTATTTGTTTTTATTTTCTTTGTTTTATTTGACAGTACCTTTTTCCCTGAACATAGCACATACCAAACCGAACCGAAAACGTGATAAAAAACCAAACTGTGAATTATTTGAACCGTTACACCCCTACATTTAACCCTTTTAAAGGGTTAGTTCAGCCAAAACAGAAAATTCTGTCATTTGCCCCCTCATGTTTTTCCAAATCCATAAGACTTTTGTTCATCTTCAGAACACAAATGAAGATATTTTAATGAAATTTGAGAGATGTATGTGCCTCCAATGTAAGTCCATTCACCCAAAACACTGACACTTCAAAAACTTCAAAAAGAGATTGAGCAGTTTAAGAGACACGATTGCTTTATTACATTACTCAGTTTATTACATTGATCAACGATAAAGACAGAAATCTCTCAGATTTCCTTAAAAAATATCTTAATTTGTGTTCCTAAGATGAACGAAAGTCTTACGGGTTTGGAATGACATGAGAGTGAGTAACATATAATTACTTGTAAACATACTTGTTTTACTTTATCTGTAAATGCTTTAGAAAGCTCTTATTTAATCATAAAATTAAATAATAAAAATAATAAATGTATTTTTTTTTAGACTTAAAAAAAATCCGAATACATAAACTATAGCTCTTAACCAAAAACAAAACAAAACAAAACAAACAAAAACTCTTGCACTTATGCTTGATCATAACACTAAACTTTCGTTTACAATGTTGTTTTAGTTGAATAAATTGAGAATGAATATGTTTTGTACATTAATGAATAATGTGACATTTGCAGAACCAAATAGCTTTTGTATACGCAAGTTGTACTCACGATATTCCGGGCAGAGAAGTTTCTGATTGGGTCCTCAGCGGCCAAGGAGGCGGAGCTTAGCATAATGAACACGAGGATGAGGTTGGTGAAGATGTGGTGGTTTATCAGCTTGTGGCAGGCAACTCGAATTCTACAGAGACAGAGGAGGAGACACTGAAAAACATCTTAAACACTATGTGTGTGTTCAAGATCCAGAAGCATCAAATGTGTAGAAAAAAGGCTTTTGCCTTGTGACTTTATTTAGTCATTAGAAACATGGATTTAATCGAAATGCAAAAACAACAGTCTGACGCTTGATCAGGCTTTTCTTATATTTTCCAAAACGATTGACTAATGCTGTGGTGACACATTAATGGCAACTAAAATGAACATCTGAAGAACATATTTGCCATGTTTTTGAGACAGGCTCTGTTCAAACAGAAGTCTTAAATTTGAATGAAATTAAGATTCTCTCCAACGGTGTTACTATAACTCAAAACAGTGTTGTTAATGTTTTCGGCAATTGAAAAAGCTAAAATAAAATATTAGATGTAAAAAAAAAATTTGAAATGTTGCCTTTGTCATATTGGTAATGTTATTAAAACTAAAACTGAAATAAACTTAAATTAAAAGCTAAATAGAAATACAAAAAAACTAATAAAATGACAAAAGCACATAACAAAATTACAAAGACTTAAACTAAAATGAAAACTGAAAATATAAAAATAAAGCTAATCCACAATGTTAAAAAATACTATATTAGCATATAAATAATACTAAAATAAAATGCTAGCAACACCAAGTCATGTGTTTGATTCTCAGGGAATACATAAATGGATATGAATACCTTGAATGCAATATAAGTTGTTTTGTATAAAAGTATCTGCCAAATGCATAAAGTAATGTAAAAAGACTGATTCAGAAATGAAGTGTGTGTAAACGTTTACATGGGTCTTTGTTCCTGTCTAGTTGTGTGTATGTTTGAGCAGACATCAATGTGACACATACGGGTTTGTGTTGCTAAAGATGAAGAACGCACTGCCCTCTGGGATTGGAGTGATTTTCTCCTTCTTAACAAGCTCTGAGATCTGTGGACGGGGTCCCGCAGGAACGTCCGGCTCTTCTTCTTCCTCCTCTGTTACACGGACACGATGATCAGGACACGTATATAAACAAATCATCTTGGATGTGCAACGACATGATATAGTTCTTTACCTGCGTTTTCCTTCTCATCCTCCTCTCCAGCCTGAAGGAAAGAAAGCAACGCTATAATATCCTACTACTACACAAAAACACATAAAACACAAAAACAGGCACAAACTAGTTACCTTGGCATCATCTTCATTTTCATCAATTTCCTCACTTGGGAAAAAAAGGCACGAAAACAAGCACTGTAAAATGCAGCACACGAGCAGTGGAAACTAGACCCAGGCCCTCAATGTTTGATTAAATGACCTCTACAAGTTATTATCATTTACCATTTCTTCTTATCGTCGGTGTCTGTGTTCAGAGACTCCGCGTCTGCAAGGTTGTCCACAGCGATAGCCAAGAACACATTCAGAAGAATGTCTAGGTGTCAATGAGTTAAGTAAACCAACAGCTTTATACTGCTATGCTCATAAGGAAACAACACAATTTTGCAATGCAATACAAAATGCAATACTGCAAGAGCTTAATATTTTAAGCCTTTTCACAATATTCAATATTTTCATCAGTATCATCAGTGTCATTTTTGGAGAGATTAGGTCACTATGAACTGTGGGAATATGAAGCAAATAAAAGCAGACAGGTTTAGAATGATATGAAGATGATTCAATATTGGGAGATTGCATGATCAAATCTATTTCTTAAAGCTACAAAACTTTTGTGTTTACATTTTTTTATTACATTTTATTTGCACATTGTCTACACATACTACATCACCAACAAACACTACCGGTCAAAAGTTTGGGGTCTGGATTTTTTTAATTTTTATGTTTTTGTCTCTTTTGCTCAGCTGCATTTATTTAATCAAAATACAGTAAAAACAGAAATATTGTGAAATATTATTTCAACTAAAAATAACCGTTTTATATTTTAGTATATTTTAAAATGTAATTTATTGAATCATTACAGTCCTCCAGTCTTCAGTGTGACATGATCCTTCAGAAATCATTCTATGCTGATTTGCTGCTTAAGAAACATTTCTTATTATTATCAATGTTGAAAACAGTTGTGCTGCTTAATATTTTAAGAAACCGCAATATACTGTATATATATAGTAACTAGGCACTAGGGTTCAACTGCCTCATTCAAGACAAAAACAGTAATGGGGCAGGACTTAACTCTTTGATACTAGGGGGTAACATCCCAGGAAATGAAACTACAAACTTTTCTCTTGACACCAAGATAGTTAAAAACTAATCTACAATAAGCCGCACAATTAGGCTTACAACAACATGTCTGACATCTAAGAAGATGAATAGACTATGTGCACGTTAGCATATGCTACTTCCGGCTGCGAAACCGATATGGGGTGTCTAGTTTCCGGTAGCCTGATGGACAACGTAGATTATGTATATTTCTCCAGATGTCTTGGACATTAACCGAAGATTTCAGTAGATATTATAATATAATATTAGAGTCGATGATGTTCATCGACTGGTTAGTGATTTTTCTCCAGCTCCCCAGAGCAAGAGAGAGAAAGGGGTTTAAATATTACATCTCTCAGTATGTCATACAGGGAGTACACATGTAATACAGGGAGTAAAGGTATCCGACGTTGGGAAAGGGAACTAAAAAAAGTCCTCGCTCTAGACTAGGTACTAAAGAGTTATAGGAACTTAGTCCGGTCGGAACACGCGAAAAAAATGGTTATAGGAAGGTTCTAGGCACTGCAAAAGTCCCTCCGGACGGAAAGCGGCTATAGACACCGTGAGTAGTGACTTTTCTCTTGTCAGTGGTTTAAAATATGTAGTTGGATTGTTTCATGTAACTTAGTTCTTCTCCCTCGCTGTGTTATGGCTTTACTATGTGTGGATACATGTGCTGGTTACGTTCGTGAGACAGCTGATTAGTACTCTTGTCATTGACCGGAAAACAGTAACGTTACAGGAATCACCGACCCGTCGATCGCGGTCGACAAGTCGATCTTGGAAGCATTTTAAGTTGATCACGAAGAGTTTTCAAAATCAGAGAAAAAAGCCTATTGTGTGTAGTAAATGGTGTTCTAATCCATGTTGCTGTTACAATCACGTCATTTTTGCGGCGCGCACCTTTGGGCTCATGCGGACCCGTCGAGTTAAACAAGGCTTTACGCTTTAACCATTAAACCAGCTCAGCCACAGTAAGTTTTTTTATGTTTTAGGTCCATTGCGAACGATTAAACTAAGTTAACGCCGGTCCACTGATGTAAACAAGACGGCAACCGGAAACGAAGTACCCAACGTCCGCCCTCAAGCCGGAAGTTAGCATTTTTCTCGTGCACAGAGCGAATTGACTCCTTAAAGCTGCAGTCCGTAGTTTTTCCTCTTTGTCGCCATCTCTGTTTGAAATCTGCAATTGCAGTTATTCGCGGGAAATTATCAACTTTACGTTGGTATTGCCTCGGCATGGCACAGCGCGGATGAATCCAATGTTTTGAGGAGAATGTGCGGCTGTCAGTCATCACGCCGGTGTCGATACTGTCATTCGGAATCACAGATTCTACGTTTTGGAAGTATGACCAACATAAGAATTTTTACCTGTAAATGTCATTTGAACAAGTGAGTGACATCCACTTTTGTGGATGTTACTGCGCTGATTAAATCTAACCATCGCTTATCATATCATGTCAAACTGTGCAAATTATACTTTGTTCTCAAATTGGTAATGTTAACAACATCAGCATTGCGTGACTATATTTAATGCCCTTCCGCAGTCTCTTTTTTTCTGTAGTTACTCTGAAGTTCAAAGTCTTTTGCATTTTACAACGGGTGAATCTCCAGTTGTCACTGGTGATTGTGTCGTTTGAACCTTTCTGGATCCGCCATCAAATCGATAAGTTTAATAATATCAAGTGCTGTGAGAAAAGACTATAAATCTCCACCTCCAACATCCTCACGCGCAATATAGCCAACTAGCCGAGACTCCTTCTTTATGTGTACAGATGTGACATAATGACGCAAAGACATGCTCGAATTTCACTGCGGAAATCCACCAGTATCACTGGAACTAAAAACATTATTAGAAGCTTACCGTTTTGAATCGAGCTAAGGCATGCGGATAGTCTTGAACACTGGCTGTACTTATGTACCGTAAAACTTCAAATAATAGCCGAGTCCCAAATAAAAGCCTGTCTCTTTTACACGCCTGGTGTGGCAACATTTTTGGGTAATAAAGGCCAGTCTCAAATAGAGGCCGGGTCTGTTTTTTAGTTTCGGTTTGTATTTAATCTTCTAAAACCCGTCAGATCGTCCGCTTTTTGGCGGCCGCCAAAGCAAATTTGTGTCTGTCCCGCAAAAGAATGATCGCAGATTTTTTGTCCCTTTGTTTTTCTGTTTCCTTTTTTGGCTTTATTAGGAAGTCATCAGCAGTAAAAGGAGGATACAGTTTCCACAGATGAAGAGAATGATGAAGTAGATGCACACGATCATTCCTGATGATGATGGGCCACCGTATGCCATAATTCCATCGTACATGACGGCATTCCAGTCTTCACCGGTCAGAATCTGAGAACAACATTGTTAAACATGAGCAAACACATATCACATTAAAATAAAAAAGACACACATACACACCTGAAACACAGTGAGCAAGGCCTGAGGGAAGTTGTCAAAGGTGCTCCTCTTTGTTTGTGTCTCGTCGAAGTTAAACTTGCCGCCGAACACCTGCATACCGAGGAGGCTGAAGATGATGATGAAGAGGAAGAGCAGCAGCAATAGAGATGCGATGGACTTCATGGAGTTCAGCAGAGATGCCACCAAGTTACTGAGAGACGCCCAATGACTAAAGGCATAAAACAAACTGTGTAAAAAAAGTGTTCTGAGCCCTGCAAAAATGTTTTCTTTATTAAATGTCAAAAAAACAGGATGAACTATAAGTGCCCCCATTATTCTTTTTCAGATATTACCTTTCATGCAATGTGTAATATAGCTGTTTGTGACTGTAAAAGGTCTGCAAAGTTTCAAAGATTGAAGTTTATGATAAATAGGGTTATTGTCTCCCAAAAGAAAGAACAGATTCTGAACTGCACATTGCCATAATGCAAGCCTATAGTCTCATTGGCTGTCCGTGAAAAACGTCTATTTTGACCCTCAAACACTGTAGATGTAACTGAGGCCTGGAAGAGTTTGGTTTGTGTTGTCGACATGTCGAGAAAACGCTGTTTTCTGCGCTGTTAAAGCAAATTTACTTCACATGCACCTCCGAAGAATAAGGACTTGTGTTAAAATTGATACAGTAAAAACAACGTCATCATTATTGTTAGTATCGCTATCAAGTGCTGAGGAAGCCTCTGGAGCTGAAATTCAGATATGGCAATGGGTGTTTCATTTCTGACATGTGCTGTAAGTGGTAGACCAATCACAACAACTGGGCCATCTGACCAATCAGAGAAGAGTTGGCTCACAGAAATGGGGAGTTTAGAGAGACCGAATCCTTTATCATACCATTTCAGACACTGTGAGAAAAGTATATCATGAGAAAATTAAAGTGTATTCTGAAGTTGAATGCATGTAAATCTATTGTAGAAGATGTCCAAAACAAATTAGGAACCTTTAAAATAGCATAATAGGGGCACTTAAACAATTTTCCTTTTCCGATCCCTTACCGTGTGACTTTAAAGATCCTGAGAAGTCGTACACATCGAAACACTGAGATGCCGAGAGGCGACATGATCTCTATCTCCACTAGGATCGTCTCAGTGATGCCACCGCACACCACAAAGCAGTCAAAACGATTAAAGAGAGACACAAAATAAGCCTGCAGGCCCAGACTGTACATCTTCACCAACATCTCGCATGTGAACAGGGCCAGCAGCACTTTATTGGCCACGTCTACAAGAGAAAACCGATCAGGGTCAGAAAAGAGAGGATACAGTGAGAACATGAAGCAGTCATGATCTTTTACACTCGTTGCTTTGAGTACAAATACATGCAGAGCTCACCCTGTACTTGTGTGAGCCACATGGGCTGGTTGTAATGTTCTGATGAGATGGTCAAAGTGTTGAGGAACACCAGGATGATCACAAGCCAATAGAACGGCACAGATTTCACAGCCAAACGACAGTTCCTTCGACACAAACCGGTTCCAGCGACGCCAGCGCCGACTGAAAGAGGAGGCAGTGAAGTCAGACAACATAGACACAAAAATAAATGAAAATAGAATGATGCATTTAAAGGAGATATTGAACACAAGATAGAACGCCTGCACTCTGAATAATAGACGTTAAAATGCGAGAGAGAGAGAGAGAGAGAGAGAGAGAGAGAGAGAGAGAGAGAGAGAGAGAGAGAGAGAGAGAGAGAGAGAGAGAGAGAGAGAGAGAGAGAGAGAGAGAGAGAGAGAGAGAGAGAATGCTAGATATACAGAATGTAAGACATTCTGGATGCAATAACTAAACAGAACACTAGAATGCTGGATAAATAACATACAGACAGAATTACAGAACACTAGATAGAACACTAGATAGAAAGGACACCACAACGTTAGAATACTAGAGCACTTGACAGAACCCTAAAGTGATAAAAAGAACACAAGATAGAGCAATACAATGCTAGTCTGAATAGAGCAACACTACAGTAGAAAAATATAACACTATACAGTAGAATGCAGTAAGGTTAACATAAAACAAACTACTGTATAAAACAACAGAACATTATATATTATATATGGCAGAATGATTGAATGCAAGATAAACAGAAAGACACTAAAACAATAACACTAAAATGATAGAATATTACAGTGATAGACAGGACTGGAACGTTAACTAGCTAAACAAATAGCTGGAATATTAACTAGCTAAACAAATAGCTGGAATATTAACTAGCTAAACAGATAGCTGGAATGTTAGCTAAACAGATAGCTGGAATGTTAGCTAAACAGATAGCTGGAATGTTAACTAGCTAAACAAATAGCTGGAATGTTAACTAGCTAAACAGATAGCTGGAATGTTAACTAGCTAAACAGATAGCTGGAATGTTAACTAGCTAAACAGATAGCTGGTATGTTAATAGCTAAACAAACAGCTGGAATGTTAACTAGCTAAACAGATAGCTGGAATGTTAACTAGCTAAACAGATACCTGGAATGTTAACAAGCTAAACAAATAGCTGGAATGTTAATAGCTAAACAAATAGCTGGAATGTTAACTAGCTAAACAGATAGCTGGTATGTTAATAGCTAAACAAATAGCTGGAATGTTAACTAGCTAAACAGATAGCTGAATGTTAACTAGCTAAACAGATACCTGGAATGTTAACTAGCTAAAAAAATAGCTGGAATGTTAACTAGCTAAACAAATAGCTGGAATGTTAACAAGCTAAACAGATAGCTGGAATGTTAATAGCTAAACAAATAGCTGGAATGTTAACTAGCTAAACAGATAGCTGGAATGTTAACTAGCTAAACAGATAGCTGGAATGTTAACTAGCTAAATAAATAGCTGGAATGTTAACTAGCTAAACAAATAGCTGGAATGTTAACTAGCTAAACAAATAGCTGGAATGTTAACTAGCTAAACAAATAGCTGGAATGTTAACTAGCTAAACAGATAGCTGAAATGCTAGCTGGAATGTTAGCTAGTTAGATATATTCCAGATAGCTGGATGTTAGTTAGCTAGACAGACAGAATGCCAGACAGACAGATAGATGCAAACTCACAGTAATACATGCAAATAACATGTAAATACATGCAATAACATGTACATAAACTGACATAGCATGTACTAATCATATATTTACTGACCTGCACTTTGATTTTGAAATTTTTTGACTGAAAATTAAAACAAATTGTAAAGTTAAAAAAGAAACCAGAATATTTATATACATACCTCCTTGATACAGCATATTACAATGATTCATTACTGATGAAATACAAATAAATTATTGTGTATTTGTGAGTTTTCTCACCATGTTGGGCCGCAACATGTCACCTTCTCTTCTTCTCCTTTCTCATTCTCTGTATTCATGGATTCGGTCTCACTAGCCGGCATACTCGCTATTGTGTTACAAACACAAGGTTCAGCACACATGCATTAAAACACTCAAAACACACATTCTCAATCAAATTTAGTGGACAAGAACTTGACAAGATTGTTTATCTTTCTGAAAAATGAAGAACAAGAAAGATGTCATTTTTAAATGCATCCTTAATGAAACAGAGAAATTCTTAAATAAATATAATGTTGAGGAAGGAAAGCTAAAAAATGTAAAAAATAAAATAAAAAGTTATACAGAAAATTACATATTTTCTGTGATAAAGATATTTTTTATGATATACGAATATAAGTCAGTATAAACACAATTTATAAGCTCTGACATTATAATATAATTTGATCTTGAGCCTTTACCAACATGTGACTTTTTAGTGACACTTTACAAAAAAGTTGTGTACAATAGAATTGTGTATGTTAAAGGTGCTTTAAGCGATGTCACGCGTTTTTAAGGCCAAAACATTTTGTGTCACATACAGCAAACATTACATTTACATTTATTCATTTAGCTGACGCTTTTATCCAAAGCGACTTACAATTGCTATATTTCCGAGGTCGCACACCTCTGGAGCAACTAGGGGTTAAGTGTCTTGCTCAGGGACACATTGGTGTCTCACAGTGGATTCGAACCTGGGTCTCTCACACCAAAGGCATGTGTCTTATCCACTGCGCCATCACCACCCTCCTCTCCTCACTACATCTCCTCACTATCCGCTGGCTGCCTGTCCCCTGAACACACTGTAAAAAACGCGGTCTCTGCGGACACCCCAGGCTCCACAAACGGCTAGAAAAACAAACTTTAGCGACCCGCTCTAAGAAACATAACAAACTGTTCCAGCCAATAACCAACAAGAATGGTTTGGGGGTGGGTTTGAGGGGTTAGTGCGCGAATGAGGAAGAGGGAGGGTCTAGCTAGCCTCGTTTTGTTTGACAATAGTTCGAACGTCAACAAGAAGTGATGTCACCCAGGATCGCTTAGAGAACCTTTAATGCAATAGATAACATAATTGGACAATGATTGGACTCCAACGCGCAAGAGCACAACGACGCATACATGTTGTATTGGCAAGAGGGTGGACTCGCATTGGAGATTAATATTTAGTAATAAAGTGGTAAATTATGTTTTTTGCGCAAATAAAGCACTGACGTCTCTTTGGAAAATTGAGGTTAAACCACTGGAGTCACATAGATTATTTTAAAGATGTCTTTACTACCTTTCTAGGGCTTGAAAGTGTTAGTTGCGTAGCTGTCAATGAAGGGACAGAAAGCTCTCAGATTTCATCTAAAAATCTTCATTTGTGTTCCGAAGATGAGTGAAAAGTCTTATGGGTTTGGAATGGCTTGAGGCTGAATAATTAATTTAAGAATTTTCATTTTTGGTTGAACTAACCCATTAATATTAGTTAATATAAATGTTCATGTTAGTTCACAGTGTATTAACTAATGTAAACAGATACAACATTTTATTTTTTTAAATGTATTAGTAAATGTTGAGATTAACATAAGCTAAGATTAATAAATGCTGTAGAATTATTGGTCTTTGACAGTTCATGTTAACTAATGCATTAACTAATGTTAACAAATAAGACCTTATTGTAAAGTGTTACCAAACCCCCCAAAAAAGGAAAAAAGATAATACAAGTCCTGAAAAATGTAGGAAAATGTAATTATAATGTAAAACATTAAAATGAGTGCAACTCAACATGGTTTATGTTTTTGACATTAATTTACTTCCATACTAATGTTAAAGCAGAAAATCATAATGTAAAGTGTTTTTATATGACAGCTCAATTATAGTCAGTCTGTATCTGTGCTGAGAGATATTTATAGAAATCAAATTAAAAGGCCGATAGTTCAATCATGACTTCAGTAATGGTAAAACAAAAGGCCGCTTGAGGCGAAAA
Organism: Chrosomus eos; assembly: GCA_036326025.1. Classification (NCBI taxonomy): domain Eukaryota; kingdom Metazoa; phylum Chordata; class Actinopteri; order Cypriniformes; family Leuciscidae; genus Chrosomus; species Chrosomus eos. The sequence continues at coordinate 6,619,187 of CM070839.1, read as the reverse complement.
GTACAAAATATCAGTTCTGCTCAGCCCTCATATTCCCTCAGGATATACGGATAAATTCTGACAAATCCAAAGACAGTAATAAGCGAGTGTGATCAGACTTTTTGTGACTTCTCTATAAACTGCTGACCATGAGCCTGGTGATCTGGGTTTAACCTCATTTCTATGTTAGAAACTCGCTGTCACTGTTTTAAAGTGGGATTTTTTAAGTTGAGGAGACGCTGCACTCCCACTCCCGCCGGATCTGATCTCTGACTCACTCTGATTTTGAGAGAATGACAATGAGAAGACTAAATTAATACAAGGAGGAGGAAACGGGCAAGCGAGGATTTTAATAAAGCTAATGCTGAGGAAAAACTGTTGGGTACAAACAGCATATAGGCTCAGACGATCATAGAGAAGAAAACACACACATTTGCAAAGCACACGTAGATCATTCACACACTATAGCATCCGCAAAAGCATCACACACAGACATATTACAGTAGCTTCACAACATACTTCCAAACAGGCCAAAACAGGGCATTTCAAGTCAATGGCTGTGTCCGAAATCTCCCACTACTCACTATATAGTGGACTATATAGTGAGCTCGCCATTTTGTAGTGCTGTCCGAATGTATAGTGATGATTATTATACCCTATATATCCCACTCAATGTATCCCAGAATGCATTTTGAAAAGTTGTGTACAACCGATGGTCACTAACCCAAGCCCTACATACCATCATGCATTGCGCTGATCGTAAAAATGGCGGATGGACGTCAAGGAGAGCAGCGCGACAATACGACTTTGCGACAGTAATGGCGTAATCAACGGCGCCGAGAGACGATGGAGTAGTGTCCGAAAGTGGTGTTTCTATTATGCTGGTGAGCTCACTATATAGTGCTCTACTCCTTACCCCCTACATATGGGTTAGGGAGTAGTGGTTTGAGTGGAGATTTCGGACACAGCCAATGAGTAATACATATCTCATTTCAAAAGAGAGCCTATTAAACAAATTCTATGTAAGGCCTCTAACAGGTAATATTCATGAATATCATCAAGTAATCACACACATATGAAAGGGACAGAAGGGTGGGAGGGAGATTTACCATGAGTGTCAGAGGACTGGCTGAACCAGCCAAACCCTTTCTTCTTCTTCTCCATGAGGCTGGCCAATGTAACCCCTTCATTTCCCATGCAACCAAAGCCCATGCATGATTTACACAGCACAGCACAGCCGTGGCATGGTCACGAGGGCGAGAACGAGTAGCCACATCGACACAGGTTAAAGCACGGGAACAAGAACAGCACCAAACACAACAATTAACAACAGTAAACAACAACAACAACATCAACATTGAGGCAACTGGTCTGCTGGATGGGAGCAAAGGATGAAGGGTAGTTAGTTAACAGTGAGCAAGAGCAGGTTATTAGGAACAGGGTGCAATGAACTCAATGAAAACCTAGGAACATAGCGAGGGTCCAAATGTTGAGATTCGATGGTGCAGATGTTTGCATGTGTGTATGATATGAAGATGACCTTTGACATCGATGCCCCCCACATACATGCATGGAAGCTCATCAGTACTTCAAGTTCAGAAAAAATAAGTTAAGTAAAAAAATGTTGTCACTGATTATATTTTGGAAAAAAATTTCTCTCACTGCTCGCATACTGCTATTTCTCATAAGGCTGCACAATTAATTAAATTAAAACTACAGTATGGTCTTGAAACCACAAAAAGTGGTACGAGTCAATATGGAGATGAAATTGTTTGCTTGGAGATTCAAGCTATTATTTATACTTTGTCGTTTCTGACTTTGTCGAAAATGAACAACCATTTTACTCCTAAATTACATCTAAAATCATCAGAAATATAAAGGTACATGGCAGACCAATAAATAACATATGGTAAATAGTACAAATTTTTTATATGTGGTTTATGCTGTTTTGTGATATCTAAGCAACAGCAATGAGATGTATCATATCAGTTCAATACAGTTCAAATCATAAATTAACTGCAATATGATGACTAAATCATGTCAAAACAAAAATCTATTTTATTCAATGTCTGTCTGTTTTTCAGTAAAAATATTAAAACAACCCATACAAATAGGTCCAATGTAATGCGTCAATATGATTGGATTTTCCATATTGATTTCAAAGATGTTTTACCCATATTAAAATCCACAATGCATTGTGTTGTGTTTTAGGTTAAAAGAAATGTTCATAAAATTAATAGACAATGTCAGGCAGAAATTAACAGAACTTTTTCTGTTTTTCTATTAAAACAATTATTAGAGTTATATTTAATAATAAAAATCAGCATATTATATGATTTTCTGAAGGATCACGTGACACTGAAGACTGGAGTAATGATTGCTGAAAATTCAGCTTTGCATTACAGGAATAAATTACAATTTAAAATATATTAAAATAGAAAATATTTTATATTGTAAATAATATCTCACAAATACTGTATTTTTGAGCAAATAAATGCAGCTTTAATGATCCAAAATTTGAATAGTAGTTATATATATAAATTACACAATTTTACATTTAAATTACAACTTAAAAACTGTAGGTGGCAAATATAACTATATTATTAATATCAAATGTTTCTAGAAATAGTGCAGTTCATTGAAAAGTCAAAGTACTCTTTATTAAATCTATAAATAACAAAGTAATACGAGTTTATTTAGAAAACTTGTTTATAAGTGCATTTTATTTAAAATGTTATCTTTATATAATATATATATATAATATATATTATATAATATATATATATAATATATATACAATATTTATTGTTATGAGTGTTTTTAAACAGTATTTATAAAAAAAAACATACTGATTAAAAACGGAAATAAATTACTTCTAAGAGATAAAACATTCTGTGAACTTGTGTGAGCGGAAACAGAATTCAGCTTGACTTTCCATTTGCAGAATAAGTTCTGCATAAATGCTAAAGCTTTCCAGTACGAGCGACTTTTGTGGGTCTGTATCAATCAATTATAGCCACACAAAAAAAAAAAAAAAAAAACTTTCAGAATCCAGCCGGCTAATCTAACCCGAGCGTCCTCTCGCAGAACTGAGGTCAGTGGAAGAGCTGCTCGCTGGAGCTTCGGTGACAGTGGAAGTCAAAATCTGCTGTTACTGTAGCGGCGGCTCCAACCGCTCATAATCATGCGTGCTGCTTATATAAAAGGGATTAGGATTAGTCCTTATTTTGCTTCGTTTCTCCACTTCACGCCCTTATGAGCAAGCTCCTCTCGTTCAGCAGATACCGGACATACAGACTGACTTACATTCAGCTCAGTTAATGTCACTTTTAGACAATACTTGAAGACTGAAGTGTTTAAAGTGTAAGCATATTCAGTCCTAGATGTGGGTCCAGTACTGTACTGAACCCTCTGACCTGAAGATGCTGGACGGCAGCAGAGGCAGCACTCGTGGCGTCAGCGCTTGCTTACTGCTCCTCAACTCTTTCATCAAAAATACACCAGAGGCGGCTGTTTCGGTTTGCTGACGTCTGTTCGCTGTCACGCTGCAGTTTGATGGGAATGACGGGACAATTAAAGACAGCTCAGTGGCTGCTAGAAAAAGTTGCAACGCTTTGGTTGAAACACCACCCTTAATACGAGTCTGAAAAGTGCAATTCAGAAGTTCACTCACTGAACAAATTTCATTAGTTCAACACAAAATAGAAATGATTAGTTGTGACTAATCATTGCTATTGATTCCTTGATATGCTGATTGTTCGTTACTGATAAATGACATTTTTCTAAGCTAAAGAAATACTGTAAAAACAATCAACATAGGCATTTATATTGATCGACTATTTTGTAGGAGTAATTTAAAGCATTCTGGGAAATGGACTGTTGCATAATATGAAAGTTGAAATGCAATGCATGAAATGCAATGCAAAAAATGAAATGCACTACTCTTCAAAAGTCGGGGTCAGTACAAAGGTTGCATTCAATTGATCAAAAGTCACAGTAAAGACATTTATAATTTTGAAAAAAATGTATATTTTAAATAAATACGGTTTGTTTGAATATTTCTATTCATCGATGAATCATTGTTTCCATACAAAAATTTAAGCTGCACAACTGTTTTCAACATTGAAAAAATTAAGAAATGTTTCTTGAGCAACAAATCATAATTTTAAAATGATTTCTGAAAGATCATGTGACACTGAAGGCTGGAGTAATGATGCTGAAAATTCAGATTGGCCCCACAGGAATAAATTACATTTAAAATATATTCAGTTTTTTTATATTGTAATAATATTTCACAATATTACTGTACTTTTGATCAAATAAATGCTGCCGAAAAAAATAAAATATCCCACACTTTTAAACAGTAGTGTATATATAAATTACACACAATTTTACATATAAATTACAATTTATATTCTGTAGGTGGTAAATCTTACTACATTATTAATATCATCAAATGTTTCTGGATAATAAATAATAGTGTATTTCAGAAAAGTCAAAGTATTCTTTATTAAAAACTATACTTACAGAAGTAACAAGATTTTTTTTTATTCAACTTCCATAAAATCACATTTAAATTGATCAAATCGATCCTGTTTGCTGCACTAAATTTAACTGAAATTCATGAACTAATTTGAGCTCAATTCTGAATCCTGACTTGAAATAACTTTCTGCATATGGACTGTATAATAACTGTGTAGTTCCTAGTATTCATCTAAATGTCCCTCACATGGTTTCCTGTCATGTGCTGTATTGAGGTACTCACGGTTGCGTTTGCTGTCCTCTTCATCCTCCTCATTCTCAGGGTCGATGTCTTCCGCCTGTGTGATCCAGTCCAGATAACCCTTCAGATCTTCCTCCAGCTGCTGTTTCTCCCGCAGCTTCTGGAAATCTCCACGAGCCTTTGCCTTCTCTCGCTCTTTAGAGAACTCTCTGCGTTCAGGAAAACAGTTTTACCTTCAGTCCAATACTAATCATCCAACATTTTTAGAATACTTAACCGAAATCACACTAAATGCCTAAATGATGGCATTACATACTACTACTACTACATACTACTACATACTTTAGTTTAAAAAATGTCACTTTTGAAGCATAACATTTCACGAGATGATACAGTATGAAAATACAAGATATTATATATTTTGTACAGATATGTAGTTTTTAAAGTTTTACAAACAACATGGTTACACCTGAATATACACATATTTTGCACTGTTTAAAAAAATTATTTAAGGTTTTCTTGAAAGGATTTAATTCATGTGTATAATTATATAGACATTGCTAATGTTGTGATGGACATGTCTATTAGAAAATTTTAATATAATATATATATATATATATATTGATTAGCAATAGCATATTGGTTCTGGAACATAATTATCTGAATGTGATTTCAAACATTTACTGAATCAAATAGAAATAGAAATGAACTGCCAAAAACTATTCAATTAGATTTTACCATCAATTCCAAAACACTTGGGTTTTAGATGGTTTTATAAGATGACAGTGCTGATCTGTTTAAAGTATAAATATTAAATAAGTCTTCTGAAATTATGCAAAATAATACAAATAATTTATATTAAATATAATGTATAAATGTGATAAAAATTATAGCTAACATTTTTGTTCAGGGTCCAATCTCACTACTAACTAGTTGCTTATTAGCATGCATACTACAAGATATTGGCTGTTTATTAGTACTTATAAAGCACATATTAAAGCCTTATTCTGCATGGCCATATTCTACATCACATAATCTATCTAATACCTAAACTTAACAACTACTTACTAACTATTAATAGCAGTAATTAGGCAAAGTCATAGTTAATAGTGAGAATTGGACCCTAACCTAAACGAATTCTCACGATTAATGTGCATGCGTACCATATTTACATACATCTAAACGTACAGTAAGTGTAAATGCTTCAGCGCTCTGCCAGCAGGGTGCATGCTTGTCCACAAAGGACCGGGAGAAACATCACAAACGCGCTCGAAAGGTTACAAGACGTGTGTCGCATCCTTAATAAAATGGCAAAACACAAAAATAGAATCTAAACCTAATTTCAGAAGATTGCTCGATCTGCAAATTGTATATGTTGCACCAAGAGCACGGCGTCTCTCGTGGGAGAATATTAATAACCCTGCAGCTCGAAGAAAGAGCTTGTAGGACTTGCGGACACAAGAAGCAGATTTATTTCACCCTTCCGGAAGAGGTCAGAAAATCTGTGCCCTTCTCTAAAGGAGATGCAATCTTTCTGATTTAAAAAAACTAAACAACCATATCGAATTGAGTCACCTTCCTTCCTCTCCTCCATCTGCCCTTCCTTCCTCTTTCTCATCTCCTCCTGTTCCTTCAGCCTCTTTCTGTCTTAACTAAACCCTATTTCCAGTTTAAGGTTCACTCAAAAGTGAGGAACCAAAAAACTGATGTACAATGTAAGATATGATGAACCACGTTTTGCAATGTTACTGGGAATGTCAATCTATATTGACATTCACTATTCACTATCAAACAAAGTTTGAGGTCAGTAAGATTAATACTTTTATTCAGAAATGATGATTTAAATGGATCAAAAAATAGCAGTAAAGACATTTATAATGTTAATTATATATAGCAGTCAAATAACTGCTGTTCTTGTGAAAGTTCTATTCATCAAATGATCTTGAAAAACATGCAGCACAACTGTTATATGCATATTAAACTGTATATTGATCAACATATCAGCGTATTATAATGATTCCTGAAGGATCATGAATAATGCTGAAAATTTAAATAAAAGTTATTTTAGATCAAATAAATGCAGCCTTGGAGAGCATAAAAGATGTCAGACCCCAATTCATTGAACAGTAGTGTATGTTAAGTGCTGAATTGCTAAATCATCCAAATGACTCATGTTTTTTTTCCCAAAAAGCAAATGTTTCTGCTGAATGAGCATCATTCACCTGCTTCGCCCTAGATATTGTCCTCTAGTCTAAATTTCATTTCCCCTTCTTGACTTTCATTGGTCTGAATCACTTCCTCTCTCATTTCATTCTGTCCTTGGAACCGTTTTACTTAATAATGTCATCAGCTCAGAACAAAACAACCCGGCAAGCGTGAAGATCATCTCACTGCACACAACACTTCAGAAAACACCTGAAACCCGTATTTAAAAAAAAAAAAACTCTAGAAATATGCAGTCATGGAAAAAGCATTGCATTCACCCAAGCACATATATCATATATATATATATATAATAATAAATAAATGAATAAATAAAAATCTTTGAGAGTGCCTGCCTGAAATTCTGCAGAATAATAATATTTTTTTTTTTACCTGAATCCATCCTAGTTTTATGAAAAATAACCAGATTAGTTTGCAATTTTTGTCCATGACTGAACCCCATGCAAGAAAAACTCTGGCAGATATAAGAAATTCACAGCAGTCTCCACAGCACACAGCGATTCTCATTCTCTTACCCACTAAGAACACCCAGCACAAGATTCAACACAAAAAACGAGCCCAGAATGATCAGACTAACAAAGTAGATCCACGGCGTCTCCCAGCCAATGGCGTCATTCACCTACAAGGGCCCAAACAGGACGGTTAACCCGGAGAGAGAGAGAGTACATTCAGCTGAGAGAAACTCCATAGATGGAAGTTTAGTCTTGGGAGAAAGACAGAGAAAAAAGAAAAATGGATATCAGGGGGCGTAGTGAAGAGAAAAGAGGAGCTGCTCACCCGCTCAACACACCCAGAACCAGGTTCAAGACGAAGAAAGAGCCGAAGATGACCAAGCTCACAAAGTACACCCAGGGCAGCTCCAACCCCATAGCATCATTCATCTGATAGAAGAGAGGAAGAGAAGCAGAAGAAGAGGAAAAGAGAAAATGAAAGAATGAAAGTGTGAAACAGAAACTGTGAGAGGAAGGTTAAAAACAGGTCTAGAGAAGATGTCCTGCTCAAAAATCAATCATGGATTTCAGTTTTAACATGTTTAGAAATATTTTGAAGAAATACCAGAAGTAGTTTAACTTCTAATAAGAAATTTAAGTGATGTGAGTCAATATAAAGGAAAGATAAAGAGAAATCCAACACACTGTCTATAAAATTCCAATAAATACTTATAAATACTTAAATATAATAAAAAATATTCCGCTCTAGTATACTCTGAATAAATTAATTAACATACACGTTTTATATATATACATACAGAATACACACACGGACGGATGGATAAACTTATCTAATCTAGTCTGGATAAAATGCTGATATATATATATATATATATATATATATATATATATATATAATATATATATATAAATATATATAACACACACACACACACATACACACACACACGCATACGTACTACATACATACTACATAAAAACTTGTTTACATTGTTTATATAATAAATTTTCAGGAGGCAAGCTGCATTAACGTGCATGCTATATTACACATTATTTACATGTTCAATTATTTAGCATGTCAAATAAGCAGCAACAAAAAAGCAGGATTTAGTTCAGGAAAAACCCATAGTGATTAAACACTAATCTAAATATTGAGAAGACATGTCTTCAGTGTATGGCGGTCCAAAAGTAAATTTATCTTTTTAAAAATCCATAAATAGGTTTAAAAACAGCTACTAAGAAATTTTTGGGTGGTGATTCACAGGAAATCTTGGCTGGAAATCTATCTGGAGTTTATGCAGCTGTAAATGAACCATGTGCTGTGATGAAATGGAGGAAAAATGTTCCACCACAGGATGATGTGAAAGGTGGGTGGATCTCATCAGAGCACACTGGTCAGTCACAGACTCTTGAGTTCCTGCTTCAGTGTGTGGGCTGCTAGTTTGAGCATCTCACACTCTCCTCAAAACACTAATGACTGTATGAGCACTTCATCCTCTCAACACAAATATAATTACTGACTAGCATTCATTATACGACAACATGCTAGAAGTCTCATGCTAATACTAACCCAGTAGAGTACATCCGTCCAGCCCTCCATGGTGATGCACTGAAACACAGTGAGCATGGCAAACATGAAGTTGTCGAAGTTTGTGATGCCTCCGTTGGGGCCGTGCCAGCCCTCCTTACACTCGGTGCCATTAATGTCACACGTGCGGCCGTGACGGTTAATAGCACACGGCGCGGGCTCGTCCTCTATCATCTCTGCACAGAGAGGAGAAGATCAAATATTAACAAGCATAATAGCTAGAAAACAATTCCTATGAATCTCAATTTGTTGAAAATATGAATCTATATAATCGTCTCATATAATCTATGTAACAAATCCTACATTACTGGAATTAAATCGGAAAATATGGAAACTACTGTATGTCAGAAATAGTTAAGGGGATAGACACCTTAAAGGGTTAGTTCGCCCAAAAATGAAAATAAGCCCATGATTTACTCACCCTCAAGTCATCCTAGGTGTATATGACATTCTTCTTTTAGACGAATACAATCCGAGTTATATTAAAAAAATATCCTGGCTATTGCAAGCTTTATAATGGCAGTGAATGGCCGTTTCTGTTTTGAAGTCCATAAAAGTGCATCCGTCCATCATAAAAGTGCTCAACACGGCTCCGGGGGGTTATAAACAAGGCTAATAAATTCTGAAGCAAAGCAATGAGTTTGTTAAATAAGGATTTTTTTCTTAGACAAAGTAAAATTCTAGCTTCCGGCCAAACGGCCATAGGCAGTCTACTTACGCCTAATGCGTAACTTACACAACTTATGATGTCAGAAGTAGCGTAGTGCGTCATGGCGTAGAGTAAATATCAGCAGTACGTCACATTACTCGCATAAGTTGCGCTTAGACTTCAGTGGAATCCGTAAGTTTGTTTGGCCGAAAGCTAGTTATTTTACTTTATAAAGTTTTAAATATGGATATTTTTCTTACACAAACTCATTGCTTAGCTTCAGAAGGCCTTTATTAACCCCCCAGAGCAGTGTGGAGCACTTTTATGATGGATAGATTTTTTTATGGACTTTTATGGACAGAAACAGCCATTCACTGCCATTATAAAGCTTGGAAGAGCCAGGATATTACCGGTATTTAATATAACTCTGATTGTATTGGTCTGAAAGTAGAATGTCATATACACCTAAGATGACGTGAGGGTGAGTAAATCATGGGCTAATTTTCATTTTAGGGTGAACTACCCCTTAAAGAAGTCTAGGTGGGCAGAAGAGACGAATCTTACCGACCCCAAACTTTTGAACGCTAGTGTATCAACGTTCATGTAAGGCACAGAGGTTTAACAAACCTGTTCCTTGATAATAACAGGTGGCGTGCATTTTCCCAATGAAAAGCTCCAAACCGATGATGGCGTAGATGATGATGACGAACAGAACCAGCAGGGCGATGTGGAGGAGAGGAACCATGGCTTTAATGATGGAGTTCAGCACCACCTGTAAACCTGAGGATATGCAAACGCACGTAAAAAACTGCAGATCCGAAGCATTTGGGTGCGTTTAAGTCCAAACTTTCACGTCTAGTTCCTATTGCATACACACAGACACACACTAGTGTCTTTAGGGCATTGAGTTTGACAGCTTGTTCTCAGAGAACGATCCTGAGGGGATGCAGCAAGGAATGCTGCGCTTTTCCCGCCATATGGTCACATCACGCGCCATCTCTCACCCAACATCCACCCCTCTGCAGGGGTCTGGAGCTCTGGGCGCTCGGAAGGGGAAGCTGTCAAACTGCCTCATGATTAGTGTGCTGCAAACACATCTTTTAGAAACTGACTAGTCAGTGCACTGCCTGAACGTCTTAACCCTTGAATATGTAATCAGCTTGATCAGATTTCTAAGATGCCATTTAAAAAACCTTGCTAAACATGTTGTCAGCACACTAATTAAATCTAAAATAAAATATATATCTATGTCTATATCACTTAGGGTTATTATCATTATCTAAAGCTAAAAACCATTTAAAAAAATGTATTACTTGAAACAAAATAAACATTGAATGAAATAAATATTTTATTTCTGCAAGTTGCCACGGCAATATTTCTCATTTTCTTTTAGGGTGTTCACACTTGGCATGTTTGGTTTGATTAAAACAAAACCTGTGAGATTGCTGTTAGTGTGGTTCATTTGAATAAGTGTGAACTCTGACATCTGAACCCTGGTGCCACCAAACAAGCGGACCGAGATGCTGAAAAGATGAGTCTCTGTCCGCTTCCAAACGAACTCTGCTGCGGTTCTAATGAAATATGAACTCAATACGGACCAAAGACTTGTAAACGAACCAAAAACGGGACATGATGCCACAAGATGCGACCATAAAAAGTTTTTTCTCGTCATAGTCGTGATGTTGCCCATCACAGTTCGGTACATACATCTAAACCTCCTCGCAGCAGATCTTCATTTGTGTGTGTGTGAGCTTGAGGGATTTCTGTCGCTGTTTTGACTTTACACATTTTATAAGCTTTTCACGAGTTCTCAGCGTGTCAAAACACCATCATACGTAGGCTACGCACATACAATAAGTGCATTTATCCCAAAACACAGCATAGTTTTGGATGTTCTGTAAGTTCCGTCGAAAAATATACGTAATAAAAGCCAACCAATCAGGTTGTGAACATATCCCTATGCCTTTAGGTTCAGTATCTTTAGGTTCTGTGTTAAAATGCCACTGTGAACAGACACTAAGCGGGCCAGGACAAAATGTTGAACACACCTTAAGTTTAACTTTAGATACTAAAATAACTAAAACTAAAACTAATAAATACAACTATATAGACATATTTTTAAAAAACAACAAAAGAAACACAAAATTACTAAAACTTTATCTAAAGGTTAAAACATAACATATACAACTTAAATCTAATTCAAATTATTAACAAACTATAATAGTATTTCAATGATACTAAAATAACACTGATATCACAATATTAGTGATTTATATTGTATACTCACTATATTTACAGACCATAATCACTCTACTGTTATTTTTACTATCAGTAACCGCTAATGCTGAATGTTTTTTGACTCACTGGGTACTCCTGACACCAGGCGAAGCGGTCGCAGCACTCGAAAGGCTCTGAGGGCTTTGACGTCGAAACCTCCTGGTTTTCCTCCGTGGCCGTGCACGGGCGGGTGGGTTCCAACAATCTCCTTCTCCCCGTCTTTGGTCAAGAGTTCCAAGACAACACTAAACAATCTACACACAAAAAAAATGAATGGCAAAAAAAATTAACACTCTGAAGAACAATGATGGTCAGTGATCAATCTGAAAAATAACTCATCAATGTCTCAAAATCATTTAGTAAAAAAAAAACGTATCTTTACCTACACCATGTCATATGAACAACCATTAAAGTTTCATTAAAGGGATAGTTCTTGTTTGGTTATGGTTACCCATATTGTTAAAAAATTCTTCTGTTGAACACAAAAGGAAGAAAGATGAAAGAAACTCATACAGGTTTGGAACAACTTGAGGGTGAATAAATGATGACAGAAATTTCAGTTTTGGGTGAACTATCCCTTTAAGTGCATCAAACCTGCTACAATCTGAGTCAAAAAGAACTTGCAGTTCAGTAAGCGCTATGATGGATTAAGACTGATTCAAAGCAAGAGATCCTACGTTTAAAGATTCATTAGAAGATTTGTTTAAAAGAGTCATGTGAAAGCACCAGTGGAGCAAACCATTGTTACTTTACTATTTATATACTATCATAGTATTTTGAATTAGCTTTATTTTTCATATTTTCAGTTTTCATTTGAAGTTTCAGTAATTTTGGATTAGCTTTTGGTGTTTTTAAATATTTCATTTTAGGATCAATCTATTTGTTTAAGTTATTTGTTAGTAATTTTAGAATTTCAACTGAAAATTATATTTTAGTTCAATGTCAAAGCAATATTTCTTGTCATTTAAGGGAAGTTTATGTTTTTCATCTTATATTTTATTTTATTTCAACTTTATTACAATTATCTAAAACGTTTTGAATTGTTTTAGTTAAACAAAACCAGTGCAGTCCAGTGTTTCTTTTTTCTGTGTAGCAAACAACAAAATCCTGCCATTATTTTGAAATATATCATCTTTTTATTTTACAACATTTAACTTGGAACTTATTCTAGAAAATGCTGTATGCTCTATTAAATTATAAGAAATTCCTATATAAAATAATCTAGTTATGATAAATTATTATATAAAAGAATTACATTCTTTGAAAATAATAATTTTTTTGATTTATTTATTGATATAAAGTAGCAAGATAATAGCTGAAATATCAAAACATATTTGAATTATAAAATAGAAAAACACTTTCAGCATCACATGACAGCATGACCTTTCATGAATGTGCCAAAACATAAACAGCAAGACATTCAATCCGAACAACATCAGACAGCATCATCCGCTGTAAACAAGGGAAAAGCAGCATGTGATAACCTGAGATGACCATGGTGCACATCTGAATAGTGATGTATGACAGGATCAACAACAGCGGATAAAATAACAAAAAGATTAGCTGATTTTGAATGCATCTGCTTCTATTACCATAATCATAAAGCCTTAATGCCAGCGATTCATCTTTTAAATTCAGCATGAAACATTGCGATAGTGTTTTCTTCCCTATTGTGCCGTTTATCCCAGTGAAACAGACAAATTTAGGGTGTGAATTGATTGGATGGATGTGGTTTGCTATTGGTGGATCTCATGTGAGTGACAGGTTGCCCCGCCCCCGCGCCAGTAAACACATCATCAGAGAAGAAAAGAGATCTTGCTGTAAGAGGGAGGGGAAATTATTTTGATTAAAGATTACGAGGGCGCATGGATAAAAATATTGATGCGCACGGATAAATCATTTAAAATAAATGCTGCAATATTCCATAAAAACAAGACTTTTGATTTCATGGTGACTTTAAAGAGTGACTACCTATCTGTAAGTATCCGTGGCTAATTTGGGGCCGCTGCTCGAGAGCTTAAGATGAGGAGCGACAGCCTTGTGAACAGAGAGACGGGTAGGTGAAGAGAGAGAGGGAGACAGTTCTTTCTGCATGAGGCGAACTGATCGAAATGTGACCTAGCTGCCCAGTGGACTGTGTGTGTGTGTGTGTGTGTGTGTGTGTGTGTGTGTGTGTGTGTGTGTGTGTGTGTGTGTGTGTGTGTGTGTGTCAGATAGAGATGCTGATGATCTACAGAGAAGCGAACAAGACATCAGCGGTGAGAGATACAGACATAGAACGACAACACAAGTGGACAGAACAGTTAAAGCAGTTTCATATCGCACACGTAAGCCGTGAGCTTTTAAAGGGTACCTATTATGGATTTTTGAAAATTGCCCTTCATGTAGTGTGTAACATAGATCTAAGTGAACAAAAACGTCTTGGTTACTAATGTAACCCTCGTTCCCCGAAGGAGGGAACGGGAGACGTGACGTCGACGTGACGACGTTAGGGGATCACTTCAGGGAGCCCTATCAACTTCGAGTATCTAAAGAACAAGCCAATGAACGTTGGCGTGCGTGAAACGCGTCACGCGCCCCGCCCCGCAGCGCGGGTATAAACAGGAAGCGGACGCCGCACTCATTGTTTTTCGCTGAGGAGCCGAGATAGAGACGGCCGTACAGCGATGGTCAGCAACTGTGGCAGCGGGACGTCACGTCTCCCGTTCCCTCCTTCGGGGAACGAGGGTTACATTAGTAACCGAGACGTTCCCCTTTCAGTCGCTCACGTTCGACGTGACGTCGACGTGACGACGTTAGGGGATCCCTATGGAAGACGCCATCGGTTGCTGCCACATCCAGCGCCCTACGGAAGGCTCTCAGACCCCCAATGGCTGGGGCGGAAGACCTGCGTAGAGGGAGTTCACTGTTGTTCCTTTAACCCACACAGTGGAACTCTTGGATAACACTGGGAAAGCGTGCCTTTCCAGGGGAGAGGGACGCTGCGGAAGCCACATCCTGCCCGAAGGGAGGTAACATGTGGAGGATACACATATGGACTGGCCGGAGGGCAGTGCAACATATGGAATGTCACTGGGGTGGCTCCAGCCTGAGAAGGGGGAGGCAGCACCAGACAGTGACGGCAGAGCGGACTCTGCCAAGGGAAAGACACGGGCTCACCGCGGGGAGCTGGTCGTGGAAGAATACTCACATGGGATCGCCGCAGGAATCACCACATATGGAACCCAGCCTAGCACAAGTTACACAGGCATACGAGCACTAGGCCTGGCGTCGGACGCTCCGCAACGTCCGACTGCCGGAGGGGTGCGGAGGAACTCACAGGGTTCGCCAGAGTGGGGAACTCGACTGGAGCAAAAAAGCGCACGTATCCGCTCCATGTGGAGGGGAGTGGCGCAGCAAGCCGACACAAGAGCGGAAACTTCGGTGTTACCGGCTGGAAGCGAGCACACAGGAAGAAACCGGCTCAACACGTAGGCTATAAAATCTAGCGAACGTGTTAGGTGTCGCCCAGCCCGCAGCTCTACAGATATCTGTCAGCGAGGCGCCGTGTGCCAGCGCCCAAGAAGAAGCGACACCCCTAGTGGAGTGGGCTCTCAACCCGGGCGGGCAAGGCACGCCTTGGACTTCGTAAGCCAAGGCGATGGCATCCACTATCCAGTGGGCCATCCTCTGCTTGGAGACAGCCTTTCCCTACTGCTGGCCTCCGTAACAGACGAAGAGCTGATCTGAGGTCCTGAGGCTTTGCGTTCTGTCCACGTACAGACGCAGAGCGCGGACGGGACAGAGAAAAGCCAGGGCTGGGTCTGCCTCCTCCGAAGGCAGCGCTTGCAGGTTCACCACCTGGTCCCGGAAGGGAGTGGTAGGAACCTTGGGCACGTATCCGGGCCGGGGTCTCAGGATCACGTGAGAGTTATCCGGGCCGAATTCTAGGCACGATTCGTCGACCGAAAATGCATGCAGGTCCCCTACCCTCTTGATGGAGGCCAATGCAACCAGGAGTACTGTTTTACAAGACAGAACTTTTAACTCAGCTGACTGCAAAGGCTCAAAGGGTGGTCTCTGAAGAGCCGAAAGGACCAGAGACAAGTCCCAAGAGGGTATAGAGAGTGGGCGAGGAGGATTAAGTCTCCTTGCTCCCCTCAGGAACCTGACGATCAGGTCATGCTTCCCCAACGACTTACCATCAACTGCATCGTGATGTGCGGCAATGGCAGCAACATACACTTTAAGGGTGGAGGGAGACAGCCTTCGCTCCAACCCATCCTGCAGGAAAGAAAGCACGGCTCTGATCGAGCAAGTTCGGGGGTTCTCCTCGTGAGAAGAACACCAGTCAACGAATAGGTTCCACTTCAGAGCATAGAGGCGCCTCGTAGAGGGGGCTCTAGCGGAAGTGATGGTGTCAACTACCGCTGGGGGTAGGTCACCTAGAACCTCCGCGTCCCGTCCAGGGACCAGACATGGAGTTTCCAGAGGTCTGGACGCGGGTGCCACAGGGTGCCCCGTCTCTGAGAGACCAGGTCCTCTCTCAGAGGAATGGGCCAGGGAGGGGCTGTCGCGAGGAGCACAAGTTCGGGGAACCAGGTCCGGTTGGGCCAATACGGGGCAACTAACACGACCTGCTCCTCGTCCTCCCTGACTTTGCACAAAGTCTGTGCAAGAAGGCTCACTGGGGGAAACGCATACTTGCGTAGGCCCGGGGGCCAGCTGTGTGCCAGGGCATCCGTGCCGAGGGTCCCCTCGGTCAGGGAGTAGAACAACTGGCAGTGAGACGTGTCCGGGGCGGCAAACAGATCTACCTGTGCGGTCCCGAAGCGCCTGAAAATCAGCTGGACCACCTGGGGATGGAGTCGCCATTCTCCCGGTAGCACCTGCTGCCGTGAGAGCTCGTCGGCTGCACAGTTGAGCAGGCCGGGAATATAAATGGCACGAAGCGACCTCAGATGCTTCTGACTCCAAAGGAGGAGATGGCGGGCGAGTTGTGACATGCGGCGGGAGCGTAGACCACCCTGACGGTTGATGTACGCAACGGTCGCAGTGCTGTCCGTACGGACCAGTACATGCTTGCCACGAAGCGGCGTTTTGAAGCGGCCCAATGCAAGATGTACTGCTAACAACTCGAGGCAATTGATGTGCCAATGCAGTTGAGGCCCCGTCCACAGACCTGAAGCTGCATGCCCGTTGTACGTGGCCCCCCAGCCGGTGGCAGAGGCATCCGTGGTGACCACAGAGTGCCTGGACACTTGTTCTAGGGGAACACCTGCCCGCAGGAACGAAGGGTCTGACCACAAGCTGAGAGTTTGGCGACAGTGCGGAGTCACTTGGACCCGGCACGAGCCGCTCTGCCACGCCCATCTCGGGACTCGATCGTGGAGCCAGTGTTGGAGCGGTCTCATATGAAGCAATCCGAGCGGCGTTACCGCGGCTGCAGATGCCATATGCCCCAGGAGCCTCTGAAACAGTTTCAGTGGAGCCGCTGTTCTGCGCTTGAGCGTGCTCACGCAGTTCAACACTGACTGGACGCGGGCCTCGGTGAGGCGCGCTGTCATGTTGATCGAGTCCAACTCCATACCGAGAAAAGAGATCCTCTGCCCGGGGGTGAGTTTGCTCTTTTCCCAGTTGACCCGAAGCCCTAGGTGGCTGAGGTGACTGAGCACCATGTCCCTGTGTTCGCACAACAGCTCTCTCGACTGGGCGAGAATAAGCCAGTCGTCGATGTAGTTGAGAATGCGAACACCACGCTCGCACATGGGAGCAATGGCTGCCTCCGCGACTTTCGTGAAGACACGGGGCGACAGGGCCAGCCCGAAGGGTAAGACCTTGTACTGATATGCCCGTCCCTCGAACGCAAAGCGAAGAAACGGTCTGTGTCGAGGGAGAATCGAGACATGAAAGTACGCGTCCTTCAGGTCGATCGCTGCAAACCAATCTTGGGGACGGATGCACTTGAAAATGCGTTTCTGCATAAGCATCTTGAACGGCAGCTTGTGAAGGGACCGGTTCAAGACACGCAGATCCAAGATTGGCCGTAACCCACCGCCTTTCTTGGGTACAATGAAGTACGGGCTGTAGAAGCCGGTCTTCATATCGGCTGGAGGGACCGGCTCGATCGCGTCCTTCGCCAGTAGGACTGCGATCTCTGCCCTGAGCACAGGGGCACTGTCCGGCGGAACGCGGGTAAACAGAATGCCCCTGAATGCAGGGGGGCGCCGGGCGAACTGAATCGCATAGCCGAGTCTGACAGTACGGATGAGCCAGCGAGACGGGCTGGGAAGCGCTAGCCAGGCTCCCAGACACCGCGTAAGCGGAATCAACGGCACCACAGACGTACCCGGGGTGGGGCAGCGCGGCGGAATGCAGGGACCCGACTCGGACGGCACAGCGGCCCGGAGTGGGGTCTGAATGTGTGGTGCAACACGTACCTGCTTCCGTCGAAGGGCAGAGTGAGTGTGTGGAGGCGGCAGAGCGTCCGGAACACAGCCACTGCTGCTCGCTGGCGATGAGAGAGGGGCTCGAGGGTGACAAGGCATAGCGTCGTCGACCGTCAAGCGCGCTCTCTTGGGACCCAGAGGTTTCAGAAATTGCTCTTTTATTGAATAAGTGGGTACCACTGAAGGCAGTGGCGGAAAAGGAACAAAAAGAAACAAAGGATTCTCCACCCGGCCCTCCACCGGGGGAAGGAGCGGTGCCTTCACCGTCTCCTGGAGAGCAACTCGATCCACCTCTGGGTCGCCCGTCTCAGGGTCGTTTGCACCTGCGCTTACCACCTGGTTTGGTAGCGGCCTGGACGGGCGTGGCCGACTTCCTGCGGCTTGCTCCACGCTGAGGCCTGGATGGTGGCTGCTGCTGCTGAGGCTTAGCGGGAGCGGAGGACGCCGCAGGAGGACGGCCTCGGCGACGAGCGGACGGAGGGTCTGCGGCCGGCGGACGGGAGGAAGCAGCGGGGGTCCGCCGGGGCAGGATGTGTCGGATAGCCTCCGTCTGCTTCTGGGCGGCCGAGAACTGTTGGGCGAAGCTCTCGACCGCATCGCCGAATAACCCAACCTGGGAGAGAGGGGCATCCAGGAACCGATATTTATCGGTGTCCCTCATGTCCGCCAGGTTGAGCCAAAGGTGGCGCTCCTGGACCACCAAGGTGGACATCGCCTGACCAACGGAACGCGCGGTTTCCTTCGTCGCCCGGAGGGCGAGGTCAGTAGCCACGCGGAGCTCCCGGAGGAGCTCTGGGTCAGAACCACCCTCGTTCATGTCCATGAGCGCCTGGGCCTGGTGGACCTGCAAGAGCGCCATGGCATGGAGGGCGGAAGCAGCCTGTCCACAGGCCTTATAAGCCTTCGCCGTGAGACCGGACGAAAACTTACAGGCCTTGGACGGGAGGCGCGGATTACCCCGCCAGGAGGAGGCGGACGCCGGACACAGTTGCATCGCGACAGCCCGCTCCACCGGGGGGATATCCACATACCCCTTAGCTGCCCCGCCGTCGAGGGTGGCGAGGGGGGAGGAGCTACTAGAACGGATTCGGGCACTATACGGTGCCTTCCACGTCCTAGAGAGCTCCTCATGCACCTCCGGAAAGAAAGGTACCGGGGCGGCGCACTGAGAACCAGCACGGCCCGCCCCGAGAAACCAATCGTCCAACCGAGAAGGTTCGGGACGTGGCGGAGGATTCCACACAAGCCCGACCTTCTCGGCGGCCCGGGAAAGCATAGCCGCCCACTCTGGATCCGGCTCGGACAACGCTACACACCCAGACGGGGGCAACGCAGCCGAGTCGTCATCTCCAGAGGAGTGAAGCTCCCCCTCCGATGCTGCGATCGACATCTGATCGTCAGCTGGCGCCCCAAAGGAAACGACCGGCCGTTCAGGAGAAGGACCGAGTCGATCGCAAAGGGGCGCGGATGGCAACAGCGCATGAGAGGCGTGAGGGGCCCGCGGAGATTGCCTCGACGGGGAAGCCCTCACGGTAATCCTCAGATCACCCTGGTCATGCGCCGAAGTAGGCTTATTCTGCAGGGCAGAATAAGCGCTAGATCGGGGCATAGGCGAGGGGACTGCACCTCCCGTGAGGTAAGCGAGTCTCGATCTAAGCGCTGCCATAGTCATATTCCCGCAATGGGAACATGAACTATTCACAAAAGCTGCCTCAGCGTGTTGAATGCCCAAACACGAGAGGCAACTCTTGTGGCCATCTGCTGGCGCCAGGGAACGACCGCATCCAGAAACGCACAAGCGGAATGACATCCTGAAAAGGACGCAGGGTCACGCTTGTGTTGCTCTTTTAGTAAAAATAACAAACAGAGGAAAGAAATAGACTCTTTAGTGCTGAAGCACCCAGGGGTAGCCGCGGTGTAATCGGGTACACTCTCAGATGAGGAACGCCCACGAGACCGACACACACACACACATAAACAGTGCCGTGAAAACGGCAGTTGTGATAAAGATGCTCGCGGCCACCACTGATCGCGCCGTCACACCAGCACTGCAGCAGAGTTCTCTTCTCCCTCTAGTTGTCGACAGAAACAACGTTCAGCAGTCTGTAGAGTCTCAGAGTCAAACAAAGCTCGGCTCCGAAGCGAAAGACAATGAGTGCGGCGTCCGCTTCCTGTTTATACCCGCGCTGCGGGGCGGGGCGCGTGACGCGTTTCACGCACGCCAACGTTCATTGGCTTGTTCTTTAGATACTCGAAGTTGATAGGGCTCCCTGAAGTGATCCCCTAACGTCGTCACGTCGACGTCACGTCGAACGTGAGCGACTGAAGGGGAACATCCTGCAAAGTTTTAAACATGAAAGTTCACCGTATACAAAGTTATTGTCTCTCAAAAGTAAGAGTCGACTCTGAGTCGCTGATATGAATCGTTCGACGAACGATGCTTTTCCTTTGTCTAGTTGACGTCAACTTGACAAGTTATTTGAATAAGATACGCCCTCTTATTGCGTTCGGAGACCAGTGTTGCCAGGTCCGTATGCCTGCACTGTTTCCGCGGGTTGTTTGTGTAGTGCACCGGTTGACGCGATTGTTTTACCCACTGGAACATGATTGTTATTGGGGAAACACCCGGGAACGCTATTTGACTATTTTTGGCCATGATTGGGTTAGTTTTGATGAGCAATTGGGCAGGTTTTGTTGTGCAGACCTGGCAACCCTGCCGGAGACGCCAGGGGAAACTAACATCATGTAGAAACGCTGTTTTGAAGTGCGACGCAAAAGCAAACTTTTTTCATCTGCCCAGTGAGGAGCATTTGAAGACTAAGTGGCTACAGTTCATATATATATATATAACTATACCACAGAAGTATAGCCCGGACCTTGTTCTTTGTTCGCGTCATTTTGAAGATGATTGCTTCACAAACCTAAATGCTATAAAGTATGGATTTGCGAGCCGGCTGATACTGGTTCAGTACCGAGTTTATTTGGATCAGCTTCCTTCTCCGAATCACAAACTGTAAGTACTATTAATATTAATTGTTGCTTTTATGTTTTATGTATCATGCTCAATAAGTATGTGTGTGTGTTGTGTACGCACAGCGCATAGGTCGTCAGTTGTATTGAAATATGTGAAGTGTTTGTCGTGGTTAATGGAGTTGTCATAAAGAATATAGCTATAACGTTACCTCTTAGTACTGCATTATCAATATGTTTATGCGTTGGGCTAACGCAAACAAAGACTGAATGTGCTTTTACCACTGAACTTTGGGCTATGGTAGCTAACATATCACCGCAGTTTAGCGTCACGCAAGGGCGGGGTTTGGAAAAATGACTCGCTAAACGATTCATATGGGAGTCGGTGAGCAAATCAGGTAAAAATAAATGCATATTATAAGACAACAAAAGTGTTTTTTGTCATGGCATGCTCGTATAACTGTTGTTGGGGACTCCTAGAACAATATTAGGAACATTTTAAATGCCATAATAGGTACCCTTTAAATTTAAAGGAAAATCATGGGTTCAATAAGAGTTAAGATCAATTTGTTGATTACCACAGAAATATACACTACTTTTCAAAAGTTTGGGGTCAGTATGGGTTTTCAATGTTTTTGAAAGAAGTCTCTTCTGCTCATCAAGATTGTACTTATTTGATCAAAAACACAGTAAAAGCAGTAATACTGTGAAATATCATTATACTTTAAAATAACTGTATTTTAATACATTTAAAAATGTCATTTATTCCTGCCATTACGCCAGTCTTCAGTGTCACATGATCCTTCAGAAATCATTCTAATATAATGATTTGCTGCTCAAAAACATTATTATTATCAATGTTGAAAACAGTTTTGTCAGGATTCTTTGATGGATTATACATGTCTTGCAGGGTTCCACTTTTTCCATTTTAAAACTACATACTTTTCCAGACTCAAATTTCCAAACCTCTCTGTAGATTTTCCAGACCATATTTAAAGGGTACATATTATGGAATTTTGAAAATTACCTTTCATGTAGTGTGTAACATAGATCTAAGTGAACGAAAACATCCTGCAAAGTTTTAAATATGAAAGTTCACCGTATACAAAGTTATTGTCTCTCAAAAGTAAGAGTCGACTCTGAGTCGCTGATATGAATCGATAGATGAACGATGCTTTTTCTCTATCTATATGACGTCACCTCGACAAGTTATTTGAATAAGATACGTATTACTTATCCACTTATTGCGCGCGCCGCAGACACCAGTGAAACTTGACAACATCATGTCGACGAAAAAGCGATCAAAAGCAAACCTTTTTTTTATTGCCCAGGGACGAGCATGTGAAGAATCAGTGGCTAGAGTTTATATTTACAACTATACCCAAACCTTGTGCTGTGTTCGCGTCATTTTAATGACGATTCCTTTACAAACATGAATGCTTTCAAGAGTGGATTCGCGAGCCGGCGGATACTGAATGAAGGTTCAGTACCAAGTTTATTTGGATCGGCTTCCTTCTCCGAATCACAACCTGTAAGTACTATTAATAATTGTTGCTTTTATGGATTAGCATGCTCAATAAGTATGTGTGTGTTGTGTAAGTTAGGCTCAGTGTAGCTTCTAGGTCTCCAATGTCATTTTTTTTTTAACTATGTGAAATGTTTGTCATTGTTATTGGAGTTGTCAAAAATAATAGAGCGTATTGTAGTACTGCAGTGCTTTATCAATACGTTTAAGCTTTGGGCTGACCAATCATCTGACCAATCACCGCAGATTAGCGTCACGCAAAGGAGGGGTTTGGAAAAATGAGTAGTTGAACGAATCATTTGGGAGTCGGTGAGCAAATCAGGTAAAAATAAATGCATATTATAAGACAACAAAAGTGTTTTTTGTCATTGCATGCACGTAAAACTGTTGTTGGGGACTCCCAGAACAATATTAGGAACATTTTAAATGCCATAATAGGTGCCCTTTAAAATAAATGGTTCTTACAGCATTAAATGTGGTATACAATCACTAACGGATCACTAAACTTTTGCCATGAAAACACTCTACATGTATTGTATATGTT
The DNA here is from genome assembly GCA_036326025.1 of Chrosomus eos. Taxonomy (NCBI): domain Eukaryota; kingdom Metazoa; phylum Chordata; class Actinopteri; order Cypriniformes; family Leuciscidae; genus Chrosomus; species Chrosomus eos. The sequence goes on along the minus strand of CM070839.1, from coordinate 6,595,829 downwards.
TTTAGAAATTTTTAATTTTATATATTAGAAAATTAACTAAACACATATTTTTTCAATACTGATCCAGACCTGGAAATTACTCGAATCAAATTCCATACTTTCTCAAACTATGTAGGAACCCTGTCTCTTTTGATCAATTTAATGCATCTTTGCTGATTAAAAGTTAAAAACAACAACAACAAAAAACTAAAGTGAGACACATGGAAGTGAATCGGGTCAATCCGTAATGCTAAATGTTTTAAAAGTATAGCCACAAGACACAGATTATATGCTTGTTAACATGATTTTAGTGTTAAAACACTTCTGTGTAAAGTTCGATCCAATTTTACAACTTTGTTGACTAAAACCATGTCTCAAATCTTAAAACGATCATAAAATTTAATGAGATATTTTGCTTTAACGGAACAATTAATTCAAGTTTTTTTAATATAAAATCATAAACTTCACATTTCTTCTTTTTTTAAATCCTCCTTTATTTTAGCTTTTTTTTTATAAAATGAAGGATGAATCTAGAAGATGATTTTTTTGTAGTAATCAACGTTAAGCCATAGATGCCGCTGACCAAGCGTGTAACTTATAATGAACTCTGAATATTTCTTTAATTATCATTTGGATGTAAAGTAAATGTGATCTCACTCTTCACGCTAATTACATTTCATGAATATCAAGTTTGTAATAATTCTCAAAACACTCACGATAACCATTGTATAATTTATAGACATTATTAAAGCAAATGCTGGATGTAGTAATCTAGAAACCCTTTATTTCCCGTCTCGAAAGGCAGTTGTGTGTGTGAAAGCACACGTGAGCCTGATGTGCAGTTACGCTGCTTTAGCTTACACTGCTTATGAATGCAGTATGAAACATGCCTGCGGCACGGACACCAGAGAGGCGTTTTCCTCATTTTATCTTTAGGCTTCTGCATCTTTTTTTAGGCTGATACTGTACAGTAGAAAGTGACATGAAATTAAAACATTTAAATAAAAACCAGCCGGAAGAGTTGGACTCAAGGATTCTTCCTCATTTACATCTTCAAAAAAAAAAAAAGACTGGCACAGGAAGTGATGATCTCCAGCAAACATGTTTTTTTGAATATACACTACCGTTCAAAAGTTTGGGGTCGGTAAGATTTTTTATGTTTTTAAAAGAAGTCTCTTCTGCTCACCAAGGCTGCAATTATTTGATAAAAAAATACAAAAAAAACAGTAATATTGTGAAATATTATTACAATTTAAAACAGCAGTTCCCCTTCAGTCGCTCACGTTCGACGTGACGTCGACGTGACGACGTTAGGGGATCACTTCAGGGAGCCCTATCAACTTCGAGTATCTAAAGAACAAGCCAATGAACGTTGGCGTGCGTGAAACGCGTCACGCGCCCCGCCCCGCAGCGCGGGTATAAACAGGAAGCGGACGCCGCACTCATTGTCTTTCGCTTCGGAGCCGAGCTTTGTTTGACTCTGAGACTCTACAGACTGCTGAACGTTGTTTCTGTCGACAACTAGAGGGAGAAGAGAACTCTGCTGCAGTGCTGGTGTGACGGCGCGATCAGTGGTGGCCGCGAGCATCTTTATCACAACTGCCGTTTTCACGGCACTGTTTATGTGTGTGTGTGTGTCGGTCTCGTGGGCGTTCCTCATCTGAGAGTGTACCCGATTACACCGCGGCTACCCCTGGGTGCTTCAGCACTAAAGAGTCTATTTCTTTCCTCTGTTTGTTATTTTTACTAAAAGAGCAACACAAGCGTGACCCTGCGTCCTTTTCAGGATGTCATTCCGCTTGTGCGTTTCTGGATGCGGTCGTTCCCTGGCGCCAGCAGATGGCCACAAGAGTTGCCTCTCGTGTTTGGGCATTCAACACGCTGAGGCAGCTTTTGTGAATAGTTCATGTTCCCATTGCGGGAATATGACTATGGCAGCGCTTAGATCGAGACTCGCTTACCTCACGGGAGGTGCAGTCCCCTCGCCTATGCCCCGATCTAGCGCTTATTCTGCCCTGCAGAATAAGCCTACTTCGGCGCATGACCAGGGTGATCTGAGGATTACCGTGAGGGCTTCCCCGTCGAGGCAATCTCCGCGGGCCCCTCACGCCTCTCATGCGCTGTTGCCATCCGCGCCCCTTTGCGATCGACTCGGTCCTTCTCCTGAACGGCCGGTCGTTTCCTTTGGGGCGCCAGCTGACGATCAGATGTCGATCGCAGCATCGGAGGGGGAGCTTCACTCCTCTGGAGATGACGACTCGGCTGCGTTGCCCCCGTCTGGGTGTGTAGCGTTGTCCGAGCCGGATCCAGAGTGGGCGGCTATGCTTTCCCGGGCCGCCGAGAAGGTCGGGCTTGTGTGGAATCCTCCGCCACGTCCCGAACCTTCTCGGTTGGACGATTGGTTTCTCGGGGCAGGCCGTGCTGGTTCTCAGTGCGCCGCCCCGGTACCTTTCTTTCCGGAGGTGCATGAGGAGCTCTCTAGGACGTGGAAGGCACCGTATAGTGCCCGAATCCGTTCTAGTAGCTCCTCCCCCCTCGCCACCCTCGACGGCGGGGCAGCTAAGGGGTATGTGGATATCCCCCCGGTGGAGCGGGCTGTCGCGATGCAACTGTGTCCGGCGTCCGCCTCCTCCTGGCGGGGTAATCCGCGCCTCCCGTCCAAGGCCTGTAAGTTTTCGTCCGGTCTCACGGCGAAGGCTTATAAGGCCTGTGGACAGGCTGCTTCCGCCCTCCATGCCATGGCGCTCTTGCAGGTCCACCAGGCCCAGGCGCTCATGGACATGAACGAGGGTGGTTCTGACCCAGAGCTCCTCCGGGAGCTCCGCGTGGCTACTGACCTCGCCCTCCGGGCGACGAAGGAAACCGCGCGTTCCGTTGGTCAGGCGATGTCCACCTTGGTGGTCCAGGAGCGCCACCTTTGGCTCAACCTGGCGGACATGAGGGACACCGATAAATATCGGTTCCTGGATGCCCCTCTCTCCCAGGTTGGGTTATTCGGCGATGCGGTCGAGAGCTTCGCCCAACAGTTCTCGGCCGCCCAGAAGCAGACGGAGGCTATCCGACACATCCTGCCCCGGCGGACCCCCGCTGCTTCCTCCCGTCCGCCGGCCGCAGACCCTCCGTCCGCTCGTCGCCGAGGCCGTCCTCCTGCGGCGTCCTCCGCTCCCGCTAAGCCTCAGCAGCAGCAGCCACCATCCAGGCCTCAGCGTGGAGCAAGCCGCAGGAAGTCGGCCACGCCCGTCCAGGCCGCTACCAAACCAGGTGGTAAGCGCAGGTGCAAACGACCCTGAGACGGGCGACCCAGAGGTGGATCGAGTTGCTCTCCAGGAGACGGTGAAGGCACCGCTCCTTCCCCCGGTGGAGGGCCGGGTGGAGAATCCTTTGTTTCTTTTTGTTCCTTTTCCGCCACTGCCTTCAGTGGTACCCACTTATTCAATAAAAGAGCAATTTCTGAAACCTCTGGGTCCCAAGAGAGCGCGCTTGACGGTCGACGACGCTATGCCTTGTCACCCTCGAGCCCCTCTCTCATCGCCAGCGAGCAGCAGTGGCTGTGTTCCGGACGCTCTGCCGCCTCCACACACTCACTCTGCCCTTCGACGGAAGCAGGTACGTGTTGCACCACACATTCAGACCCCACTCCGGGCCGCTGTGCCGTCCGAGTCGGGTCCCTGCATTCCGCCGCGCTGCCCCACCCCGGGTACGTCTGTGGTGCCGTTGATTCCGCTTACGCGGTGTCTGGGAGCCTGGCTAGCGCTTCCCAGCCCGTCTCGCTGGCTCATCCGTACTGTCAGACTCGGCTATGCGATTCAGTTCGCCCGGCGCCCCCCTGCATTCAGGGGCATTCTGTTTACCCGCGTTCCGCCGGACAGTGCCCCTGTGCTCAGGGCAGAGATCGCAGTCCTACTGGCGAAGGACGCGATCGAGCCGGTCCCTCCAGCCGATATGAAGACCGGCTTCTACAGCCCGTACTTCATTGTACCCAAGAAAGGCGGTGGGTTACGGCCAATCTTGGATCTGCGTGTCTTGAACCGGTCCCTTCACAAGCTGCCGTTCAAGATGCTTATGCAGAAACGCATTTTCAAGTGCATCCGTCCCCAAGATTGGTTTGCAGCGATCGACCTGAAGGACGCGTACTTTCATGTCTCGATTCTCCCTCGACACAGACCGTTTCTTCGCTTTGCGTTCGAGGGACGGGCATATCAGTACAAGGTCTTACCCTTCGGGCTGGCCCTGTCGCCCCGTGTCTTCACGAAAGTCGCGGAGGCAGCCATTGCTCCCATGTGCGAGCGTGGTGTTCGCATTCTCAACTACATCGACGACTGGCTTATTCTCGCCCAGTCGAGAGAGCTGTTGTGCGAACACAGGGACATGGTGCTCAGTCACCTCAGCCACCTAGGGCTTCAGGTCAACTGGGAAAAGAGCAAACTCACCCCCGGGCAGAGGATCTCTTTTCTCGGTATGGAGTTGGACTCGATCAACATGACAGCGCGCCTCACCGAGGCCCGCGTCCAGTCAGTGTTGAACTGCGTGAGCACGCTCAAGCGCAGAACAGCGGCTCCACTGAAACTGTTTCAGAGGCTCCTGGGGCATATGGCATCTGCAGCCGCGGTAACGCCGCTCGGATTGCTTCATATGAGACCGCTCCAACACTGGCTCCACGATCGAGTCCCGAGATGGGCGTGGCAGAGCGGCTCGTGCCGGGTCCAAGTGACTCCGCACTGTCGCCAAACTCTCAGCTTGTGGTCAGACCCTTCGTTCCTGCGGGCAGGTGTTCCCCTAGAACAAGTGTCCAGGCACTCTGTGGTCACCACGGATGCCTCTGCCACCGGCTGGGGGGCCACGTACAACGGGCATGCAGCTTCAGGTCTGTGGACGGGGCCTCAACTGCATTGGCACATCAATTGCCTCGAGTTGTTAGCAGTACATCTTGCATTGGGCCGCTTCAAAACGCCGCTTCGTGGCAAGCATGTACTGGTCCGTACGGACAGCACTGCGACCGTTGCGTACATCAACCGTCAGGGTGGTCTACGCTCCCGCCGCATGTCACAACTCGCCCGCCATCTCCTCCTTTGGAGTCAGAAGCATCTGAGGTCGCTTCGTGCCATTTATATTCCCGGCCTGCTCAACTGTGCAGCCGACGAGCTCTCACGGCAGCAGGTGCTACCGGGAGAATGGCGACTCCATCCCCAGATGGTCCAGCTGATTTTCAGGCGCTTCGGGACCGCACAGGTAGATCTGTTTGCCGCCCCGGACACGTCTCACTGCCAGTTGTTCTACTCCCTGACCGAGGGGACCCTCGGCACGGATGCCCTGGCACACAGCTGGCCCCCGGGCCTACGCAAGTATGCGTTTCCCCCAGTGAGCCTTCTTGCACAGACTTTGTGCAAAGTCAGGGAGGACGAGGAGCAGGTCGTGTTAGTTGCCCCGTATTGGCCCAACCGGACCTGGTTCCCCGAACTTGTGCTCCTCGCGACAGCCCCTCCCTGGCCCATTCCTCTGAGAGAGGACCTGCTCTCTCAGAGACGGGGCACCCTGTGGCACCCGCGTCCAGACCTCTGGAAACTCCATGTCTGGTCCCTGGACGGGACGCGGAGGTTCTAGGTGACCTACCCCCAGCGGTAGTTGACACCATCACTTCCGCTAGAGCCCCCTCTACGAGGCGCCTCTATGCTCTGAAGTGGAACCTATTCGTTGACTGGTGTTCTTCTCACGAGGAGAACCCCCGAACTTGCTCGATCAGAGCCGTGCTTTCTTTCCTGCAGGATGGGTTGGAGCGAAGGCTGTCTCCCTCCACCCTTAAAGTGTATGTTGCTGCCATTGCCGCACATCACGATGCAGTTGATGGTAAGTCGTTGGGGAAGCATGACCTGATCGTCAGGTTCCTGAGGGGAGCAAGGAGACTTAATCCTCCTCGCCCACTCTCTATACCCTCTTGGGACTTGTCTCTGGTCCTTTCGGCTCTTCAGAGACCACCCTTTGAGCCTTTGCAGTCAGCTGAGTTAAAAGTTCTGTCTTGTAAAACAGTACTCCTGGTTGCATTGGCCTCCATCAAGAGGGTAGGGGACCTGCATGCATTTTCGGTCGACGAATCGTGCCTAGAATTCGGCCCGGATAACTCTCACGTGATCCTGAGACCCCGGCCCGGATACGTGCCCAAGGTTCCTACCACTCCCTTCCGGGACCAGGTGGTGAACCTGCAAGCGCTGCCTTCGGAGGAGGCAGACCCAGCCCTGGCTTTTCTCTGTCCCGTCCGCGCTCTGCGTCTGTACGTGGACAGAACGCAAAGCCTCAGGACCTCAGATCAGCTCTTCGTCTGTTACGGAGGCCAGCAGTAGGGAAAGGCTGTCTCCAAGCAGAGGATGGCCCACTGGATAGTGGATGCCATCGCCTTGGCTTACGAAGTCCAAGGCGTGCCTTGCCCGCCCGGGTTGAGAGCCCACTCCACTAGGGGTGTCGCTTCTTCTTGGGCGCTGGCACACGGCGCCTCGCTGACAGATATCTGTAGAGCTGCGGGCTGGGCGACACCTAACACGTTCGCTAGATTTTATAGCCTACGTGTTGAGCCGGTTTCTTCCTGTGTGCTCGCTTCCAGCCGGTAACACCGAAGTTTCCGCTCTTGTGTCGGCTTGCTGCGCCACTCCCCTCCACATGGAGCGGATACGTGCGCTTTTTTGCTCCAGTCGAGTTCCCCACTCTGGCGAACCCTGTGAGTTCCTCCGCACCCCTCCGGCAGTCGGACGTTGCGGAGCGTCCGACGCCAGGCCTAGTGCTCGTATGCCTGTGTAACTTGTGCTAGGCTGGGTTCCATATGTGGTGATTCCTGCGGCGATCCCATGTGAGTATTCTTCCACGACCAGCTCCCCGCGGTGAGCCCGTGTCTTTCCCTTGGCAGAGTCCGCTCTGCCGTCACTGTCTGGTGCTGCCTCCCCCTTCTCAGGCTGGAGCCACCCCAGTGACATTCCATATGTTGCACTGCCCTCCGGCCAGTCCATATGTGTATCCTCCACATGTTACCTCCCTTCGGGCAGGATGTGGCTTCCGCAGCGTCCCTCTCCCCTGGAAAGGCACGCTTTCCCAGTGTTATCCAAGAGTTCCACTGTGTGGGTTAAAGGAACAACAGTGAACTCCCTCTACGCAGGTCTTCCGCCCCAGCCATTGGGGGTCTGAGAGCCTTCCGTAGGGCGCTGGATGTGGCAGCAACCGATGGCGTCTTCCATAGGGATCCCCTAACGTCGTCACGTCGACGTCACGTCGAACGTGAGCGACTGAAGGGGAACGTCTCGGTTACTAATGTAACCCTCGTTCCCCGAAGGAGGGAACGGGAGACGTGACGTCCCGCTGCCACAGTTGCTGACCATCGCTGTACGGCCGTCTCTATCTCGGCTCCACAGCGAAAAACAATGAGTGCGGCGTCCGCTTCCTGTTATACCCGCGCTGCGGGGCGGGGCGCGTGACGCGTTTCACGCACGCCAACGTTCATTGGCTTGTTCTTTAGATACTCGAAGTTGATAGGGCTCCCTGAAGTGATCCCCTAACGTCGTCACGTCGACGTCACGTCTCCCGTTCCCTCCTTCGGGGAACGAGGGTTACATTAGTAACCGAGACGTTTTCTATGTGAATATATAGTAAAGTGTAATTTATTCCTGTGATCAAAGCTGAATTTACAGCATCATTACATTACATCATTACAGTCTTCAGTGTCACATGATCCTCCAGAAATTATTATAATATGATGCTCAAGAAACATTTATGATTATTATCCATATTGAAAACAGTTTTTTACATTTTTATTTCAGGATTCTATGATGAATAGAAAGTTCAAAAGAACAGAATTGATCTGAAATGGAAAGCTTTTGTAACATTAATCACTACCATTCAAAAGTTTGGGCTCAGTAAGAATTTATTTTTTATTTTTGGGGGAAAATAAAATAAATTATAAAATACTTTTATTCATCAAGGATGAGTTAAATTGATCAGTTTAAAGATCAATCTTTACCAAAGTTACAGTAAAGACATTTATAATGCTAGAAAAGTTTATATTTTAAATAAATGCTGTTCTTTTGAACTTTCTATTCATCATAGAATCCTGAAATAAAAATGTAAAAAAACTGTTTTCAACATGGATAATAAGCATAAATGTTTCTTGAGCATCATATTATAATAATTTCTGTAGGATCATTTGACACTGAAGACTGTAATGATGTCATGTAATGATGCTGTAAATTCAGCTTTGATCACAGGAATAAATTACACTTTAATATATATTTACATAGAAAACCGCTGTTTTAAATTGTAATAATATTTCACAATATTACTGGGTTTTTTGTATTTTTTATCAAATAATTGCAGCCTTGGTGAGCAGTAGAGACTTCTTTTAAAAACATAAAAAATCTTACCGACCCCAAACTTTTGAACGGTAGTGTAAATATGCATTTCATCTGAAAATAAAGAGCGAGTAATACAGTTCACGCTGAACTTTAATCTAAAATCAAGAAATGCTCCAAAGAGGATGGTTAACTCAAAGCTCACGTCGCTAGCTTATTTTACGGGTCTTTTCTAGGTCATATAACTGCATGAGGAGTGTGTGTAGGTGTGTGTGCTTTGGGAGTTGAGGAAAAGGTGAAGGGCCTCAAAGGAGGAAAATTAGTGAAAGTGACATTCCAGAGGATGTTGGGAAGAAAGACCAAAACAGAAAGAGAAAGAAAATGAGTAAGACATTGGCATATTTGATCTGGTCTTTGTCTATTTTGATCAATTTAATGTGTCCTTGCTAGTGCGGTCAATCGATTTAAAAAACGTAACTAATTAATAGCACATTTCTGTAATTTATCACGAAAAAATTGCACCTAACATTAACGCTTTTAATATACTTTTTAATTGTAATAATTTCACATTTAATCTCTGAATTAATGTAGAAACAACATAAAGTTATAAAGTTATCAAACACTTCAGTTTTCCCTGCAAATATTTTTTTTATATTTTTTATTAAAGCTACAAATAAAATTATTGCATGTGTTAACATGTTAATTTTGACAGTCCTTGCTGAATAATTACAAAAAAAATCTTAAAGACCCCAAATGTTTGCATGCTTGTATGTTCCTTTATTATTTAAATAGATCAATATATGTTACAAATTATGTATTAATAATAATAATAATAATAATAATAAGACTACATCATTTGTTTACACCAACCAGAAAATGCTTTGGAAATATACATGCACAATGTAACAATATAATATTGGGGTAATGTGAAAAGCCTTTTTGCTTTGTCTCTAAAAAAACAGCAACTTTGAGTTAACTTAAGATGTTAAACCAGTAGCTTTGGAATATAAGCACATAAACGTACCCTATGACAACAATGACGAAATCCAGCATGTTCCATCCGTTTCGGACATACGCGTTCTGATGCATCACCAAGCCGTACGCTATGATCTTTAGGAAGGTTTCGATCGTGAAAATGATAAGGAAGGCATATTCAACTGTTTCCTGTGGGAGACAAAAGAGGGAGAGAGAAATTAATTGAGAAGATAAACATTTTTAAATTCATTGAAATATTTAAGGCAAAAAACGTGGCTAACTTCATAAGCTAACCTCCAGAAACATAATATGAAGATCTGAAACGGAATTTCATGATATCTTTAATTAAGTCAGTGTCTTGGAGAAACTGTACCAGCATTAACCGATCCATGGCATCTAAAATGATCCTGGAATACGTGTCATGGGAGAAATAAGTGATTTGTCTTCTGTTTTTAAGGCATTGCAGCATGCAGCTCAGTCATGGCCGTGGCTAGTGGGTTGTTTTCTGTGCATTGATGGTGTTAGACACAGCCATTTAACTTGTCAAATACCATCTCTTTATACAAACACACAGAGACTCAAGCTTTCTCCTTTATGTGTGTGTGACAGCTGTGCAAAGGTTGCACAATGAAAGAGGTTAGTTGGTGTGCGTGCGTGCGTGTGCGTTTAAGTGTAAGGACATTTGGGAAGCTTTTATACGCTGTGGGCTTCGTTTTGCCAACATTTTACAGACGACTGAATGAAGCACTTAGGCCTGTGTAACAGAAAAAGAGCCTTTTGTTACTGCGGGAAAAGAGTAACCCGGGCTCACTGATCCTGCAATACACAGACGGAGAGAGTGATATGAGTGACAGCAGCGGAGAGAAGTCACTGCACTCAATATGAGATATTTACAGGATGTCAAAGAGGCAATCTGAAACAGATGACACAGAAAAACACATGAAACAACAAATGCACTTGCCAAAGATCGAATGCATTAACTTTGTAGTACACATACAGTATCTAGGGGTGTAACGAGGGGTGTAATCTCGTGCCACGAGATCTCGCGAGACTAAAACATGACGAGATTTCCCGTCGAGTGAAAAGCTGTCTCGCGATTTCTATTACCATAGAATATTCCACCGCTACACTCACATTCGCCTAAACTATCGTTTTGCTGTTTTTATAAAAATAATTAAAAACCATTATAAACTAATGTAAAAGTCTGCTCTGCTCATCCAGCACGAGTTGCCGTTGCAATCAGTCCAGGTCCAGCACGAATCACAGTTCACTGATCGCGTGAGGATGGCGGAGGATTCGTTGCGCAACATAGACTAAACGTCTGATCTTAACTTGTAGAATGCACGCTCAGCACCGCTGCTATACACAGAGTACGCGCGGTCACGATAGTGAAAGTAAAACACAACCCTGCTGATGTGCATTGCGCACAAATTAGGCCGCGAACATACAATCGTCCGTCTCCCAATACCCATCACTGGACTGTTTATTTGCGGCTATCGTCTCAGTTTGCACTTCGAATATTGAGAGAGTACTGTAATGTCTTAAAGACAACAGACAAGAGGCTCTGTTTCTGAACTTATAATCGGAACGCAAGAACAACTGTGGAGACAAACACACCAGGCTCGTTTCTCTACCGGCCTTTCCCGAACTCACCGCATTAACCCTATAACTGCTGGTGCAAAATAAAACAGCAATTTCAAAACAATTATAAAGAGTCTGTGTGCTAACTTTGATTATGGTTGCACTTGCACTTAATAAGACTTCTAGAGTTCAGTTAGGAGGTCACACACAGCCTCAATCAGAAGTTCTGAAAGCTCTTAAATGTACAGTAAGGTCTGAAGAGACTAATGTGAAATCATACAGGAGAAAAGCCAGTCAATAAAAACCTTTTATTATTAAAAGGTTATATTGTTGTATATTGTTTTCTTTCAATGCATTTGATAATTAATACTCCTAATGCATGTCATTTCAGGTCTACTTAATAAGATTATTAGTTAAACATTGCAAAATGCACCTGCATACTTTTCCAGTCATGAATTGTGTCATTGAGGATTTCTGTAAAATTGTGCAAAAATCTCGTCTCGTCTCGTTCTTGTGAACCCAATCTCGTGTCTGTCTCGTCTCGTGAGATAAGTGTCTCGTTACACCCCTAATATATACGTATAGCACACATTTATCCACCTATTATGATAATCAATGGAAATATTTTAATTAATTATACAAAAAAAATATATAAAAAAGAGCATTCCTCTAAATATCATGATTATATTGGGCCTGTGCGTTTGTCTTAAAGTGACAGTAGCCTAATATACGCAGCTGTTTGTGTCACTAAAGTTAATCAAACAACAAAAGAGAAAGAGAAAATCCCTTTTGTAGCTTTATCAAAGATAAATTGTATTAATTATATTTCATTTATACAGTGAAGACTATGATGTGTTATTTTACATTTGATTATTCATTTCCTGTGCCTGAATATAGTTAGATTTACCTGAAAAACAAAGCACTGCTTATTTCATCTTTGTTATTTATCTATGCTTGTAATTTGTTTATTATTTTAATAATAATTAATAAATGCACTCTCAGGTGCACTCTCCTACAAAATCAACCCAATCATCCTAGAATGGTTAATTCTTTACAAATAGAGCTATTCAAATCATCTGGTGAAATTGTATTCATATCACTATATATCGCAGAAAAACAAAATATCGCAATTTCAGTTTTTTTCAGCCCTACACCATTGCCTATGAATGACATTTATTTAAAAAAGTTTTAAATGCATTATACTAATAAACATTTGATGATAAATGCATTTGGGTGCTTAATTGAAAAATGCTACAATGGTACTAAAAAAAATTATTTTCATAATATTCCAATTCCAATTCTTGGGTGAAATATAGCCAGGAAATCATTTCGTGAGATTCACGGAACGAGTTTTAAAATCCTATTTTAAATATGGCCGCTTTAAATGATGGGTTTTTCTAACAGAGCAGCCTTTAACTTGTCATATCATGCAAATAAACAACACAATTTTACATAATCAAATAAACAAATGGGGGCTAGAGAGCTTCATTAAGCAAAATATATGGTTGAGGACAAAGTAATACAGCATTCCCAATCCATTACCCCTCTACTTTTATTCATCCATCAGCAGAGAGAGAGAGAGAGAGAGAGAGAGAGAGAGAGAGAGAGAGAGAGAGAGAGGCCTGTGGGGCAATCCATAAATATCTCTGACTCATATCTGCTTATTTATGCTCTAAAGACTAACTGTACATACTCTCTCACACACACACACAACACACACACACACACACACACACACACACACACACACACACACACACACACACACACACACACACACACACACACTGTGTGACACACACACAAACCATTAGCTAGTTTACTAAAACAAAAACATGTCACAAACACATGCCCTACTGTTCCACACATGCAAATTTCACCTTCAACATTAAAAGCTCAACATCCCCTTTATGTTAATGAAGTCCGTTTTAATTGTTTTGGTTAGTGTTGATACATATTTGTCTGGATATTTGATAAGAGCAAAATAAAATATCAACTCTATCTTCAGTCATACATTGATTTGGCTCAATCCTCTAATCAAATGCAGTAATTATGAATTCTAAGGCTGAGTTGTAAATACTCTGAGGTGTTTTTGTGACTCATGTGTCCAACACACTTAAAGAAATATTTAACACAAGAATGAACACCCTCACGTCAGTGCAAACTCGCATGAGTTTCTTTCATCCGGGGGACGCAAAAGGGGATGTTTTAAAAAAATGTTCATGCTGCTCTTTTCCATAATGAAAGCAGACAACCAGAGGCTGTCAAGCTCGACACAAACACACCATGAAAGTGCTCCATATGACTTTATTGCATGGAAAAGAGCAGCATGAACATTAAAAAAAATCGTATTTTGTGTTCCACAGAAGAGAGAAAGAATAAATTAAACATTTTAGGGGGAACAAATTCCTTTACACTCAAAGCTACTTCGAGTTACATCGACTAATCTGAGATCAGCCCACAACCATAATGCAAATCTTCAGGATTAATCAAACAAATCCAAAATTTCTTGATGGAATTATTAATAATAACCTGAGTTACAGATAAATGTGAGGAGAGAAATATTGCCATGAACAAATTCCAATCCGAGTAAACGGCTAATTTGATTCAGATTTGGTTCTACGTATTGTTTTGATTTATTCTATAATTGGTAAAAACAGCATGTCATTTATCATATTCATGGATTTGAAATGAAGCATGTAAACACACACACACAAGCAGGCACATTTGTGCATGTGGCGAATAGCTGGCGTGACATGAGTCAGTGTGACATCATGTCGTTTATCATCCCGGAAACATCACAATGTCCTCTGTTCAAAGTAACAGAATATATACGGCATATACTGTACCACCACATGAACTACATCCAGCAACAAAACATCAATACATCCACTACAGTAACTAACATTTAGTTAACTAAATGTTAACACCATGATGTTAAGATATATACACATACACACATATATATATATCATATATCAGTCAGTGTACACTAGGAAAGCTGGAGGAAGCGTAGACCACATCATAGAGTTCCCCCTCTACCTCCTACCGTACAGTGTGTGTGTTCGTGTGTGTGTTTGTGTGTGTGTGTGTGTGTGTGTGTGTGTGTGTGTGTGTGTGTGTGTGTGTGTGTGTGTGTGTGTGTGTGTGTGTGTGTGTGTGTGTGTGTGTGTGTGTGTGTGTGTGTAAGGGGACAGAATATAGAGTTTGTACAGTATAAAAATCATTATGCCTATGAAGAGTCCCCACAAAGATGTGTGCGCCTGTTTGTGTGTGTGTGTGTGTGTGTGTGTGTGTGTGTGTGTGTGTGTGTGTGTGTGTGTGTGTGTGTGTGTGTGTGTGTGTGTGTGTGTGTGTGTGTGTGTGTGTGTGTGTCAAGAGTGATAAAAAACCGGAAGAGGACGTGGTTTTCTTCGGAAAAAAAGCTAGCCAGCCAAAGAATCACAAATAGAAAAAATCCTGAATACAAATGCGTATAGAAATATGACGGTTTTTCAAATGACCTTGCAGTGATCAACTTTGAATGCATAAAGACAGCCAGATGAATGCAGCATCTATTCAACCTCCTCTCTCCTATAGCCGTGCAATCCTGAACCTCTTCCTCTCGCTCAGTAACCCAGCAACCAACCGCATCCTTTCACATTACGCAGAGCATCCGAGAATCATGTTGTTCTGCGCGCTGTTCCACCCCTGACCACTGAGGGGCAGTGTGTGGGGGCGGCAGCGGGAGAATGCAGGCAGATGCAATACATGACTGAATACTAATAAGACCAAAGATCCCCCTCAAAACGTCATCATACTGCAATTCAACGGCATTCAAAACTCCATCTCACATTCAATTCAGATTTCATTTATCATATGATGACCTCTGGAGCAAAGCAATTTCACCTGAAAATGTGGTAAATGATTGAACAGACGGGAACTATAGCAGAAACATTTGAGCTAGTGTCACGGTTCATAGATCCAGTGTCTCTCTCCAGTCTCGTGCTCTGTTGTTTACATGTGTGTGAATGTGTGAGTGGGTGTGTCCGGATCGTTACTGCTGATCAGTATCCAGCTGCGATCACTCTCCAGCACCAGCTGCCACTCATCTCATCTCCTATAAAAACTTACCACTTTCTCATTCCCTTTGTCAGATCGTTGCATGAAGTCTTTGTGTTGCCTGTTCCTGTTCCTGTTCCTGTTCCCGTGCTTCGTGTCCCGTCTCGAGTTCCTGTGTTCCGGTTTTCGTCTTCATGTCTGGATTACGTCGTCACTCTTCAGAGCACTCTGCACTTCATTCTTCACTCCGTGTCTGACCATCGAAGTCCCTGCGCCACCGCCTGCATCACCTGGACTTTTCACCATCATCATCATCATCTCTATTATATCTCAATAAAGAGTATTTACTTGCATCTAGTGTCCTCGTTCATAACGTAACAGAACGATCTGACCAAGAATGGATACAGCAGGTAAATCAGCGCCTACCATGGAGGACTGTTTGACTAACAGTATGGCTCGTCTGGACATTCAAGAAAAGAATTTAAATGATACTGGTCGCGCTGTTCAGGCGTTAGTGGCGCAGGTGTCCGAGCTCACCCGGCAGATCCAACAGCTACGAGCTCCCACTGCGCCGCCCACACCGGCCGTTCCCCCCACACCACCAGAGAGCCCATCCCAGTCGGAGCCAGGCCTACCAACCCCAGAACATTATTCAGGTGATCCAAAATATTGCAGAGCATTTTTAACCCGGTGTTCCATGCATTTTTCACTCCAGCCTCAGACTTTACGGACCGAGCGTTCCAAGGTCGCCTTTGTGCTCACCCTCCTGACTGGGAAAGCGGCGTTATGGGGAACGGCGGTGTGGGAAAACGAAGATCCATGCTGCACCTCGTTCCAGGAGCTCTCCGCTGAGATGAAGAGAGTCTTCGACCGGACGGCCGGCGGAAGAGAAGCTGCAAGAATGCTGGCTGAGTTACGTCAAGGAGAAAGATCTGTGTCGGACTTTTCAGTCGAGTTCCGGACCCTAGCAGCGGAGAGCAAATGGAACGAGGAGGCGCAGTGGGACATGTTCCTGCATGGGCTGGCTGACCGCGTCCAAAGAGAAATCTACGCTTTGGACCTGCCCCAGTCTCTTAATGAACTCATCGCTTTAGCCATCAGAGTTGATCCCCGACTGTCCCGAGTTGGTGGCCACACCATGAATAGACGCCCTCTGGCAGGAGCCGAGGGGCCACGAGTGGGAGGCGGGGACGCGGTCAGCCCCGTCGACGATCACGAGCCCATGCAGGTGGGTCGAGCTCGGCTTTCCCGGGAGGAGAGGGAAAGGCGGAGGTCCCAGGGCCTTTGCCTGTACTGTGGTGGAACCGGACACTATGCTCACAACTGCCCGGTAAAAGGGCAAGCCCGATAGTAAGTATGAGGCTACTATAGGGTGGGATCTCCGCCAAGAAGACCTCATCAACATCTACCCTCCTTCCGGTAAGACTGAGATGGTCAACACTCACTCACCACTGTCGAGCACTCTTGGACTCCGGAGCAGAATGTAACTTCATGGATCACTCATTCGCACGTCAATTCAAGATTCCCCTCAAGACCCTCACAAATTGTGACCCTCACACACCCAACATCTCGTTTGCCACAGAAGACATCACCCTCACCACATCAGGCAACCACACCGAGACCATCTCATTTTATATCATGAACACCCCCCTTGCACCCATTGTCCTCGGCCATCCATGGCTCACCCAGCACAACCCTAAAGTGGACTGGCAGCTCAAGTCTGTGTCTTCATGGAGTAATCAGTGTCATAAGTCTTGTCTAGTGTCTGCCTGTCCGTCTGTTTCTGTCCCTGTGTTGCAGGAGGAGGCAGTGGATCTATCTAACGTGCCCGCGGAGTATCTGGACCTGAAGGAGGTGTTCAGCAAGTCTCGGGCTGCTTCTCTCCCTCCGCATCGTCCCTATGACTGTGCCATAGACTTATTACCAGGTAAGGCTCCGCCCAAGGGCAAATTATATTCGCTCTCTACACCTGAGAGGGAGGCTATGGAGAAATATATTTCTGATTCTCTAGCAACAGGGTTCATCCGTCCTTCCTCTTCTCCAGCGGGGGCGGGGTTCTTTTTTGTGGGGAAGAAGGACGGATCTCTGCGACCTTGTATTGACTACCGGGGGCTGAACAACATCACGGTAAAGAATACTTATCCTTTGCCGTTGATGTCTTCAGCCTTCGAGAGGTTGCAGGGAGCGACCGTCTTCACAAAATTGGATTTACGTAATGCCTATCATTTGGTCCGCATCAGGGAGGGGGATGAGTGGAAGACCGCATTTAACACCCCCAGGGGACACTTTGAATATTTGGTTATGCCTTTCGGGCTTTCCAACAGTCCAGCGGTCTTCCAGGCACTTGTCAACGACGTGCTGCGAGATATGATAGATCAGTTCATTTATGTCTACCTGGACGACATACTGATTTTTTCTTCTTCTCTCCAGGAACACGTGCAGCACGTCCGACGAGTGCTTCAGAGGTTGCTAAAGAATGGGCTTTTTGTCAAGGCGGAGAAATGCAATTTTCATGCACAGTCTGTTCCATTCCTAGGATACATCGTGTCGGTTGAGGGAATGCGCATGGATCCTGAGAAGATCAAGGCTGTGGTAGAGTGGCCAAGTCCAGAGTCTCGTAAGGCCCTACTGAGATTTCTGGGGTTCGCCAATTTCTACAGACGTTTTATTCGTAACTTCAGCCAACTAGCCGCACCTCTGACCGCCTTGACCTCCCCCAGGACGACGTTCAGGTGGTCAGACGCAGCTGAGGCTGCGTTTGCCAAACTAAAGGGTTGCTTCGTTTCAGCCCCCATTCTGACAACCCCTGATCCATTACGTCAGTTCGTGGTGGAGGTTGACGCGTCAGAGGTGGGGGTAGGAGCAGTGTTATCCCAGCGCTCTCTTTCAGACGATAGGATGCATCCTTGCGCGTTTTTTTCTCACCGTCTATCCCCTGCCGAACGCAATTATGACATTGGGAACAGAGAGTTGTTGGCAGTCAAGTTAGCATTGGAGGAGTGGCGTCACTGGTTAGAAGGGTCGGGGGTACCTTTTATCGTTTGGACCGACCACAAGAACTTAGAATACATTCGGACTGCTAAAAGGTTGAACTCCAGGCAGGCTCGGTGGGCACTTTTTTTCGGTCATTTTGATTTTACTCTTTCGTACTGCCTGGGTTCTAAGAACATCAAACCCGATTCTTTATCGAGCATTTTTGATCGTTCCGAACGCCCGTCTACTCCCGAATGCATTTTACCGGAGACTCTATTCATCTCCACACTCGTATGGGAGGTCGAATCGAAGGTCAGGAAGGCCTTAGAAGGGGTAACGCCCCCGGTCGGTTGCCCACCGAATCGTTTATTTGTGCCTGAGGGTCTGAGGTCCAGCGTCATTCAGTGGGGGCATTCTTCCAATGTGGCTTGTCATCCAGTTGTTCATTCTTCACTCCGTGTCTGACGATCGAAGTCCCTGCGCCACCGCCTGCATCACCTGGACTTTTCACCATCATCATCTCTATTATATCTCAATAAAGAGTATTTACTTGCATCTTGTGTCCTCGTTCCAGGAGTCAATCGCACTAGGTAGTCAAACAACGATTCTGGTGGCCTCTCATGGCTCGTGACATTCACAGTTTTGTTTTGGCTTGCTCAGTTTGTGCCACTGGTAAGACCTCCAATCGACCCCCAGATGGGTTACTCCAACCGCTGCCAGTCCCTTCGAGACCCTGGTCCCATATCGCTCTAGATTTTGTTACCGCCCTCCCACCCTCCCAGGGTCATATGGTAGTTTTGACCGTAGTGGACCGGTTCTCGAAGGCGGCTCATTTCATTCCCTTGCCCAAATTACCTTCAGCCAAGGAGACAGCGGTGATTGTCGTTGACCACGTCTTTCGGTTACATGGCCTCCCGACAGACGTGGTTTCTGACAGGGGACCCCAGTTTGTGTCCAAATTTTGCCGAGAGTTTTGTAGGCTTCTGGGGGTGACTGTCAGTCTGTCCTCAGGGTTCCACCCCCAGAGCAATGGCCAAACTGAGAGAGCCAACCAGGATTTGGAGAGAACGTTACGATGTATGGTTTCCAAGAATCCTTCCTCATGGAGTCAACAACTTTCTATGGTGGAGTACGCCCACAACACGTTGCCAGTGTCATCCACGGGCCTATCCCCGTTTGAGTGTAGCGTAGGTTACCAGCCACCAATTTTTCCTAGTCTGGAATCCGAGGTCGCAGTCCCCTCTGCTCACGCCTTCGTCCAGAGGTGTCACCGCACTTGGACTAGAGCCCGTGAGACTCTTCTCCACGTGGGGTTGCGCACCAAGGCCAAAGCCGATCGCCACCGGTCTAGGCCACCCGTATACGTCGTTGGTCAAAAAGTGTGGCTTTCTACCAAGAACATTCCTCTCCGCTCCGTGTCTAATAAACTTGCTCCCAAATTCATTGGCCCGTTTACTGTCACCAAGATCATTAGTCCGGTGGCAGTCCGCCTCAACCTTCCTCCAGTGTACAGGAGAATTCACCCCGTCTTTCATGTATCCAAAATTAAACCCGTATTTCATTCTACCATTAATCCGCCAACCCCGGTTCCTCCCCCGCCGCGACTCGTAGATGGGGAACCAACTTATTCGGTCAATCGTGTGCTGGACTCAAGGCGGAGGGGGCGCGGATTCCAGTACTTGGTGGACTGGAAAGGGTACGGTCCAGAGGAGAGAAGTTGGGTACCTGCTAGAGACATTCTGGATCACTCCCTTATCGATGATTACAATCGACAGGTAAGGAGTCCTGGGAACGCCAGGAGGCGTTCTTAGGGGGAGGGGTACTGTCACGGTTCATAGATCCAGTGTCTCTCTCCAGTCTCGTGCTCTGTTGTTTACATGTGTGTGAATGTGTGAGTGGGTGTGTCCGGATCGTTACTGCTGATCAGTATCCAGCTGCGATCACTCTCCAGCACCAGCTGCCACTCATCTCATCTCCTATAAAAACTTACCACTTTCTCATTCCCTTTGTCAGATCGTTGCATGAAGTCTTTGTGTTGCCTGTTCCTGTTCCCGTGCTTCGTGTCCCGTCTCGAGTTCCTGTGTTCCGGTTTTCGTCTTGTTGGATTTCGTTTCATGTCTGGATTACGTCGTCACTCTTCAGAGCACTCTGCACTTCATTCTTCACTCCGTGTCTGACCATCGAAGTCCCTGCGCCACCGCCTGCATCACCTGGACTTTTCACCATGATACCATCATCATCATCATCTCTATTATATCTCAATAAAGAGTATTTACTTGCATCTTGTGTCCTCGTTCATAACGTAACAGATAGAGCATGAAAGGGACTGTTCATCTGTCATTAGGGGCTTTCACACCGGAGAAACATTTTCATAGTTCCTAGAACTACGGAAGTACCCGCTTTTTGGCGTGTTCGCACCGCAGGAACTGGGAACGATGTTAGTTTTAGGAACGCCTTTTGGGGGAACATAGTTAGCTCCTACTTTCGAGTATGGTCTAACCCAGCATAATAGGAACTACCAGTGACATTGGTGTATGCTGATTGGCCAAACACACGCAAAACACCAGCACCCGCCATTTTTTAAAAGCAGTGTACATATATTTACTTCACTGAGCCTATATATTTAATGCATGAACTAACTCTACGAACATGGAAAACTGTGAAAGATGGAACCTTTCTGCTCAGCTAGAGACACTGAGCATCAATCACACGCTAATACTTTTTCATATACGTTTTACTTTCTATAATGTATTAGATAGGACAGTTAAACAGATCATAAACTAATGAAGACAGAGAATGGGAGCGCTGTGTGCTCAGGCTCTACCGTTCTCAACGCCATCAAAATAAATGTGCAAAAAGGGCGGTTTACGTCACTTCAGAATTCCTACTGGTGGTGTGGATGCAACTAGGAAAATGGCCCTAGGGGAACATTTCGTTTTCTGGGAACCGCCCTGGTCACTAGTTCCTATAACTAAGTTCCTATAACTGCCCCTATTATTTAGTCACCCAACTTTCTAATTCGTTGAACAGAAGCAGCAATGAAAGTGGAAGGGAAGCAGGGATTGCCATGGCCATTAACAAGAGCTGCTGGTAAGATTGTATACACATATGCATAAATAAATATAAAATGAAACCAGTTAACCAAACATTAAGAAATGCTTCCCACCATCTCCCAATAAATGAATGGATGTTCCATTCATGCAGAAAACAACTTGCAACAAAATTCCAGTAAAGACTGGATGCAAGGTTGTATTGTATCCACACATCATCAAAGGAGTCAGAACAGCAAGAGATCGATCACATCTAGCAAACTACTACTATCTAGTAATAAAATGAAAAAAATCACTAGTTAGTCATTATAGGCGCTTCTTCTCTAAAGCAAGTTAGGATACACTTAACACATGGACAATTATTTTGGTCCAACAAGACAGAAATTACCCTTATAATAATCCAGAATCCTTTTTTCTAGATCTCTAATCAACTTATTTACACCCACATTTACAAATAAAGCCTGTTTGCAGTTGCAGGAACTACCAAAAATAATTTGGCTTTTATTGTATGGGTGTTTTCTGCATCTATTATGTGTGTGTGTGCCCCTGCGAGAACCTCTGCATGTTAGTAAGTATGATTCTAAAATCTGACTCGACTCAGTGCCTATGAGCAAAATCGCTTATTTATGCCTGAGCACGAGATCACCTGAGGAAAACTCAGCTAGGACAGAGTGCTGATGCCAACACAGAGAGAGCACTACAGTTACACATAAGGCCTAAAATCAACACTCGCCAAATTAGAGTAAAAATCAGTGTTGGCGTGTGTATGAAAAGTTGCAAATCGGCAGTTGGTCTGTAACATTTTTATGAATTCTAACAATGCTTCTGAGAAGATGAACGCGGACAAACGTGCACGACGCTCGGGACAGATGGCGGACCAGTGCTGAGTTTTCATGAAAACGAAAGAAGACACGAAAGGGATCTTCTTCCAGAAATCCGCATCTCATACAGCGTGCGAATACCAAGTTTTGAGTTCACTTTCACGTCTTCTTGTGCTTGACGGACATATTCAAACTAAATTAAGTCAATATGCTCATCTAGGCAAGTATCCTCAGAAACAGTACTCTGCGTTCGGGCCATTTACCAAGATCAGAGCCCTCTCCCCGGACAGCACGCCAAATATGTTACCAATTTAATCTATCAGACTGATTTGTAAGTGTGAACTCATGAATCTGACTTTATAACACACAATTGCGTTTTAATCATCCATTTCAGACAAAAAGTCAGAATTGTGAGATAAAATTTACTTTTATTTTTTATTCAGGGGCAAAGACAAGCTTTCATAGAAAACTCCATTACATGGAGTCCTCATTAAATTCTGTAAATGCATGTTGTCATAAAGAAAAGAAAAAACAATAAGTGAAAATAATAAATAAATAAATAAAAACTCCATATGACTCTCTATCTCCCTTCACATACTCCATTACACAGAATCCTACTAATCGAAATACATATAAAACACATACTCAGTGTGGCACACAATATTCCCATCAATATTTCACATACATATACACATGAACGGACAGAGGCTTTCCAAAGCGTCAAACCCACACACGCCAAGATAAAGAGCACTGGGAAGTCAGCGCATCTGGTGAAAATAAGCAGTTAGCTAAGTGATTAAACACACACTTCAGCCTTCATCACCACTGGGGTCCGGAGACACAGCCAGACACAAACACAGACACACACACACACACACACACACACACACACACGTCTGACTTACCTCAGAGAAGTCAACGGCTTACAATGTTGCTATTATCTACATATTAACAATGTTTACTCATTCTCCGTGTTACCTGGCTGGACCGAGAAAATCATGTTTATTTGACAGCAAAAGTTCGCTGGACGACGTGTTTGACAGCTCAAGGGCTTTCGTGAAAACTACAGATTATACTCATTTTGTATCCCTGCCCAAGGACAGTCAGATCAACAAAGGGTTATTGAAGGAACAGTTATTATTATTGTAAGGCTAGGTTTATCACTGAATTGCTATGCCTACTCTATTCATTGTTCTCAGTTTTCTCTCAGTGAACATCAGTCTTTTCCCTCATACTTCTTTGGGGCCGTTCACACAGAAAGCATTTTTTTATTTCCACTGCACTACTTTTCCATCATTTTTTTCTATGTAAACACACGCTAGGTGGACGTGTTTGACCCATAGACTGTAGGTTTGACCGTTGCACTCAAATCTTGCGTCTTTTGCAGCGTCTCGTAGCCTGACATGGTGTTCTAAGACGTGGCGCTCAAGTCAAAATAAGTTCAACTTTTTAAAGACGTCACGAGACCTTGCGGTTCTTTCCCATTCCACTGCCCGAGTCTCGCGTTTATCAAAGCAAAAACGTGTTCTGTGTGAACCAGCCCTTATGGTGCAGTTTTCGCTTGGGGCTGATTTCATCTCAAATCATTTTGCTCTATTTTAATCTCACAGTGACTCTAATGTAGGTTAAACCTGACAACTGTGTGAAAACGCTGGTGTAAAGCTTACATTTGCCAGTGTGTTGTGTTTGCTGTCCTTTTTTTGCAGGATAAATTGTCTTCATATTATGATGTTAAAACCTGAAAAATCTAAATTGTGGTCAACCTCATGGTACAACCAAGTTTTCTTGACATGCAAGGCAAGGCAAAAATGCCACCAAAAGTGATCAAAATTCCAGCAAATTCAAATTGTGTGCGACAAAGAGCTCAATGCTTTCATTATTCAAAATCATATACATAACATTAAATTCTAAGCCAAGTTAATCATATTAATTATTCAGATGGAACATTTATTTAAATTAAGTTGAAGTATTTGACATAAATGGTGCATGTTTTACGTACAAATGCCATCATAAAAAGTCCCATTAAATCTACCACAGGGGCATATAATATCTCTGAATAAATATATAACACTGGTATGGTCTTATGTTTTGTTGTTTTTTGAGTAACTTGGAGTAAATTATGTTTTTGAAAAAAAGTCTCTTATGTTCAACAAGGCTGCATTTGTTTGATGAAAAATAGAGTAAAACCAGTAATATTGTTAAATATTAACATTTAAAAACTGAAAATATTGGAAAATGTAATTCCTGTGATGGCAAAGCTGAATTTTCAGCATCATTACTTCAGTCTACTTGAATCACATGATCCTTCAGAAATCATTCTAATAAATTTAAAATATCACTGCTGTATTTTTTTTTATCAATTTATATATAATAAATTCAGCCTTGGTGAGCAGAAGAGACTTCAGAAACACTGAAAAGCATAATTATTAAAAGTTTTAGACCACCAGTGTACATATTTATAAAGTCAAACGTATATTTAGGTGCTGTAACAAGTCACAACATCCCCTAGCTTTTTTGTAGCTCACTCAAATGTGACAAATTCATGTATTAATGTCCAAATTCTCCATGTAGTCTGTCAAAAAATATGCATAATTAATTATAAACAAATTGGGAAACTGCAGTTAAAATGGTCACATTGCAGGCAAATGCTTTATGTCAGAGCATGAAATATGTCAGAAGCCCATTATAATCACTGTACTATGGTATTGTATTTTGTAAGAGTTATTTTACATGTAAAAATGCCTTCAAGGGGTAACATGATGGGGTGTAGTAATAATAATTAGCTTAATTTAACAACAGAAATGAATGTAATGTTTCCTCCGTGATATACAACATGACATGCGCGCGTGTGCATGTGTGTGTGTGGTAAAGGTTGGAGAATATGAATATTATTGGCTATGAAAAGGGCACGCTTGTACACAGCAGTGTTCAGCAGGAGCTGCCTGGAGCCTTCAATCTAGTGCAAGAAACAGCCAGGAATAACCTTATTACAGACCCCACATCTATGTTTGTGTCTGAAAAAGAAATGCGAGTGTCTAAAGAGGCTGTGTGTCGCCTTGTGCACCTTAGAGGTCCCAAATGATGGCTTTCCTTACTCTTACATGCTGCAAACCACATTTCTGAGTGGCATATTGTATGTAAGGAAGGGTAACGGCAAGGCAAGTATTGTAGATAATACTCGTCTAGGGAATGTTTGAGTCAGACAGGTACTGTACGTCATTAGTGGAGCGAGAGCTTGGGGCTTCAGGATGTGTTGACTGCTTCTCAAATACTCGACTCAAGATGTTCCTTTTTTGGCCAACTGACGCATGATCTATTTGAAGCTAAATTCTTATGGGTCGGAATAGACAACAAAAAGTTGTAATAATATCCAATTATCTTTCAAAAAGTGCAAAAGTCATCCTCAGGTTTTTGAACAGTTATTCAAATTGCTTGTAATATGGTCCTTGCATTAGAATTCATTTAATTTGATGCACTAGTAATCAATAATTAATAGTCTTAAACGAATGTTCAGGGTTTAATACGTATATGCAACAGATGCTGTCGATTACCACAGAAACTATTTCAACTCATCTTTCAGTTCATAAAAACGAGCAAAAAAAATCATGTTTAGAAGGTACATGTTTTGAAATTATGGCCAATACCAATTATTTTTTATCTATGGCCTATAAGCAAAAAACTTATTTGAAAATTCTAGTTCTTTATTCTAGTAATAGTACTTTATCTAATTAAAGGGTTAGTTTAGATTTAACAAAACTATATTTTCTAAATTACCCAAATCATAAACTACAACATGACAATATCCCTGACATTTCCCTGAGAGGAAAATGAGACACTGCGTCACCCTGCCATACATCCTTCATCCCTGTGATCGACTTGCTTCGGCTAAATGAAGCTAACGCCGGTCATTCCGGATGTGTTTTTATGCTAAGTGAGTTAATCAGAATCCGCTTAAAGGTGGGGTATGTGATTTGCAAAACGGCCGGCAGATTTTGAAAATACACAACTCATAAGGTCCTACCTTCTCTTCTCCAACGCTGGCCCTGACTCCACCCATTCGAAAAACATGGACGTGCAATCAAGCACGAGCGAAAACTCAGATGCGCGCTCTCGCTCTCTCTCTCTCTCTCTCTCTCTCTCTCTCTCTCTCTCTCTCTCTGTACCGGGGCGACTTGCACTTCCTGTGACTGGGTCACGAGCTTTAAGTATGCGCACGAACGGGACACGCGCGCGAGGGGGATGGGTGAGGGGGATTATGGTACAACCGTTTGAGTGATGCATTTTTTGTCCAATGATTCTAGACGGTCCTGAAAATGATTGGCTGGAGTTTTTCGAGTCCAGCCCGTTCCACAGATGATTAAATTGCTTAATTTTCAGTGCTTCTAATTTACAGCCAGTAAGTGGGTTAGGAATAGGATTTCAAGTGATTTTGAAAAAATGGTCAAAAAAGAAAATCACATCTTTAAATACACCTTTAACACTTCTGAAAATAAAAACTAAATGCATTTTGTTTTGTTCAATGCTTGCTCGCAAATTCTTTTATCATAACCAACTAAATGTAAACACGATGTAAATAAGAGATTAAATGAACGATTAAGACAGCTTTTTTTATTATAATGGGAGTTTTTGCAAGAGTGCAGAATTCATTGAGCTTGCGCTTTAGAGATTGACAGCTTAGCGAATATATAGGCTTGAACATAGATCGGAGATTACGGAGAAACATCAACGCTATCCTGTGTGACTTTTTTAATGAAATAGCTTCGTGACTTCGCTACACTATATTTCTCAGCGACGAGGTAACCGCTGTTTTTGAAGTAACATCACAGCTTCCTTCTAGAGAAAAAGGGAGACGCTGCAAAGACATAGGTAATTCACATGCACATCTCTCATCTCACTCTAAATAATTAATTCAAACAAATGTAATCTTGTAATTCGCACTACATCTCTGGTATGATTTAAAACAGGCAGAATACTAGATCTAATGAGCTGTAACTGATAAATATTGCGCTGCAAACTTGTAAATTCTGGCAAATGATCATGGTATAATTGGCACAATCCACGGCTAGCTGTGCCTTAAGCGATTTGAATGCGTCGGGCGGTTCTTCGCCTCCACATTACGCATTAAAATTGTTTAATACACAGCTAGCGTGGATTATCCCTTACATATTCAACAACAGCTCATTCCGTGTGTCATATATGCATTATGCCATTTCTACGTCATTACACATGTAGTCTCAGCCTCAGACGTCACGCCCACGGAACGTTGGCTAAACGTCTGATGCATATGGTACACTTAACTGGAAACACTTCAGGAATGTCGAAGTCGTCATCTGATTGGTTGAATTTTATCGGATTTCCGGGGGGCACGAGTGTCGCGTTTATTTTCGGTCCGCCGGGAAACAAAGCGCAGATGTGCGATTGCGGAAGAAAAACTGTTGTGTTTAAATGAATGACAATGAGCATTTATCAAGATCAGCTAAACGTAGTAAACGTAGTAATCAGTAAACGTAATCAGCAATGACTTACTGCTGGTTTTCTTCTCCTTCTTTGATTTTCTATACTGACTGACTTGTTGCACGCTGGTCTGTTGTTGTGGGGACATTTCCACGCCCCGAAACGTGACGCTGAACGAAACGAACTGTAATTGGTTGTTTGACATGTCGGTCAAACAGCCTTATGGGCAGGCCTTGGCCAAAGAAAGCTGCTATGAATTCCAGACCTTCAGCCGTCAGTCTGAAGGTCTGGCTACGCGAGACTGTTACACATGCAAAGAAAGTTCCAGTTTTTCATGTGTTTCACAAGTATTAACATGACTGGAACGGGTTAGAAAAGGTTTAAACCACCCTCACAATCCAAATGAATCCACTTGTTTAGAACCAGGAAATCTCCTATGAGAGTTTTCACTTTCTATACTCCAATACTCAACCCTTTAACACCTAGAAAGGCCAAATGAAAGCTGAGACCTTTGGGTAATGCAGTCCCTTAGAAATAGGACACCTAATAAGCAGAGAACTCATGCGTAAAAAGAGGCATAGAAACATCCCATAACACAGCACAGACGGTATTGTTGTTCAGCAGTGGCAGACTGGCAAATGAAAAGATGGATGGCTACTGTAATATACACTGAGAAGCATTTACATTATTCATAACTGTGTAGCGTTAAACAGGTGGTCACTAAAACACACCAGGTCGATCCCATTTCACATACTGTATTTCTGCACTATTATACTTCATTCTACGTGTACATACCAGACAAAAGTTTGTGGTCAGTAAGATGGTTTAAATGTTTTTGAAAGAAGTCTCTTATTCTCATTAAGGCTGCATTTATTTGATCACAGTAATACTGTAAATATTTCTACAACCTAAAATAACTTTTTTCTATTTTAATATATTGTAAATGTAATTTATTCAGCATCATTACTCCATCATTCATGATTCCTTTATTAGAATGTTCAAAAGAACAGCAATTAGTTTAAATTGAAATACTTTGGAAAATTATAAGTATCTTTGCTCTCATTTTTGATCTATTTAATGCGTCCTTGGTGAATAAAAATATTAATTAAAACAAAACAAAAACTGATTTTTGAATGATAGTGTTGCGTATAATGTTTGCACACACTCTAGATCAGGATTAAAAGCACCCTGGAAAACTATTAGCTGGAAATTGTGCTCAGATGTCTGTGTGAGCTCTGTGATAAAGTTTTGCTTTGAAAAACACTTAAATTTTGAATAGACTAAGAGACGCTTGATCCTGAACCGGTCCAACCCCCTAAATGGAGTCTGTTCTAAATGAAACTCCCCTGAGCTGCATCTAAAACCACAATTAAAACTAAAGTTCAGCTGAGAAAAACACTTTCAGAGGAGAATTACCAAACAACCTCCCTTGTAGTCCGTAACCATGCTTGATCTGTGCCACTGGCGCTATTTCTGTGCTCTCTGTGCTTTGAAAGCAGTTTTCGTGCAGTCCTGTGGTGTATGAGGTGTTCTCTGTGGTGCTAAAATTAGTGATAGACAGTCTCCGAATTCATTTGCATGGTATTATGAGAAGCAGGAATGTGCTGCTAGGTTGTACCCATTTATTTCGATTCCTTGCTTTCTTATGTGTATTTCAAGAAGTTTGAAGGTCAAAAACATTGGATAGCAATAGCTTTAAAACCATGTCAGTGGGCAGTAGATTATTTGTCAGTACCTGCTCTCTCTTCATCTCCATCACCCTTTCTTTTTCTCTCTCTTTATCTTCAACTATAAAGTCATGTCACTCATAATCATTGTTTATATTATCGATCACTGGTTTCACTTCAGTGTACTCGTGCACATCCCCAGTAGTAATAGTAGTAATATCCCAAATATGTTCTGAGATTAAGTTATTATGAATGTTTTCTGCATGTTCAACAGTTGTAAAAAAAAAAATTAAAAAAAAATTAATTAATACGATTTTTCTTGGTTATGCGGACGTTCTACCATTTAAAAAAACGTTAGACAAACATCTACTAAATGGTTTCGGGGGGGAAAAAAAAACTGATATTAGACATGTAATGTTTT
Organism: Chrosomus eos; assembly: GCA_036326025.1. Classification (NCBI taxonomy): domain Eukaryota; kingdom Metazoa; phylum Chordata; class Actinopteri; order Cypriniformes; family Leuciscidae; genus Chrosomus; species Chrosomus eos. The sequence goes on along the minus strand of CM070839.1, from coordinate 6,566,543 downwards.
GAGAAAATTATTAAAGACCAGGTAACTTTGAACAAACATTATATTAATGTTACTGGAAGAATGTTTGTTTATGACTTTAATTTAAGACAAGTTGGAGGTTATCCTAACTTTTAAGAGGTCATTTACGACAATTTACAATGAATTCAAATTCTTCTCAAGTTTTGTCCTGAAGTCCTCCTGTAGTCAATTTTATCCCTTAAAACTCATCTTTGATCAACAACATAACATATTTAAAGGTTTTTTTCCTGTGGATTTTTTTTTAATTCATAGCTTGAATGTAACTCTACACCCTTGCCTCATTTAGTAAACGCAGATCAATGAATATGGAAATTAGCCCCGCCTCCACGCACTCACTCACACCAGCTCAGAGATCCACTTGGTCAATTCATACACAAGTCGATGTATCAGAATGGTAATGCATTTTATCTCAACAACTTCAGACACATAACGGCAATTAATATGATTAGCCTTTGGCTTCTAACAATCAGTATCTTTAGAAACACTTTGAACAACATATATAGTTCATCATAACATCGTAATATACATCATATTTAGAAGCTATATTGCTATATGTACCCATTTTTCATATCAGCAGAAAAATTTACCGGGATAACCTGGCTTCTCTTGAGACTCCCCTGCTTCGCAGCAGAGTAATGATGATGATATGCGAAGCCCGCACGCATGTTGACGTGATTGGTTACAAGATAGTTTGTGTTCACTGGAGTTTTAAGGAGAAAATACTCAGCAATGGTGTTGACCTATGAATTTCCACATGGTTTGTCTTAAAGTGTATTAAAAACACCACATAAACATCTAAACAACATTAAAAACATGATTTTCATGTTTACAGTGTTTTACATAACAGTGATGCTTTACCTAGTTAAATTTTTTTTTAATTATCTACAAAGATAAAAGCACATCTTTAGACCTTGATCGTGCATGGTGCAGTTTATATGGTAACTATAGGCTATAGGCTTCCCAGCATGACCTCTGCTCATCCGTGTGAAAGAACAGGGGATGCATGTTATCATGCCTGCTGGGATTCTGATGAAATTTTGCCTTGCGATTACCAACCGCTGTTCAACACACACATGAGCGCAGACGGATGAGATAACAGCCGCCACAAAACGGACGATAAGGATGTTTGTTGGACGTGTATTGTTGTCACATGTGTGCGCTGAAAGAACAATGCCCTGCTCAGTGTGAGGTTTACGGTAATCTGAACTGTACCATAATGGAGGTGCAGATGGTCACATTTCATTGCTGTCGAGTGGAAACCTCATACGTACAAAACCGCAACTTTTCAGAAAATGGGGGGGGGGGGGGGGGGAGTGTTCTTTAAATTATTACATATTGTAGTGTAACTGTAAAAGTTTATATTGGGGCTTTGAATATGGTCAGATACTTGCATGTGTAAATATATTATTGACATTTTAAGTTTTTTGACCAGTGAATGTATGACAAGTGTTTTGTCGGTCATTAGAACGGCCGCATCTGACAGAGAAAGTGAATTGCATTACGGTTTCTTCAGTTGCTCAGTTTTTTCTGTCATTTGGCCAAAATCTCATGTTATTAAATATGAAGTGATTTTTTAGTAAAGAAAATTCTGAAAATATTTAAAAACAGTTCTTAATTTACTATTGCATTGCAAACAAGCAGAGAAGGACCAAACTGCACGCAGCGCATCATTCATGATAGAGGCGGTGTGGAGTTATGAGGATTGACCAACAGTTTGAGGATCCAATGGAGTTATGAGGATTAGTCACAAGCTCTTTTTGATGCTTTTCATTGGTTAAACATTTTCAAAACCCACAGACAAAAAATGAAATATGGAGATTCAAGGGGCCAAATTTACTACACAGGGCAAATTAGACACACAAATTGAAGAACACAGACGCAGCCGGAAAAATTTGGTTAAAGACATGTTTTTTCTGGGTGGTAGCTAAATAATGGCAAATACCAGTAAATTGACTAGCGCAAACCTCAGTTAATCACCTTGATTCATTTAAATACTCTCCTCCCATCAATTTTGTGTCTGAAAGGGAAACTGCTACAAATGAATATGCAATAAGTTGAGCTGCAAAAATGACCCAGTCGATGCCTTTTCAACCCATATTTTGCACTGCATGTCTTTAGTAAATCCTGACAGTAGTTTTTTAACACCAAAAGAGGGTTTGCGCTGGAGCAATCTGTTGGTAAATCTGGCCTAAGTTCTCCTGACAGCGACTATTTGTAAGACTACAAATCAAAAAGCACATTAACGTTTATCAGAAACATTCCCTGCACAGTTTGAACATTTCAAGAAACTTTTAATACAAACTTAGTTGAGTTTTAAAGCCAAAAAAGGGAAACACCCTGGGGGGGGGGACCCAGGATGCAACATCTCTGCCTGCCGTTTCTCTTTCCTGTCTGAGTTTAAATCACTAGATTAAACCATGCCAGTAGCCACGAGAGTTATTCACAAATCACGAAGCCCTCGTGCTGAGCTCCCCTCCACCACAAGATCGAACAGCTGTCTTATCTCAACTCACAATCGTCCTCTCGGTCTAACGCACGGCGAAGAACATCCTCCAAACTCACCAAATCTGCGATCCAAATGCTCCGCTTGTCTAAATATAAATCTAAAGAGTGCAAAATCAGATCAATTTAAACCGTACAAGAGAAGCACTTTGTCGACAGGAAGAGAAGCAAGTTTGAAAAGAAAATGTCTGAGCTGAGCGTGCATCTGTTCTCAGAAAAGATCTTCGAGATTATAATGAGACAGATTTTCCTCGATGTTCTTCCAGGAACATTCACATATAATCACAATGCCGTGGTTTTGTTTGAGAGAAAGACATTCGCCTGTTGTCGAAGGAAGAAATTATTATGAAACAACTGAAATCCGGCCTACTTTTCTAACAATAATTGGTCATTATTTAAGCAAATTCTTGCCAAAAAATCCTCATTTGCTAAAGAAGATAGTATATATTTTTAAGCCAAAAGAACTATGTGCTCTATAAAGACACCTGCACACAATAAAAGAGCTTAACGTCTATTAAACAATGACATATGCACCCCGTAGAAGATGCTCTTTGACCTAAGATCCATCTTTATATCAGTCCTTCCAGAAAAACGCGGAGTTTTTTTGTGATTGTTGCGGGCAAAAATCCTTGATTACGCGGCCCGTTTTCTTTAAAAATGCGATGGAATATGCGGGATATTTATGCAACTTTTTGCGATGAAATTGCGGGAACTTGCAAAAATTGCGGGAACTTGCAAAAATTGCGGGAACTTGCAAAAACTGCGGTTTGATGAAAAAGAGAAAAAAAAGTGATTCCCCAGACACCATGTTCTCACTAGGCTACTACCTTAATGTGAAGAGTCATTTCTTATTACTTCCTATGATAAGCAAGCATACTACATCACAGAAAGTGCTGGAAATATTTAATTTCTCATCTTGTTTTATTCCAGCCTGTAATGAGTGGAAATAAGGTGTGGCGGCGGCCCCTTTAAGAGCTGAGCGCTCCCTGTTGAACTGTCTGCCGCCATGCGCCTCGAACAGTGTTCAGTAACTTAGACACCCCATGTTCGATGTTTGATGCTACTTCTTTTATCTTATTTTGTTTATTAAGTAACGATGTGGACGGAAGAACGTGTGACAGACAGTTATACGAGTTCGATTTGGGAATAAAGTGCGAGTTGTGAGATGCCAATCGCCTCCGTGAGTCTGTCTGTCAATAACTTCAGCTGTGAGCTATCCCTGTTTTTCTTCTTAAATATTTAAAAATAAAGTGTGCTCCTGTTTTACAGCTTTTCGATGATGTTCACGTCACGTAATTACTTCACTTCATAACGTTCCCATGGCAACAGGGGGAAATGGCTGCTCTTGTGTGAAGCAAACGCAACATTTTTCAACTTTCTGCCAAGATATATGTGTGACTTTTTGCGACGAAAATGCGGGGATTATGAAATCATGCAAGCCCCGCATATTTTGCGCGGAAATCAGCAATTTATGCGGCAAAATTGCGGAGTATTTGAAAAAATGCGACCCCCGCATAAATATGCGGACTTTGGCTGATTTTGCATTGAATTCAGCGATCGCATAATCGCGTTTTTCTGGAGGGACTGTTATATGTAGACACCAGTTAATGTGAGTGTGGGGTCATGGCAGGGGTCAAGCTGGAACATGCTGAAAGGTCAAAGGTTTAAGTCATTTACTCACCAGGTCGTGGTTGGTTGAGTTGGAATCATCCTCGGGAAAGGGGATGTATACAGCTAAGGCCATGCAGTTGGCGAAAATCGCTATCAAAATAAAGATATCAAATGGCCTGAGATGAAAGTTAAGGAGTAGAACAAAGAGAGTATTAAATATTTGAAATTAGAGGCTGTTAATATGCACATTCAGTCATTCTTGTAAAGGTTTACACATAACATTTGCTACTGGAATCAATCAAACAAGACACAGTACAGTTGTGTACATCGAAAACTAGAGAAAAGAATTTCCAAGGTCGAATTTCAGCTCATTTTCAATTTGCTAGATTCTAATGTACTAATAAACAAGGCTCAAAAATCAGTTTCTGTCAGAAATGCACTGATATTGTCATTGGCTCCCCCACAAAAAGTATACTTTTTTTAAGTGTAAAAAAAAATATTTTCTTAATGCTAATTAAATAAAAAAAATAAAACCATTATATAAAAAAAACATTGATTATAACCTAATTTTAGTTTGGGACTAGGCGTAATACTTATCTGTGAAAACGGGGGAATAATTGTATTTTCCCAAACCATTCTAACTTATGTTTTCTAAGTCTCAGCCTTAGATATCAAAATTGGCTGAACATCTGATGCATAAGGCACACAAAATGGGAAACATTTAGGAGTTTCAAAGTCCTCATCTGATTGGTTGAATTCTACAGGTTTGCTTACAAGGACTTCAGTGTTCTTTAACAAGTCCTCCCAGAAACAAAGCCGCCATGAAAATAGATTTTTTGTTACTTTTAGATGATTTGAAATTCTCAGAACAAAATCTACACACATTTCCAATCGACTTCTAAGGTGTTTTGCAAAAAGGTATTTTTGGTTCTTGAATTAATTATTTATTAGTTGCATGCCGCACTATTATTATAGGGACACTGACTTCACATTTTCACGGCCTTAAAAGCATGACACTGAACAAAACAAACTCTTTATATGTCAGTCACACAGCCTCTGGGCGGTCCTTGTCCAATGAAAGCTACTGTGTAGTCCAGACCTTCTGCCATCAGTCTGAAGGTCTGTCTACGCGAGACTAATAACAAGTCAAGAAAACAATAATATTCAAAGCATCACAGCTATAAAAAAAAACATATCATCGCAATGTTCAACCATCTCTGACACCGGCCCCTGTGCATCGGTACATCTTTATTAGTAAGCCCAGCCCAGCTAAATCTCATCTTGTGTTTGGTCAAAAGGGTCAGAAGGAAATAGCAGTGAAAAGCTACTTGCATGTGTTTTAACAGCAAAAAGCCCATCACAACAGTACTGAATCAGCCGCTCTGCGTTCCTGCTAGTGAGACAAATTGTAAATAAAAGTGTGAGTCAGAGGACCTGAAAATGCTGCATTCAACATAATATACATCTATACTCTGCTTTCACAAAAAAAGCATAATTTTGTGTCAAGGGAACATTTTGTGCTAGATTGAGGGGTTGCGTGTCGCATTACTTTTTGTACTCACATAATGCGTTTTTTTAAATCCAGTACAACGCAATGTTCTAATTTTACACTGCTAAATACTCTTATTAGGCCATGAGCTAGGACACTAAAATGTTGGATTATGCGCCATTCAGGGGAAAGTTCTCTTTGACTTTCCCATTGTTCCCTTGAGTAAAGAAAGAGAACTTTGAAAGAACATTCTGTTAATATTAATGGAAGATCGCTTGCTCATAACTTTAAGAGAACCTTGCCAGAACGTTAGCTAAAGTTCTGAGAACATTCCCTGTTAGCTGTGAATTTGGTAGCGCTAAGCTAACATTAGCTTTTGCATGTTCATACACAAATTTTCACATCTGCATTGCTTTTTTTCAATATTGTATATTATATTGTATGACAACAACAAAAAGAAAAAAGAGATATCCTGGGCTATAGACATTAGTTAGACGCCATATTGAATTTAACACAGATGAAAACAATGCTGTGAGGAAAATACATACAGTTTTTACAATGGCACGCACTGTATAAACGTATTAACTCACACCTTTCAAAACTTTTTCCTGAAGTCTACAGACAGTAGGGGTGTAATGATACCCTCATGTCACGATTCGATACATATCACGATATTGAACTCAAGATACGATATTATTGCGATACTCAAAGAAATATAAATTAATTTTGGTTGAACTATACAAAATACACTGTCACTATCCACAATATATTTTTGTATTGCCATATATTGTGACACGATATATTGTTACACACCTAACTGGCAGTAGATTGTTGTTAAACAACAGTACAATCCATTGAAAGCACTGTATTCTATCCCTCACAGCCACATTTTCATTCCTATCAAAAATTAAACATGATGCTTCCCTGATTAAGGTCTATAGATCCTCTCTTGTAGAGATACATTTGAGATCTGCAGCTTGGAAGCCATAGCACCTTTATCTTCCCTATGTGGCCGGGGAACAGATGTTCTTTTCAAAGCTCAGTTATACACGCTGACTTGCGCTTGAGATTAAGGTGCTCCTCACAGCAGGGATCGCAGTTTCTCTCTAATAAAGACCACCAGACAAGCTTCTACTGGAGATCCCAAGCTGAGATGTCTGCTAGACGCAAAGGTGGACTACTTTCATTTGTTTACCTGTTCTCTTGATGATTCGCTCAATTACTTCATCCTGCCTTCAACTATTTTCAGCACAGGCCGCAAGCAAACCACACCATATGCTAGTTTTCCTGAGGAATTGAACCTTTGAAGCGTATTTACAAACAACAAACAGCAGCAGACCACCAGTTTTTACCACATGTTCGAATGCTAAAATAGAATATACTGCAATCCACTGCACATACAACTCAAAAATTACCATTCTGTCACAGCAAACTTGCCACTATTATGTATGCCACTATTTTTTCCATGAAACGCAAACAGAATATTTGAGCCCACTTTTCTATCAGCTATGACATTTTGTTGGCCAAAACCCGGAAACGAGTTAGCATTTTAGCACTTCTGGTCCATCGGCCTGAAGTGAATGGGTTTTTTGAATTGGGTTTTTGGTTAAATGACTGAAATAAGGTCTGTGGTGTTCAAGATATCTTCAGGTTTTATTCTATGACTTAAAATACATCAGTAATGCAGCCTTGTGATTTTTTTTTTTGTCTTGAAATGGGCAGTTGCTAACAAGAGGTTTTCAGGTAAATCAAAATTCATCATGCTGTCATGTAGGTCATGTGATCAGGGTGTAGTTCATTTATAGTCTATGTTTAGCTTTTTACTTCTGGAGATTGTATTTAAGCTTCAGAGTTCATAAAGGTTGTGTTCATTCATTGGTGAAGATTATATTGATAAAACTTAAACTTTTGTTGGTCACAGAGCTTATTTTCTCCAAGAATCCAAAGTCAATGTAAAAATCCTATTGGGTTTTTGTCGAGGGAACCAGGGTGGTGCTAACTTCAGGGTTGGCCTACAAATATACGTCATCATTGCAGCACTCTATTGCAATTTTCAAACAACCTTCCAGAACACTCCCCTTGTCCTCCATTGGTCAGCCGAACAGATAGTCCCACCTCCAACTCACATAAGTGGTCGAGTCAATATAATTGTAGTTAGATACGTTCAAACTGCAATGTTTTGATAGCACCGCACAGCCAGTTTTCATACTTTTCTTACATATAATTGTCTGCTGACCTAAAATAACAATTCTGGAATTATTTACTTACCATCATGTTGTTCAAAACCTACATGCATTTCTTTCTTCTCAAGAACACAAAATAAGTTATTTTGAAAAACGTTGGGATCCAAACAACATTGGAGCTTATAAATTTCCATTGTGTGGAATAAGAAAAAAGAAAGTCACACAGGTTTTGAACAACATGAAGGTGAGTAAATGACAAAACTTTCAATTTGGGGAAAAACATCTCAAACATTTTGAACACTGAAACGTTGATAGAAACCGATGTTTTACAGATGGTAAAGGATACTTCCATTCCACGAGGCTGATACAGGCCTGGCGGATGGGGTTGTTGAGGTTGAGGCAGAAGAGAGCTCTCTGTGGCCGCGTGTTGGCCGAACTGCCCTGTTTTTTGCTCTTGGCATACTGCGCCCGCTTCTTCTGGGCCAGCGACCCGACCGGTACCACCGAGGGTACAGGCACGGGGGCTGCGGCAGGGGTCGCAGCAGGCGGAGCAGGGCCGTTGGCGCTCATGGTGCGGGCGTAGACCTGAGCAGGGCGTCCACCAGCATGGGCCTGCCAGGGGAGAGGGCACAGGGGTGGGCGCTGGAGCGGAGGGTCTCACCAACAGGCTGGCACGTCACCAGAGAGAGGGACTCTGGTACTGCTGGCATAATTTGCCTCTGTAAAAGATAGAGAGGAGAGTAAGAGGATGCGTGTGGTCTGAAAGAGAGAACACGAGAAAGCGCAGAGAATATGGTGGGAGGCTGTGCAGTGACTTCCTTCACCGCTACATTATATTATGCAACTATGTGGGTGTAAGACTAAAAGATGCATACAGTATGTCTTTGGGACTAAAGGCCAGTGTCTCAACCAAGATCGCGAGCAGTCCAACGTGTGAAAGACGTGGGACTAAACATTAAAAATATATTTAAAGAAATAGCTCATCTAAATATTAAAAAATTCTGTTATTATTTACTCACTTTCGTGTTGAAAACTACCACTAAAGTGGCCCTCAGGACTAGGACTATTTCATGCTTTATGAAAGAGAATTAGACCAAAATTTAGTTCGCTATTCGAAGAAAAACTTGTTCTTCAAATGAATGGACTTTTTGAAGAAGTCTGAGAGCTTTCTGTACTTTGACAGCAACGCAACAACCACTTTGGCGCTTCAAAAGATAATAAAGAAATCGGAAAACTAATTCATATGAATTGTGCAGTTTAGTGACAAGAGACATGATCGCTTTATTTGATGAACACATTTCATTTTAGGTTTTATTTCACATACACATTCATAAACTCACACCTCAGTTGTGGTAAATGGAAGCTCAAACATGTTTGCTTGACGTGCAAGAACCAATGAGATTCATTCTCGTGTTTCGCAGCACGTTTGAGCTTCAGCTTCAGAACCAATGAGGTTTATTCTGGCGCGTCAATCAGGTTCGGTTGAGCTTCTTTTTATGTTCACTGATCAATGTTTATATATGTGCATAAAAGCCTGAATTAAACCTGTTCATTATATAAACGACCATGTCTCTTCAGAAAATTTGGAGTAAACCGCTCAATTGTGGATTAGTTACAATCTCTTTATGAACTTTTTGAAGTATCAAAGTGGTAGTTGCGTAGCTGTCAATGGACGGACAGAAAGCTCTCAGATTTCTTCAAAAAGATCTTCATTTGTGTTCCGAAGATGAACGAAAGTAGCCTGGATGCCAGCCCGAACCCCGCCCACAACATTTTTTGGTCGGGAAGTTCGGTCTGGACTCGATCCATTGAGGAGTAATTATGATCAGCCAAAAAATGGTCGGACCAATTAAATTGCCAGGGCGGGCTTTATACGATGATGGACAGATAATCAATCCAATAACGTAATCATCACGTCATTAAACGTATTTCTTTCAAAAATGCTTTTCGTGTGTGCATGCAAGTAGGCCTACTCCGCGAATCCTTAAGTTCTTTTTGCAACACCGGCAAAGATCGTTAACACTCATTATTTTTTTCATACTTTTTCCAGAGTGCATGCAGTTGAGTTCTGTTTGATAACAATGCGTTGCTCAACATACATCACTTACTGCGTTGCTCTGATTGGTTGTCGGTCTATCCAATTGAGTGCAGAGTTGTTGTTTTTCCTGGTTCGGTTAAGACACGCCTCATAATCAAAGCCCTATGGACCAGTATCAGACTCATGTTCTGACTAGAATATGAGTATGACGAAGTCAGGCTAGAACGAAAGTCTTATGGGTTTGAAACGGCATTAGGGTGAGGAATTAATGACAGAATTTTCTTTTATGGGTGAACTATCCCTTTAGCCTTCATTCTACATCTCTGAACTTCCATATCATGATGCATGACAAAAAGCATTTGCCATCAAACTTGTCACAAAATGCAATACTGTATTACTGACATAATCATCATGTGTATTGCTTTAAATCCAAAATCAAATTAAAACCATGAATCCAGGAGCATCTAATATTGTAAAGTCTGAGGTACAAGGACCATATATGCCTACAATATGCCAGTGTAAACTAAAAATATCATACAACTTCTATAAAAAAAAAGACTTAAAGGCTTAAAACAAACCAGGGCAGCAAAAAAGAAAGACAGACTTAAATGACAGAGGTATTATTAGGATAATGTCACAAAAAAAGTTACAGCCTGTGGAAAAATCAATGCGTGTAGCGTGACCCAATGAAAACCAGTCTGGAAATAGATGCAATGTGGCAGAGAATCACACTACCAACATCCCAGCACACAAACAGATATTATCCGCAAACAACAGCAAAGAAAATCATCATCTGCATTCAAATACAAGCAAAAAAACACACATCCAGGCTTATGGGATACACAAATGTCACTCATATACATCAGAGTCCTTGAACCACTAGGCCCTGCAGAGGAAATGAAGACATGCATGGAAAGGTCATATCGCCTGTACACATTTCCCTTTAAGCATTTGTCTTCGTGAAAACCGAAGACATCGCATTCAAATATTTCAAATGTAAGACATGATGCTCTGCTGTCATTGCATATACAATAAGTGTTAATCTTCACACTAATAATATACGACATTAAGTGCAGTGTATCCTGTACTGGATATAGCCTTTTAGATAAATATTTGTCATTCTAACGTCATGCATGACAATGATGCACATTGGAAATGAAATGCCTTCTTTTACAATTAAACATTTCCTGTTGTGCTTCCATAGATCCTAAACGTTAATGTTTAAACTATCATGAAGGACAATGACATATTGTCATTCTAACATCGCATGGCATTGATGCATTCATGCATATATTTGATGACATACACATGCATAATGCGTATTGATAAAGAAGCTCGTGACTTCACGGCAATAACGGTAGCGTTTCTTCCACAAAAAATGCAATATTCCATATGTCAGCCAAATCTGTGTCTTTCCATATATGATACCAATGATGCTCAGTTACAACAGCTGTGATGCGTCTTTAGTCTGTTCATTTCTTTAAAAAACGACTGATTATGACAAGCAGTGACAACATCAAAGGTATAACGGGACCAAAACGAGCGCAAAATCCACTGCATCAGCATCATCAGCATCTTTTCAGGTCTGACAAGGATGCTAAATGATTGCACTACATCATTTGTTAAACAGATCCATTTTTAACCAGAAACATGCCAGGCCGCCGCGTAAATATCGTACCTTTGATGAGGTCTTTCCTTTCAGCTGAGGATGATGATGCTGATGATGATGATTCGGCTTATATCCAGAGATAAAACTCCGACATCGATTAAAACGCTCAGGTCCGATCTGACACGGTAAATTCAAATTCATCAGTGTGCATTCGTTATTTTGCGCGCGAGAGAGCGCGAGAGCTTCCTCGCGTTCGGCGCGCGTTGCCCGTGTTGAAGCGTCACGCGGCGTCGGTGAACGGTGAAATGAGCTGAACTCCCCCTCTGGCTGTGCACGCACGAACCGCGCTTACTTTAGTGACGAGGACTCGGAATCATTTAAAGAATCGGTTCGCTCAAATGGATCATCTCATAGGATCACTTGAGTCATCATTCAGAATGCGGAATTTTACTTTTCATTTTTGTTTGTTGTAAAATGCTATTTATCGCTATGTTTTTAGATTAGGGAACATTTTTTATTACAACAATAGTGATAAAAAAATGCGGGTTATATAGCTTATTGTTCATATGTTAAAATAAATAGATTAATTCTATACCAATTTTAAGATCAATAATCTATTAATTTCAATGACCGTTCACAAAATGATTCATCAGTTTATTTGAGTCATTATAATTTAATATATAAATATAAAAAAAATCTCCATACATGGTCAGACTCAGAACAGAAGAAATATTATAGGCAATTAAAGTAACGCAACGCCGTTTGCGTCCGTCCAAAACGAGGCACAAACCAATAGCCAATCAAAATATAACCAATATAGCCAATAATCAATGATTCAAGCCAATCATCTGAGCACCTCGTGAAGTGCGTCAACAAACCTGCTTGTGGTTAACTGGAAAAAAAACAGGTGAAGAGACACTTTCAAAATGAGCCCAAATGAAATATTAATTAATGACTGAAATGACAAGTCCATAAATGTGCCATAATAAAATAGAGTTCCTCTTAGGTGAGTAGATGCTAAATGGTTTGGGGCTCTGTATTCTTGTAGGCTAATGTTTATTTCAGTGGTGTAGTCTAGTTTTTTTTGTAGTGAGTATACTGTGATACTGTGTTTTAATAGATTTGATTATTATTGTTTTAAAAAGTACATCTTACTATGCAATTTCTTTCATAATTCCCTCTAGTTACTTAATTTATCTACAAACTTTTATTATGGTGGGTTGTAAATTAAAGACATTTGAGCTTCTGTGTTTTAATAAACTATTATTATTATTATTATTATTATTATTATTATTAGGCCTACTTGAAGTATACTCTACTGTGCAATAGTAAAATATTTCTGTTATATTTTATATTTTAAGTTATACAAAACTTTGATTTTGAAAGGTTGTCATGAAGACTTTAAAGTTTGTGAGTGTGTATATGATACGAATGAACGACGGTAGTTTTATCAAATGAAATGGTAAAATTCTTGTGAAGTGACTCTCATAAAAGCTCTGCAATGAAGTTCAAATGTGTGCATGTTCTCCTCATAGACGCTGAAAACACCACGAGTGTCACGCGCGCGTCAGTGTGTAGTGTTCAGTGTGTAGTGTTCAGTGTGTAGTGTTCAGTGTGTAGTAGGCTAGAGCACACATTGATCGCTCATTTACAGAAACACGCAGAACATTCAGAGTTTATTTCAATAGCAGTCTTTTTGAGCTTTAATATTCATAGACACTTAGTAAATATCGAGATTTGATTCTATCATTAGCCTACTTTTGATTTATTCATTCAAAAATGGCTAAATTGCGTGACGTTCCGCTTTACAGTAGCCTAGGTTATTTGTTACATTTGTTGCTGGCTTCCGCGATTCGATCCGTGTCGCTGCGCAAACACAGACGTCACGGCGGGGTGAATTTATGAATGAAAATTCTTTCACAAAACGATGTTGTTACGAATCCTCACGCATTTTAAAGTGGGTATACGGAGATCTTTGACATTTCCTAGTGGGTATACGGAAATCCTTGACATTTTCTAGTGGGTAGGCTTATACGGCGTATACCTGCGTATCACGTAGACTACACCACTGGTTTATTTTATTACGGGGTTTGTGTTTGCTATAGCAAAAATAAGCAAATATAGGCTATTTGGGATAAAATTCTATGTCTATATGGGATAACGTCACATGTTCTGTTTATTTTTAACATTGTTACCTAACAAAAGTTTTAGAAATCATGAATAGCCTATAAATTATTCTTAATATTATTGTTTACACATGATAAAGTATTCGACGCAAAGGTCACTCCTTGACCATTATTGTTTCGATCGAATGACCAACAAGAATTGGTTCAAAAGAATGATTCATTCGCGAATCGGACATCAATTAGGCTACCTGAATCAGTGAGAACGAACAAAATTCTGGAAAGTGATTGGCAGTACTAGAACATGATAGAGGGAAATATATTTCCTTGTACTGTATTACACACACACAGAGATGGTCCTCACTGCAGAACATGAAATCCACTGGGAGGAGTCGGATCTAGATCCGACTCCTCCCACCTTACATATCTAAACCTACCCAGCTCCACCCCTTATCCCTAAACCCACCCCTAAACCTACCCAGCTCCACCCCTTATCCCTAAACCCACCCCTAAACCTACCCAACCCCACCCCTTAATCTGGATCCGACTCCGCCCCCCGGATCTCGTGTACTGCAATGAGGTGCTACTGGACACACACACACACACACATTAGATAAGCAGGAATAGGGCAATAAGCCTGATACACTACTAATTCATTTCATTGGACCCACTAAACTGCAGACCCACATGCCAGTGAAATGATATGCCAAGGTTTGCATAAATGGCAGCTGTGTCGGATTGAATAAGGAAGGTCAGCTGAAAGGTTGAATTCTAAATCATCATATTTGCATTTATGGAGACAATGTGTGAGAAGTGTAGAAATGACCTAATCAGGACAAGAAAATAAAGCTCACAGAGCAGAACTGAAGGCCTTCGAGAACAAGCAATTACAGCTCAGAGACTGGACTTCCCTTGAGTAATCACTTTCAAAGAGAAAAATGTGTGATCAGAATCATCAGAAGAAACCCATTTTATATACTGTGCATGGGAGAACAAATACAGCATATTATTTTCAACATTTCCGAGGAGGTGAAGCTATTTCTGGAGATTATAGCAAACAGTAACGGCAAGAATATAACAGTAATATAATACATATTCTTCTGCACTGCAGGCAATGATCATTTATTTAGGCATGTTCATGAATACGTTATTTTAAATTATTGCTCGATTGAAGGATAACCCTGTAATGTTTCTTTTCATGCAACTCTTGAAAAGATCGATCAGGCATCTTTAGAAAAGACAACACCTGTTCACCAGTTCAGAAACTCATACCGTCATCTCTCACATTACCCAGTCATGTCTGGAGTATTCTCTGCTCGCTCGTGCAAACAACACAAGGTTCAATTACATTCTTGATCTCAAATGTGAAATTAGTGACATGCAATTGCAATTTTTACTATTCATTGTTGATAGAAAATGGTATAAATGCTCTATACAACAAATTCTTTTAGGTGTATTTCATTGTGGTGAAACCTTAAATAAATGTATTCTATGTTTTACTAACAATCCATAAACTATGAGCAAAAAATATGAAAGAAATTTGATGTTAGCTCACCTTTGGAACAGTTGCTTTTATGAATGTGGAAAAAGGGCATGATAAAAGCCATGATGAAGTATAACGTCCATGTGTTTTTGTGAAGTGACCGGTGGCTGGGTCGGGCAGGCCTTGGGCTCGCTGTGAGACTGGGATAGATTTACTGTTGGTGTCTGCTTACCATGTCTAACAGATATAATGGTTTCTCCCTGAAACAACTTTAATAATTAAATATTGAGTATTTCAGCCAATCACCATTCACAACTGTCACTGTCACATGACATGACTGTACAGTGAAGAACACAGAAATGCTTTTTAATGCAAATTGCAAGTTTAATGTCTGAGGGTTGATTTTTATGAAGTCCACGTCTTGGATTATTTTTCAAGCCTTCGTTGTTTATTTTTGTTACTTTCCAAGTGTGTTACTTTTAAATATGAATTTTGTTGTGTTTTCAGACCCAGATGTCAAATTTGAAAATCCATCATAAAAATCCTTATTATCTATGATGATATGATATCGAGCGTGAAATAATCTTAAACATTTATTTATTGTGTGAAAATTATATGATTTTAAAACAAGTTACGACAAAAATCCGGCATCCTTTCCAACATGATATGACATATTCCCCTTTTAATCAAAGTTTTATTGAAGGTTAGTATCCAATCAAGCTATAGATTTGTCAAAATATTCAAAAAGAATAACAAATATTCCATTTGTTTAAGACACATACTGTAAAATGCTATGAATTTAGCCTTAACAAGACAGAGAACATTTTATACTATTTTTAAAATGTCTATCACAGATTGTAATCAGACAAAATCATTTTTTTGGTGCCGTCAAATTGATTAACGCAATCACATCTAACATAAAAGTTTGTTTGCACACACAAAAACACACACACACACACACACACACACACACACACACACACACACACACACACACACACACACACACACACACACACACACACACACACACACACACACACACACACACACACACACACACACACACACACACACACACACACACACACACACACACACACACAAACTTTTAATGGCACTAGTTTTACACTGTTCAAATAATGAGGCCACTCAGCCTAACATTTGTCTTTGCCTTTACATCTCTCTCTCTCTCTCTCTCTCTCTCTCTCTCTCTCTCTCTCTCTCTCTCTCTCTCTCTCTCTCTCTCTCTCTCTCTCTCTCTCTCTCTCTCTCTCTCTCTCTCTCTCTCTCTCTCTCTCTTCTCCTCTTTCTATACCTGAAGCTCATATAGCATCAGAGGGATCTGTTGGCAGCAGTGAGAGCACACTTGTGTCATGGGGTTCTTTACCACTATCACTGCATAGCATGCTGTGTTTTCTCTTCAGACAATCAACACTTACTTTGTGACAGTCAGCAATATTAAAATTGTAACTGAAATTGTGTGGTTTGTTGAGGAGAGGTGTGTTTTGCTTTTCTGATTGATCAGACTTACACTAGCTTACAGACTTACACTGTTCAAATGTTTTGGAGTAAGATGTGTGTGTGTGTGTGTGTGTGTGTGTGTGTGTGTGTGTGTGTGTGTGTGTGTGTGTGTGTGTGTGTTGTGTGTGTGTGTGTGTGTGTGTGTGTGTGTGTGTGTGTGTGTGTGTGTGTGTGTGTGTGTGTATGGTCATGTTTTTGTGATATATGAGGACACAAATGTGTATAATGACATGCATATTACACTGGTGTTACAACTTACACGTGATATATGAGGACATTGCATGAGTCCTCATATTTCAAATAGCTTAAAGGGATACTCCACTGGTTTTTTATATTAAACTATGTTATTCCCTTAACTAAGACGAGTTGATACATACCTCTCTCGTCTCAGTGCGTGCACTAAATCGCTCTGTATTGCCGCAAAACTATGTCAGCACTTAGCTAGCACAGTGCATTAAATATGGGCCAAAAAGAGAAGTGACCAAACACTTCCTCATTTTCCCTATTTAAACACAGTTACTCGAGTAGTGTAACTCGACCTAGGCTGGTGACACAAAATAAAACGTTGTGATTTTCTAAGCGTTTAAAATTAATGAATATATTGCCCCCTGTTATTTACATCAATTTTAAACGCTTAGAAAAGCGCAACGTTTTATTTTGTGTCACCAGCCTAGGTCGAGTTACACTACTCGAGTAACTGTGTTTAAATAGGGAAAACGAGGAAGTGTTTGGTCGCTTCTCTTTTTGGCCCATATTTAATGCACTGTGCTAGCTAAGTGCTAACATAGTTTTGCGGCAATACAGAGCGATTTAGTGCACGCACTGAGACGAGAGAGGTATGTATCAACTCGTCTTAGTTAAGGGAATAACATAGTTTAATATGAAAAACTGGTGGAGTATCCCTTTAAAAAACATAAAAAACTATGTTTTATTTAAAAATGTAAAAATGCAGAAAGTCTCCTGTGATGGGTAGGTTTAGGGACAGGGGCAGTGTAAGGGGATATAATATATAGTTTGTCCAGTATAAAAGTCATTACGCCTATGGAGAGTCCCCACAAAGATAGCGAACCAGACGTGTGTGTGTGTGTTTGTGTCTGGCTGCTTCAGATCGGTCGTGGGCTCTGTGTCTCATCTGGTTGCTCGTTGACAGCAACATTGCTCAAAATGTTGCCCAGTGTATCATCACCTTTAGATTCTCTCACTCTCTCCCTATGCCTGTCTCTGTTTTATTTATATTTCTCATTAATTAAATCCCTTCCTTTTATTTCTGTGTGTTTTCCTCTTAATGTAACTTTGCACAGAATAACACAGGTTGATCAGGCTGGTGCACGCGACTCTTCACCTATTGGCTGTAATCTGAGTGATTGACAGCTGTAGAGAACTGATAGCTGACCCCTCCCCCTTGGGTGCTGAGGCTAAGTGCTGTGTCACTGTAGCAACTCAGAGTGACTTATGGGTAATCGAGTGAGCACCAAGGAGCTAACTTATCCCTCAAGGAGCATCTGGCATTAAAATCAAGTCTATCTCACATAGGCTGTGTGTGTTTGTGAATCTCAAGAAATATAGCAAGAAATGTCTTGGTCTTGGCATCTAATATAATTTCTTATAAATTAAGCACATTTCCATCTCAGTTGTCAATACAAAAAAAAAACATTCTGATGAAAATATATTCATCTATGTATGTATGTTATTAATTTGATTTGAGGGGTGAAATGCGGACTTGTTCTTGTGAGATTTTCCAGTGTGTGTCTAGTCACGTAAAAACATTCATTAGATCATATACTTGCTTTCAGTCTGTTTGCCTCTATAAAGCGTACAGTCACATTGGTATGTGTTGGAGCATGTGAATATTAGCATCTATGTCAGCAGGGTGGTGTTATTTAATATATCCCAAGGATCTCGCTGGCGTTGATTCAGGGCAGCTAACACCTCGGTCTCCCAGAGCGCATTGTGTGTTCAGTTATGATTTTAACTGTTGTTGTAGTCTGCGCCGTTTCCTGCCAAAGAAAGTAAAAATAGAAACAGTCATGCACCCTTAATGTACATTCCCTTCAGGAGGCGAGGGACCACAGGCTTCCCTGATTGGCTGAATTGTGTCACATGGGCATGGGTTCTCAGGCTTGGATTGGGTCACACATTTTGGAGCAGTTTGATGACAAGTGCTTCTGACTGGGATGGAAAGCCCAGAGGAGATACTGCTTACTCAGAGATAGAGATATAGAGAGAGAGAGAGAGAGAGAGAGAGAGAGAGAGAGAGAGAGAGAGAGAGAGAGAGAGAGAGAGAGAGAGAGAGAGAGAGAGAGAGAGAGAGAGAGAGAGAGAGAGAGAGAAGAGAGAGAGAGAGAGAGAGAGAGAGAGAGAGAGAGAGAGAGAGAGAGGAGAGGAGAGAGAGAGAGAGAGAGGGGAGAGTGGGAGAGTGGGAGAGGAAAAAGGGACAGCGGAGTGGGCGGAGACTAGCGTTATGACATCAACACAGCTTTCTGAGAATTGATACTGCACACTCCAAGATTTAAGCTGAACATTTTATATACCTGTGAATTCTGTGGACTGGAAAACATTAACAATTTTACTATTGTTTTATGATTGTAATAACCCATTATTATGAGATTTAGAAACCTATATTAGCTGAAAACTGCAGTGTATTTTACTTTCAGTGCTTTTTTATTTCCAGAATGACGTTTTTGGATAACAATAATTAATGGCGTTAAAATAACTCAAATATAATATATATTTTTTTCTTTTATTAATAAAATACCATATAGATAAAAATAGCTCTTTGCAAAACACAATTTTTACATTTTATAAATGGGATTACAGTTTTTTTACAATCGCTATGACAATTTTTTCAATACTTTTAACAAATTTCCTACACAACGCACCAACACACCTACAACACACAATTGGTAAAACATTTAATTTCATGCTCAAAATCACACATTTTAAACTAAACTCCAACACTAATTTTCAAAATACAATAATACACTAGCAACAATACACTATGTCTACCAAAACACTGCAAACATATCTCAAAATCACATAATTTTTCAAAACACTAACATATGTTCTCGTCCAACAGGAAGATTTAGTCAATCATAGCACAAGCTCATAAAAACACTAACATCAGATGGAATTACAGAAACTGCATTATTTTATATGTGTCAGGTCTGCCCTTATACAACAGACAGTATATTGTATTGATCATAGATTTTGCTTTGCGCTGCAGTTTCCTTTGAAGGAAGCCTCTCTACATTTGTGTTTTGTTGGGTTTATGTCTTTTGCTGCAAAAATTCAATAAAAAAGACCCATAGAGTGCTTTATAGTACGGTTCTAGACAGTACGGTATAGAATGTAACAATATACAATACAAATATTTGTGTTTCAATTTACAATATAAACAGCTGTTTACCTCGACTTTAGCCTGTAAGGTTAGGTTTAGAACATGGTGTTTTCTGTTCTGACATACAGTGTTAAAGCATTGGTAAATTTGGCTCTAAAAATCCATTGTTTTGGTCTTGTTTGAGCTTGTGTGTAAAAGAACTTCAAGCATTTTAAATTTGTGTTAATTGTATGCATTTTGTGTTAAAGCAACAAGAAATGTGTTAAAGGGAGAGTTCACTTTGAAATTAATTTTTGGTATGTTTTAGCTTACCTCAAGGGCATCCAAGATGTAGGTGTCTTTGTTTCCACAGTTGTTTCAATTTTGATATTTTTAGGTCAAACCGTTCTTGTCTGTCAGTGATATAATGCAGGTCTATGGTCACCACCTCAAAGAGCATGCACAGAGAAGTCCAAATTAAACATGATTTAATGACTCGTAAATGTAAGCACACGTTGATGATCTAAGACACGAAACGAGCGGGTTGTGTGAGAAAACGAACATTATTATATCGTTTTTACCTCTTGTAACAACAGACCGAAGCGCCGGCGCCCTCAGATCACTTGGACGTGGCTGTGTTTACAAGAGGTAAAAACGATATAAATACTGTTCGTTTTCTCACACAAACCGCTTGTTTCGCGTCTTAGGCCATCAATGTGTACTTACATTTACGAGTCATTAAATCATGTTTAATTTGGACTTCTCTGTGTATGCTCTTTGAGGTGGACCCCATAGACCTGCATTATATGACTGACAGACAAGAACGGTTTGACCTAAAAATATCAAAATTGAAACTACTGCGGAAACAAAGACAACTACATCTTGGATGCCCTTGAGGTAAGCTAAAACATATACATTTTGTATTTCAAAGTGAATTATCCCTTTAATAGTAGCTTACACAGACGGATGTAGTGCTAACTATGTTAAACATTTTGGAAAATTGTTAAAAGTATTGAAAAATCTGTCAGCAATCGTAAAAAAATGTAAATTATACATAAACCTTTTGGAACAACCTAAAAACAAAAAAGCGCTGAAAACTTTTATGGAATATGTAATTATAGCAGCTAATGTTGTTAAACATGATGCCTCTTATTCTTGTGAAATTTAATAAAAATGTTGCACAGTGGGAAAAAATCATATTTGAAAATGGGATATATACTTTATAGGAATAGTTCACCCAGAAAGGAACATCCTGTCATCATTTACTCACTCTAAAGTTGTTCCAAACCTGTATGAGTTTCTTTCTTCTGATGAACACAAAAGAAGATATTTGGAAGAATGTTAGTAACAGTTGACTGTAGCCATTGACTTTCATAGTAGAAAGAAAATACTATGGAAGTCAATGGCGGTAGACCAATCACAACAGACAGGGCCATCTGACCAATCAGAGCAGAGTATAGGCTCTTGGAAAGGATGCAAACATATTGTAGGAGACAAAATTAGGAACCTTTAAAATAATAGAATAGGAGCACTTTACATTTTGTTCTGTTCACCATATAAGTCTTGGAGTTTCACATATGAGTTGTATGGACTTTTTAATAATTTTTTCTCCCATCCTTTTTGATAATACTTGAAAACTCCAGTGCCCATTTATTTTAGTTATTAAAAGTAGGCCTGAATAAATAAACTAATACTGAGATGGTTCTGAAATTAAATAGATCATTACAGTATGGATGCTTACACTAGATTTCATTCTTCCGTACCTTCCCTCAAGACATTCTAGTCCTTGTCTAATTGTGAGTGACAGCGATGCAGTAAAATGACATCACAGCATTCAAAATCCAACACGTGGCATCAGACGGCAGAATCCGACACGTGACATAACTGGTCAACCTAAGCATGACATTGCAGAGAGGCGGATGAGTCGTGCTCATGTGCAAACACTGCCAGCTGTGTTGATTCATGCCAAATGTGTGCGCTAGACAGACACCACATGATATCATCTGCTAATTTCAGAACCACTTTTATTATTGTACTACTGTATATGGCTATAATTGTATTACTCTAACATGCAATAGTAAGGGGAAGTTCCCCAAAACAGGGGAATCATCTGTGCTTTTGTATGAATGTCTTCATCATAGTCATAACAGTGTGACAAATAACTTTTTTCAAGATTCAAACAAAGAATTTTGGTTAAAATGTATATTTATATATAATATCATGTATATTTATTAAGTGCATAAAAAAAACATTTTTAAATTACTTATTTGCAGTTAAGATTGGTGGTGTGGTAGTGTGACACATTTTTTTCTTTTCTATAGCTACATAAAAAAATTGATTTTTTATGTAATTTTTTCTTATTATAAAAGAATGATAAGCATGTGCATGTTTTACATGTCAAGAACTACCCAACGATATAATTGATCATTGTTTATTTCAAAAGAAAGAAAAGAAAAGAGTTTTGTTATAAAAAGTTCCATAGATGTTTATGTTCCAGGGTTAGTTTATGGTGCATTGGCGTCCTCTAGTGATGATATTAAGAAATAACGCGTTTTTTGCCAGTAATAGACATTATTCAGAGCCATGCCATGGAAAGCGAGGCTGTGATTGATAGACTTGTCGTGTTTTCAATTAGTTTTCAATGGTATTGCTGTAAAAATGGTGTATAAAGCTCCTAGATCACTTATATTTTCTAGAGTTTTTGTCTGGAGTTTTTTTTGTCTACTGACATTTCTTGAAAAGATATTTTTGCAGTTTCGTCAGCATAACAATCCGAAAACACATTAAATAACAGTACAACCCACTGATGTGTTTATCCCTTTCATTCCCAAAGATGGAATAAGATCTGTAGTGTGCTCTGACAGATGCACACTACTAGACTAGACAGAATGAACAACATTCAGCATCATAAATTAGGTTTTTGTGCCATGAGTCATGTCAGTATTGCCTTAAATAAAAACATTGTAAGGACATGATTTACGAATATGGTAGGCTAATTATTGCATACCATTATAGGTATATATATATGATTTACGAATATGGTAGGCTAATTATTGCATACCATTATAGGTATATATATACTATGCAAGTGATACAATCATTTTACTATGGTATTATCACTTTTTTTTTAATTAAATTAAAATTAATTAATATTTACATCATTACCTAAAACTCCAGTGTTTGTGTTTATTTTTAAATTATTTGCTTACTTTACTTACTATGCATAGTTCACACACACACACACACACACACACACACACACACACACACACACACACACACACACACACACACACACACACACACACACACACACACACACACACACACACACACACACACACACACACACACACACACACACACACACACACACACACACACACACACACACACACTTAAAATAAATTATTATAACAAAATAAATAAGCTACAGAATTGGACATGATTGTAGTTTTAGCATGTTATTGGTAATGTTAATGTATTTGGTCTTGGCAGACAAGATCAGCTAGAGCAAGTATATGAACTCTACACAGACACACTGCTGAGAGCGAGTAAGATATGATCCAGTTGCATAAATAGACACATAAATCCTGTAGCAGATGTAGACAGGAGCTGGGGGAGGAAGAGGTTTCAGAAGAACAGTGCGCTGCAGGACTAGCTTACAGCAAACAACTAAACATTCAAATGTTGAGCAAGCAATCTCATTGGCTGCAGGATCAGCAGAGGCCAATCAGCTTGTGCTCTCTGGTAGTGATGTGATTGCTTGCAGATCGTATGTAAAGGACCAATCAGCCTACGACCTCTAGAGTTTCATGACTGAATTAAATATTTAAGAAAGGGTTCTCATGGCAACATCATATTTAGAGGTCAGTAGCATAAAAAAATGAAAACCCCTGATCTATAGGATGTTATTCAGATTTTTTTTTTTTTTTTTTTTTGCAGAATAGGCCTACTCTGCTATTTCTTTTAATTTTATGTACCTTGATTCATATATAGAAAAATGTGAGTTTTCTGCATTTATTTCTAACTCTGGACTCTTAGACTGCAGATTATATTTGTGTTTGTACAAACACTCTTTCCCTCAAAACATTAAAAAAAAATTCCCCAACAGAAATGATGAACGTTTTCTCCTCCCCGTCTAATATGAGTCAGTGGATTATTCTAGATTGTACCATGTAACAGCTGCAGTCAGATGGAAAGGTCTCTAATCCCTGAGCAGAGCCGCAACAGCCATTTGACATCCATTAGACATGCTGTATCACACACATAGACAGAGTAGTGGATTTCCTCCCCTCTCTCTCTCTCTCTCTCTCTCTCTCTCTCCTCTCTCTCTCTCTCTCTCTCTCTCTCTCCTCTCTCTCTCTCTCTCTCTCTCTCTCTGTAACCCATCCCACTCTTTTTTCCATTGCAATTTCTAAAAATTCCACCAGATGGCAATACAATTCTTCAACATTTAATTTTTAAATGAATAGACTAATATACATTTACCAACATATTAACTACACGTTTCTCTATCGCCAACTTAAGAGAACGGATACCATCTGTCTAATAGAAACCAGCCTCTGCACATCAGTAATGAGACATTTACAGTGATGATATATTATGCATATTTTTAGCTGCCAGGAACTTATACAGATATAAATAATTAAACCTTGGGGAAACCAAATGTTTAAAGTTTAATTGAGTGCACAGTTTTTACACTTGATTTTAGAGTTATATGTTAAAATAAAAAAACTTCATCATCAAATTATTTTAGTGTTTGCAATAGTAAAAAAAGATAGAATAAATTAAAGGTGTATATGTAGTAGAATAAAGTGCGTTAAGTGAACTGTAGCCAGCCCAGAAATTATTGCTCGAGCTCGTCTCGCACTCGTGCACGCGTAGGCTACAAGTAACGTAGAGAGACTAAACGTGATGCAATGCCCGATATACTCACGGCGGAGTTCTTTTTTTCTTCTTCGCTTAGAAGTAAAAAGAAGTTGGAAATACCTCCTTTGCACGGTTTGCTACTGTTGTCGAAGATCCTGACGCCGTCCACGCTGAGAGCGACGGTTACTAGCTACTAGAGCTTTCCTCTCAGTAACAAACTTGCACGACAAAAATGACAGTGGTGAGAAAGCCGCAGTTAATTGAGAAAGCATCTGATTATATAGCCTATATGTTTGTACCAGCTCTGCAATTCACCGGTATCATGTTAAAATTAATTAAAATAAATTAATTTGATTACATTTTGATGATAAAGTATATTTGAGACCAGCCTACAGTTGGAATTAACCCGTAGGCTATAACCACGTCACATTGACAGTATAACGTTAGAGTACAGAATTGCTCTTTCGGCATTATACTGGACATTGTTCGTTGCATGTGTCAAAACAAAAGTCAAAACCTATTTTTTTTAGTCTATGGTCACAATGGGGGCTCTCGGGAGCGCGCTTAAATATCAAATCCGAGTCCTTAAAAATCAATCTACTGGCTTTATATTGGTCTCGTTTTTTAAGTTTCTCGTTTTTTCAAGCTGTTCACACATTGCCAATAAAAAGGTCTTAAAACATGAATATTTTTACATATAGCCTGTATAGCCAGATTATGACTGTAAGATAATGTCATAAATCACAGTTCACGTACGAACAGGTTTAATTTGTTAACTTTAGTTAACTACATTTGTTAGCAATCGCTAGCATTTATAAATCTTGGATAATGTATGCCTAAATTTCAACATTTACTAATATTTTTTGTTAAAATAACAAAACATTTAACTAGCACTAACAAAAGATTAATAGGCTAAATACTGTAAATAGATTGATAATTGATAGCTCATATTAGCTCATGCATTTAGCTAACATTAACAAATGAGACCTTACTGTAAATTGTTAGCGATAAATCTTAAAAAAAAACATATAAAATAAATCTGCATGTATTTTAATAATCCTAATTGAGGATATACCATAGCTTTCTATTGTTTTTATATATAAAAGAAATAAAAAATACATTTATTATTAACTAAAAAAAAAATATTTTATATATATATATATAAGTTTTGTCACATTTTACTAAGTTATGGGCACAATGTTATCCCTAAACCATAGCTAATTAAACCCAAACACACACACACACACACTTAAAAAAATCCTTTAAAATCCCAATGGACTGAGGCGTATCTTTAATCTGGTAATGAGTTTAGAATCAGCAGTCAAAGGTCATAATGAGGGATTCCGTCTCTTTACTCACGCTCTCTCTCAATCTCTCTCTTCTCGGCACACACCCACTTTCTCTGTCACAGCCAATGCCCATTGCCTCTCGACCTGTTGCACACTATAAAGTGTGTGTATGTGCGCTGGCATAAAGCAGCCTCCCTCTCCTCTCCTCCTCCTTTTTCTATCTCTCACAGACACGCAACCAGTGCTCTCTTCAACCTCATTCTCTCCTTTCATTCTGTGGTGCTATTAGACTGAACCCATGGAGGACTACCACAAACCAGACCAGCAGACCGTGCAGGCGCTGAGAAACATAGCCAACCGCCTCCGAATCAACTCCATCAAAGCCACCACCGCAGTGGGCAACGGGTAAGAGTTGGCACAGTTTCTGCAAATACCTGCATGTTTTTTTAATGTGACTTATTTGAACAGACAGACAGACTGACAGATAGATAGACAGAAAGATAGATAGACAGACGGATGGGATGGATGGATGGATGGATGGATGGATAGACAGACAGACAGACAGACAGACTGTTGTAAGCAAACACACTCTTGCATGCACACCCTTATGCAAGACATAATCTTTGTCCTCAAAACCCAACTAGACAGATGGTGAGATGATGCTGCTAAAAAAAGGTCAAATTAAAATTTATTCTGGATTTTTTATTTTTTTTCTGTTTATTTTTTTGTATTAATATGTGCATTGCGGCGTATTTAGAGTGAGCTTAAAAATGCATTTATTTGAACCATTTTACTTTATTTTACCAGTTTTTAACAGCAACTATGGGGTCCATTTTATTATTATTATTATTAATATTTTTTTACAGCAATGCAATGCAGCTAGTTCTTTTCAATTTGGGACAATTAAAATGGTTGTTTTATAGAATGCACATGTAATCAACGATATTTAATCTAATAATAGTAATTCTATTTTACATCGCTATTTAATGAATTCTTCTTTTGTAATTTATTTTGTTACGAATATGTAATGCTTCATTGAAAAATCTTCTTTGCATTTTAGTTTGGTTCATTTTCTGCATTCCATTCTATTTATAAAGAAAACATTAGCATCTGTTTTTTCACCCTAGAAGAGAAATCATCTGTAATTATTAAAAAAACATAAATGTATGGTTTTGAAATGAAAACAAAAACTTTATAAGACGGGTGCATGAAGATGATTATAGTTTTTCGTGACCATTGTTTCATGTGAAATTGCACGTTCTTTCCTCTAGGCAAAGTGTGTTTTCTAACGGCACTGCTGCTGTTATGTAAATTGCCGCACGACTCCAACTGGCGCAGTAATTCATATCTGATATCTGAGCATAACATTAAATTGCGTTTTAAAACACCGCTTTGACAGGTGAAGATTTGATCTGTTTCACAGCATGTGGTTTGTAGTGCTGTCTTGGACCTAATCTTGAAGCAGATGGGTGTTAGTGGGTGGTATGATTGCTCAAAGCTTTAGATTATACCATAAGTGTGGTGCCGCCGGGGCATCCTGGATTAAACATCACCTTTGGCATCCTTTTGGATAGAAAGTCACTAATTGTCTCATTCAAACCCGACAAGCTCAATTATTATTATTTTTATTACAGTGTGATAATTCTTTTAAGTGAATGTTACATAATAAACCATAAAAATGTCTAAATGATTAAATAAAAGTTAAATATGAAATGACCTCCTCTTCACCATATGCTAACCTTCAAAATCTTTCTCATTGTATTGGCCAGGCATCCAACATCATGCTGCAGTGTGGCAGAGATCATGTCCGTGCTTTTCTTCAATACTATGAAGTACAGGCCAGATGACCCCAAGAACCCCAACAATGACCGCTTTATCCTGTCCAAGGTGAGGTTACAAGAGAAGAGACTCAGCTAACTGGGATTATTCAAGTGTCAGGTTTGATATTTCAAGTTTAAACCAAGATGACAGTAAGTCAGGAGAATTACATTATTTGGTGCTAAATCTCCTTATATAAAGAACTGTGCAGTATTATGGTACAGTGATGGTAAAACCATTGCACTTTGAAATAGTGCTACTGAATTCATCTATTTACCATTTATCTATATGGAAATGGAATTTTACATTATACTCCAAGGTACATTGATGAATACCAGGGTATTATAATTATATGACAAAAATACACATTGATCTTATTAGCCATGACTTACCAAAATTAAACTAAAATAAATATAACTAATTGTACTATGAGTTCCATGAAAATGAGTGAAAATGTAGATATAATAAGCCTATTAATAATAATAAAAGTATGAATAAATATAATATAATAATACAGGGCTATGCTAAATAAGTTTATCAGTTTTTAAACAGTTTTTTAAAAAGTTGGTTAGTAATTGTTGGGTAATTGCATAATGGTGATAAAATAAATAAAATAATAAACTAATAAATAATAAAATCCCCCAAAATAATGTAACTTAATTTAATAATACAGGCCCATGCTAAATATGTTTATCAGTTCTTAAACATTTTTGTTTATTAATTGGATAATAGTGGTATTGTGGTTAATCCATAGATTTGATTTTTCTTTCTTTTTTGTGGTCCACAGGGACATGCGGCTCCTATCCTCTACTCTGTGTGGGTGGAGATCGGCTTCCTGAAAGAGTCTGAGCTCATGAGCATGTGTCAGGTCGACTCAACTCTGGAGGGACACCCTACACCCGTGAGTAACACACACACACACACGCTCATCTAAGATCAGATGCTCTTCTTTAACATATTCAATCAAAAGTATATGAAAGTTGCCTGCTCTCAGAGCAGAAAATATTTAGGAGCACCGTGAGAAATAGTGTAGTTCATTAGGTCATAAATGATTGTTCAGGTTAAACTGGCTCCAAACGCATGATTAACCAATGAGTTCTTATTTGATGTAATATCGAAATGAATGTGTGAGTGTGTGTTTGACAGAAGCAGCAGTTTGTGGATGTGGCCACAGGCTCTCTGGGACAGGGGCTGGGTGTAGCCTGTGGAATGGCCTATTCAGCTAAATACTTTGACAAATCCAGGTAAGAATGTTACCCATAAACCCACACGATAGTGATGACTGCATATTTTAGCTCTACACTAAAACAAACAGCTTTATATCTTGTGATTCATGCAAACTCAAAATTACTTATTTTTAAGGGGTCCAAAGTCTTGATTTAGGTTTTGGGGTTTCATTGCATGTTAAAAAAATATTATTTCGCAGCACCTCTCTTCCCAGTCTGTCAGTAACGCTGTTTAGTTCCTGTCTCTATGAAGCCCCTCCTTCTGAAAAGCGCAATGTGCTCTGATTGGTCGGCTGGATCAGTGTGTTGTGAGTGGTCACCCGCTTCGGGCACGTTTCGGAAATGCCACGCCCCTTATCATACCCGCGAGTAGAACATACTACTAATGCAACTCAACCTATCGAGAAGAAAATGCAAGATTACAATCGAGATTTCAGGGAGTTCAGAAACACTGATATAGAGAATACCTCCTTTTGGAGTGAATTTGTGCTTTGTTACTTTGCAGACCTTTTCCATTCTCAAACAACAACATTACACACCAAAAGCAAAACAGATTTAAAAAATACCCTATTGCTCAGATGCTGAAACCATAAATATAATATGCAAAGATGTAGAAAATGTATTTACCAGAATGCTTACTATAATCTCATGTTTGTATGTCAGTGTAGGAGTGTGCTGCACATTTGAAGGGTGTGGAGTTTTCTCGTCGAGCTGTGCTTTCACGATTCTTCTGCTCTAATAATCAAAGCCCCAGCGGACATCACCCGGTTATTTTTATATCTTGGATAGAATTCAATATAGGCATAAGCACACAAATTATTACCAAATTGAAGCCAAATTTTTGTGCAGCCCTTTCTTTGGCTAATTCTCTATTTATAATGCATTGTAAAGCCAATGAATAAATAATCTGTATATGTGTGAGTGTTGCAGAGAAAGAGGAATCATGCAAGAGCAATTTTACTCAATTCCCAGCTGATTTCTAATCTATTGAACCTATCTCTTCTCATTCATGAAAGATCTGGGGTGACAATGTGTCAGGTGGTATTAAGAAGGGCGGCGGTGATGAGGTGTAAAGATCGGAACGACTTTTTAATGCTTCTCTTATGCTCACCAAGGCTGCATTTATCTAGTCAAAAATACAGTAAAAACAGTAATATTTTGAAATATTTTAAAAGAACTGAATATATTTTAAAATGTAGGTTATTCCTGTAATCAAAGCTGAATTCAGCATCACTACTCCAGTCGTCAGTGTCAAATGATTCTTCAGAAATCATTCTAATATGCTGATATGATGCTCAAGAAACATTTCTTATTATTGCATTGTCTGTACTAAATGCAAAAAATGTGATTGTCTTTTGACTCTTTTGCAGTTATCACGTGTACTGTTTGCTGGGGGATGGAGAAATGTCTGAAGGGGCTGTATGGGAGGCCATGTCCTTCGCTTCCTACTACCAGCTGGATAATCTGGTGGCCATACTGGACATCAACCGTCTGGGCCAGAGTGACCCGCACCACTTCAGCACCATGTGGAGAAGTACCAGAGACGCTGCGAGGCCTTTGGGTAGGTTGGATGGAGATTGTTAAAGGCATGGGCTGGGAGCTAAAACTTTGTAGGTTCAAACCCCAGAAAAGACGATCCATGAATCTGTATCAAGCCGGTACCTCAAGTTGATCCAGGAGGGTTTGGATAAAAGTGTCTGTTAAATGACATACTGTATGGGTACATTTTGAAAAACAAGTCAAGAACATGTCATATTTCAATTCCAAATAAAAAATAATTATAATTATTATTATTTAAAGGGATAGTTCACCTTAAAATGAAAATTAAGTCATTATTTACTCACCCTGGTGTTGTTCTGATGCCGTACGCCCTTCTTTCTTTTATGGACTACAAAAGGAGTAGTTTTTATAAAAAATATCCCGCCCGTGATCACAGAATGATCCCATACGAAATTTGTAGAATACTGTAGTAAGTGTTTTTCGTATTAAAGGAGTAGTTCACTTTTAAAATGAAAATTCTGTCATCATATACTCACCCTCATGTTGTTTCAAACCTGTATGAATTTCTTTCTTCTGCTGAACAGAAAGGAAGATATTTAGAAGAATGTCAGTAACCAGGCAGTTTCTGGTTCCCATTGACTTCCATAGTATATTTTTTTCCTACTATGGAAGTCAATGGGAACCAGAAACTGCCTGGTTACTGACATTCTTCTAAATATCTTCCTTTCTGTTCAGCAGAAGAAAGAAATTCATACAGGTTTGAAACAACATGAGGGTGAGTATATGATGACAGAATTTTCATTTTAAAAGTGAACTACTCCTTTAAGTGGGAATACGATAAAGAAGAAGTTTTATTTATATAGCGCCTTTCCATAGCTCAAGGTCGCTTAACATTGTAAATTACAATACATTTACACACCCGCACACACATTACAATCACATAAGGACACATATAGTAACATTATCCAAAATACATGTTACGTAAATAGATATGTTTTGAGCTGAGTCTTGAAAGTAGCCACAGATGAGATATTTCAAAGGGGTAGTACATTCAATAATTTAGGAGCATTAACACTAAATGACCTTCCACCAACAGTAGACAACCGGAAAATAGGGATGGAGAATAAACCAAGTTCAGCTGATCTAAGGGACCGGGCAGGGCGGTAAGAGTGAAGTAGATCAGACAGATATGGAGGTGCAAGACCATTTAATGCCTTAAACGTTTGAAGTAATACCTTAAAGTGAATATGTGATGCCACGGGTTTGGTGAAAAACAAACCCAAATTTTATGAATTATTTTATGAAGATCCTGACCTTGGCAGTTGGACTTCTGTTCACTCCGACTCACCCAGAAAAAGCACACAATTTGTGAGAAATCAATATTTAACAAAAACACGTTGTTTTTAGCTTTATTTAAATTAAAAAATATTTTTTATAGTTTTATTTCCAGTTAACAATACTGGTATATACATATTTTTATATGTGCATGTGTGTGGGTGTTTGTGTGCGTGTGTGTGTGTGTGTGGTGTGTGTGTGTGTGTGTGTGTGTGTGTGTGTGTGTGTGTGTGTGTGTGTGTGTGTGTGTGTGTGTGTGTGTGTGTGTGTGTGTGTGTGTGTGTGTGTGTGTGTGTGTGTGTGTGTGTGTGTGTGTGCAATATATAGCCATCAATTAATTTGTTTTTTGGTGTGTTTTCAGGTGGCATGCCATCATTGTGGACGGCCACAGTGTGGAGGAGCTGTGTAAAGCCATGAGCCAACCACGCCACCAGCCCACTGCCATCATCGCCAAGACCATCAAGGGCAAAGGCATTCCTGGTATATTTATACCTATAACATCCTAATCTGTAAAGACTGATATAACTATTCCAAGTATCCAACCCATGGAAACTGCAAGCCTAGTATTGATAATAAATCTAAAATATGCAATAATAACTTATCCTATTTATTTATGAAATAGAAGGAAACAAATCACTGTCAGGACTAAAACAAACATAAAAAAAAGTGCTAAGAACTATTTTATATTTAAAAAACTGTAAATGTACAGTACATACGTTAAGTCACTGAGTTCCTGATTTAAAAGTTAGTAATAAAATGAACAAAGTAATACATTTCTCATTACATATGTGGCAAATCTATAATTTGCATTTACATTTACACTCCAAGACGTAATGCACAGATCATTTGACATACAGTATCAGATTGTTTTGTTCCGTCCATTGCTATGGTTATCACTGTCAATCAATTTAAATTTGTCAATTCAGAAACTTTGCAATGTTTACTTAGCAGCTCAAAAAATAATTTATTATATGCAGAAAGTGAGCAAAGATCGCTGCCATTATAATAACTGAAGCTGTCAATCCTAACGCGAGGTACACAAAGCTGCACTCGTAAGAAAACTCCTGTTATAATCAATGAAGCTGTGCAATGAATCTCTTATTAGCATCGTGTTTATATGTAGTTGGTTATAATGAAAGGATTGGCGAGCGTGCAGAACTCGTGCTGAAGAAAAACTCTGGTGTTTTGAGCGATGTTGAGCGGATTCTGACTAACTTAAACACATCTGATTGGCCATTGCATTCACACGCTCAACAGATAGGCCTATGTCTGTTATTGGTTACATTGCTTAATGCTGCAAAAACACATTGTAAACAGAAACATGTGGCGCTCTTCAAAGAGTGCTTGCTCTCATGGAAGCATTTTAAAGGCTATCAGCGGGTAACGGTACTGCAGAACACCTGGTATCGCTACATTAAATAAATCTATGGCAGGACAAATATTAATTTTACCAGCCGCCAAAATATTTTCAATGCAGGAAAAACCCTGTATTCTTTGATTAAAAAAAACAACAACGACACTTTGTTGTCCTCAGTGGCAGAAGATAAGATGGGATGGCATGGCAAGGTGCTGTCAAAGGACATGGCAGAGAGCGTCATGAGAGACATCCAGAGCCGCATCCTAAACAGTAACAAGCGCATGTACCCGACCTCACCCATTGAAGATGCTCCACCCGTGAGCCTGCGCAATGTCCGCATGCCCAGCGCTCCCAACTACAAGGCTGGAGAGAAGGTGAGAGGTCAAGGCAAGAAAAAAAAAGATGGACTGATGGTTAGATGGATGATATATACAGTGCGTGTATAATTATTGTGCAAGTCAATATTCTTTACCAATTCCAAACCATGTCAAACTTAATAACTATTCATTTTGTATAATAATTTATTAGTGATAATTGTTAATGAGGGCTGGAAGTGAAATACACCTTATATTCAGATGTGCAGGTTTTCTTTTACAGGAAAAATGGGCCAAAAAGTATATTTAAGTCACACTCACAATTTCTACAGTATTGCATCCTTATTATGCGCATTTAATAATTTTTGACTTTTCCAGTGTGAGTTAAAGCTATGTTTTGGCCCAATAATCACTTAATAATTATGCAATTTTATCTGCATAAAAGGCATTTTTCACTTCTAGTCTACGTCAATAATTAAAGGTGGGGTATGTGATTTGCAAAACAGCCGGCAGATTTTGAAAATACACAACTCAAAAGGTCCTACCTTCTTTCCCTGACTCCACCCACTCTACCCATTCGAAGAGGGGCATGGGGGAGGGGGGTATGGTACAACCGTTTGATTGACGCACTGACTGTCCAATGATTCTAGACGGTCTTGAAAATGATTGGCTGGAGTTTTTCGAGTCCTGCCCGTTCCACAGATGATTCAATTTTTTAAGTTTAAGTTTTTAAATTTCAGTGCTTCTAACTCAGTGGCTGTAAGTGGGTTAGGAATAGGATTTCAAGTGATTTTGAAAAAATGGTCAAAAAAGAAAATCACATACCCCACCTTTAAATATCACTTATTTAATTATATACTATATTAATAGTAGTTATTAAGATTGATGTGGTTTGGAATTGTTAAAATGTGCTTAGAAAAAAATGTGACTTCTTCACATCGACTTGAATAATAATTATGCAGGCACTGTAGGCATAATTATCATGGTCTAGCTCTCTTCACCATGTTTTTTCCCAACAGATTGCCACCTGCAAGGCATATGGGATGGCCTTGGCCAAACTGGGACGTTACAACGAGCGAGTGGTGGCTATGGATGTCGACACCAAAAATTTCACCTACTCTGAAATCTTTAAAAATGAGCATCCCAACCGCTTTATTGAGTGCTACAGCGCAGAGCAGAACATGGTAGGAAACTATGAAGTATTATCATTCAAATATCTGGAAGATCCAAAAATTCTATCATCAGCAGAGGCGTCATGCCCATTCAAAGTGTGAATTGCACGTTCTCAAAACTTTATTCCTATTATGCTCCATAATTACCAGAGCCTATAACGACTCAAATGTATTCTTCTGGATGTGTAATAAATCGGTCAGCACCCCTTTTTCCTAATATGGTGTCTGTGTATATCAAATCTAGAGCGCTCTAGAATCTTTGCTGTGTATGTTCAAGCAACTCATTCGTCTCGCACGTTGAGCTGGCAATGTTTTACAGATGGTCTTGAAGTGGTAAGTGGGCAAAGCAACAAATCGGCATTGAATTAGTTATCGGATTATATTAAAAGGTAGTGGGATTATTTGTGGTTGACCTGGAAATTTTAACCTGTTAAAAAAGTTATGGATTTGATATTAGCTGCGAATTCAGAGCATTAACTTAAGTTGTGTCAGTGTAACGTTATCGATAGCTAGCCTAGTCTAACCGTAAACTAGTTGGCTAACGTTACTGCCTAAAATAACTTAATTTCAGAGCACCACAAAGTCAGACCTCAGCACCTTTATGTACCTTTAATGTAAGATCGTTCTTAGGTCACATAACTGCAATGGTACTGTTTTTAAAATCATGTGTAGGCTTAAGTGTACAGTAAGTGTGTGTGTAAACATGCTTTAATGAAGTAGACTAAAAGCTTTTGAATTTGAGCATACAGTTCTTTCATCAACCTGTCTTTTACATAAACTTACAAAATAGATACTTTAACTTAGTCCTCAGATAGAGGAGGGTTGCTGCTAGCTCCGTTAAGGTATTTCTGTCCCTCCCAAACCGCATTGAAATGGTATGTTTAGCAGCCAGAATTGAAACATTTTCAGGGGGAGAAACCCTCTGACCCCTCCTAACATGATCCATATCACCCGTCAGAAAACAATTGCAACGTCTCAGATTGTGGATTCAGAATTCTGGCTTGCATGACGCCCCTGATCGTCAGGTAGCAGCACCGATTTCAATTCTTACTTTTTTTCACCTTTCTACTACATAGACAGCCAAGATTGATTTATAGCCCAGCTGTGTAGTATCCCTTTAAGTGCTACATTTTAGCACCCTTGACAGTTTTTAAAGCCAAATCAAATGTCTGCACATTTGGAAGAACTTAGTGAACGAAACACCCGTAAACACTCCCTAGATTGTTCTGGATAAAATAGAGCTGTGGGATTGGCCACATAAAATGCCCCTCAAAGCACCAAAGTCGCTGATTTGTTGAATAATACATGCGCTCTATCCATAATGCAGCAATGAAGATGTGACCCACTTACGCTCCATTTTGCACGCGCCCTGCTGCAGTGCCTTTCCCCGAGAAGCCATGCAGAAAACCTGCACCACCTTCATCTCATAAGCACATTCTTTAGGATCTGTGCTGTAAGCCAAAATATTTCTGCTTTGTCTCTACACTCATTGTTCCCTTGGTACATGTGGTAGGTGAAATGTAGGTCACTCATTTGTGATTTCTAGTTTTGGGAAGCGATCATAATGGACGTAATAATAATCTGAATACTAATTAAATGGTCAGAGTTCATATCTGTTCCACACAGTTAACCAATCAGAGGCAATACTGACACTAATTAGAGGACATATATTAATATATCTTAGCGTGCATACTAATGAGGGAGTCATATGCACTACTGTCTGTCAAAAAGGAAATATGAAATGATTTTGATAGCTAAATGCAAATGTTATAATAGAGTGGCTTCCAAAAGTATTTGGACACTTAAGCCCCATTTTAAATGTATAAATGAAATTGCATTAGGAAAGAAAATATACTTGTTTTAAATTAAAATCGAGCAAGTCTGTTTCAAGCACAGCTCTAAAAGTTAGAAGAACACATGTCATTTTTTACTGTATGTGTGTATATATATATATAGCCTTATTGTGCCTTAGGCTCGCATGGAGTGGATTTGAGACAGGAAACAGGAAATGATAGCGAGTGTGTGTGAGCTGCATGTTGGTAATTCCTCTTATATGAAGGATAAAATGGAGTTCCTGTTTAGCAGATTCCATGTGTCTCTTCTCTAGTATATTACAACCTACAACATATTGAGGGGGTATTGGCTATTAAACTATTTATGTCTGATGCATCTGCCTGTATAGTACCACATGTCATGCCTTTTGGTTTGGATATGCTTTTGTGTATCATTTCTTTCAAAGAATTTCAAAATTTAGTGGTTCTAGTATACAGATTTTTGCTGTGCTTGGGTTTGTAGTATATGGCTACTATGCACTTGCTATGATGTTGTGTGGGGTTTTCTGGGTGGTTTCTAGGGTGTTGCTAGGTTGCTCTTATACTGGCCCATGTTAAAAGAGACAAAGGTCCGATCAGTTCGGAATGTTGCGAAATCAGGATCAAAATGTTTTCATTCCATCATCCATCTCTCACAGGTCAGTGTTGCCACGGGCTGTGCCGCACGTGAGCGAAACATCGTGTTCGCCAGCAGCCTGGCCTCTTTCTTCAACCGCGCCTATGACCAGCTCCGCATGGCCGCCATCTCAGACAGCAACATAAACCTCTGCGGCTCCCACTGTGGCCTGTCTGTCGGTAAGAAGTGCCTTCTTTTGTTTCACCGGCCACAATCAAAGCCCCTCCCCCTTCTAACGGACAGGTTCACTCTCCAATCAAAATTCTTCCTTTTAAGCAATGCCCATTTCCAGCACCGCCCATGGAGTGCCTTTAGTACCCGCCCTGTTTTTCAGTGGCCTTGGTTCCGGAAGTATTTTTATCCTTAATTTGACCCAAAGGAATTTTTAAAAAGTCTTTGTTAAAGAGTTATAAGCCGTGAACCAAAACAACCAGCTGTAAGGTGAATCACAACATTGCAAATTTTTATTTAAAGAAAGACATTATTTGAAAATGTGAAAAAAGACAAGACTATGTACTTAATGGCTTTACTGAGGGAAATAACTTCAATCCCATGAAGCACTGGGAATGACTATCAAATTAAAAACGATGGAGAAATATAAAACTGTTTATTTAAAATGGTTGATTTTATATATATATATATATATATATATATATATATATATATATATATATATATATATAATATATATATATATATATATATATATATATATATATATATATAATTAATACAAAATTATATATACAAATATTTAAGTATTTTGAACTCGATTACATCATTTGTGGTACTTCATGGAAGAGGGCGTTCCCTGTAAGCTCTTTTGGCACAATTTGCTTACTCTGACACTTTGATTGATGGAATTTTGTGTACGGCATCATGGGTAATGTAGTTTTCCACCACACCTTCAGCTGTTAAACACGATTATTAAAAAAATAAGCTAAAATAACACAGGCTGAAGGCAAACAAGCATATTTCATTGTTCAAAACATAACATTAGAACTCACAGCAGGGCTTTAAAGATATGTAAGTTATTGTTAAAAATATTGTTGGATTTTTACTTCCGGAACCTGACTGTCGCACTCTATTCTCCTCTCACACACTGCAGCTGTGACTCTACTATGATGTTTTTTAATAGATTTGTGAGCAATTCACCCCTCCTTTTCCTGAAGCTGTCTTTCTAATGTGTGTTTTGTTCTCCTGGTCGTCTGGAGGTGGTGCGACTCTTAGCACAACCCCTTCTCCCTCTCTCCCTCCCCCTGTGTATCTCGGAGGCTGTCTCCGGGTGACCAGGCATCCCCTCCGTTAGCACAGGTACACTGCATGCCACTCCGTCTGTCTGTACACCTGCCTGACTGCCTGTCTGTCTGCTCGACTGTCACGTGTGTGTGCACCTGCCTCACATATCTGATGTACAAATGCTGTTCAGTGTAAATGAACGTGTGTGTGTGTGTGTGTGTGTGTGTGTGTGTGTGTGTGTTGTGTGTGTGTGTGTGTGTGTGTGTGTGTTGTGTGCTTCAGGACAGGACGGACCGGCCCACATGGGGCTGGAGGACATGGCTATTTTTAGAGCCATCCCCACTGCCACCATTTTCTACCCCAGTGATGCCATGTCTACTGAAAAGGCTGTGGAGCTTGCAGCCAACACTAAGGTTGGCATGTTATATCTGCTATTATGAGTGTCGAACTATTGTTTATAACTGATGCTGGTACACAATACTTAAAATTCAAACTAAATATTTGAACACAGAAAATGTACAGTACATTATCTATTGATAAGGATGTTGGTAAATTCCGAATTGAAAATGCTTTTTAAATTCCAATTTATGTATGAATTTCTATTCAATTTGATT
Source organism: Chrosomus eos (assembly GCA_036326025.1). Lineage (NCBI taxonomy): Eukaryota > Metazoa > Chordata > Actinopteri > Cypriniformes > Leuciscidae > Chrosomus > Chrosomus eos. The sequence goes on along the minus strand of CM070839.1, from coordinate 6,527,463 downwards.
TGAGGTAGAATTTAACGCAGTCTAAAGGCCATTGCACACTGAGTCCGAAATTCGCATCCGACATTTTCGCACTTTAAAAAATACCTCACGTTATGTCAATCACGCTTGCACACTGCCTCCGAAACTTTCGTCCGTCATAAAAAAAAATTGAATCGGGTTTGATTTTTCTCACGAAGACGAAAAAACGCATTGAAAATTTCGGACTCAGTGAGCAATGGCCTTAACAGTGAAATAAACTTAAATAGATAGAAACTTGATAGATAGATAGATAGATTTAAACTCATGAATAGAAAGGGAGACAATTCTAATTATAATCCTATTGAAAACTGTAAGAAAAAGTAATTATATTTAGTTTATTTCTTCCTTTAGGGTGTTTGCTACATCAGGACCACTCGTCCAGAGACTGCAATCATTTACAACAGCAATGAGGACTTCCATGTTGGCCAAGCCAAGGTAACGCCTCTCCCTTTATCAACAACTGATTTTAAAATAGTTGTTTTGGCAGATTTTACCACTAATATATGATAATGTGCCATAAATGTATAAATTACCTGACCAGGTGGTGTGCCAGAGTAAGGAAGATCAGGTTACAGTGATCGGAGCTGGAATGACCCTCCATGAAGCTCTAGCTGCAGCTGAGCTCCTCAAAAAAGGTAAAATCCTGCAAAAAAAGTAATAAAAATAATAATATATAGATAGATAGATTTGGCCAGTACTGTATACGTATCTTTGCCATAAATAAGAATTTGTTAAATCACTGCCACGACTTATTAATTTGTTCCCTTGTTTTAGTAAATCATGGCAACATTGTACTAATTCATTCCCTCTTTTAGATTTAACTAAAACAAGGGAACAAATTCTTAATTTTTTCTCAAGCCATGTGTGGGGTCCGTAGACTTTTATTGTGATGTTGCTATGCAAACGTAATATAGACTCTTCACCTGATGTGTGCTGTGTGTGTGTGTGCCATCCCCCAGAGAAAATTTACATCAGAGTGATCGATCCATTTACAATCAAACCCCTGGATGCCAAAACCATCATCGACCATGTGCGCGTCACCAGGGGTCGTGTCATCACGGTTGAGGACCACTATTATGAAGGTGGGTTTCAAGCTAGAGCACATTATCCCTTGTCTCAAGCACACATTTCAGCATGGCTACACATCCAAGCGGCATCAACAGCACGTCCAGCCGAGGAGTGTCGAGTCGCTCTGTGAGGCCTTGAGTGAGGTTGTGGCAGTCAGCAATTGGCTGGCTGGAAGAAACGTGATGTGTTGGCAAATTGTCTTTGGATTGGGGAGCGAGAGGCATTGTTGTTATAATCGGTTGAATTTTTTTTTTTTTTTTGGGGTGGGGTCCGTGTCTCATTCTGTTTATTCAGGGGGAAAAAAGACTCAGAGAAGCGGAGGGCTGTCAGGTCTCCTTAAGCAAACGTACGCCTGTAGGCAATGTTGTGACCTAGATAACACAGACGGCCCTGGACCTGGCATTACTGCCTGCGTGCCAGAGGAGGAGTGAGGCAGGACGAGAGAGAGAGAGAGAGAGAGAGAGAGAGAGAGAGAGAGAGAGAGAGAGGGGAGGGAGAGAGAGGGGAGAGAGGAGAGAGGGGGAGGGAGGGAGAGAGAGGGGAGAGAGAGAGAGAGAGAGAGAGGAGGAGAGAGAGAGGAGAGAGAGAGAGGGGGGGGGAGAGAGAGAGAGAGAGAGAGAGAGAGAGAGAGAGAGGAGAGAGAGAGAGAGAGAGAGAGAGAGAGAGAGAGAGAGAGAGAGAGAGAGAGAGAGAGAGAGAGAGAGAGAGAGAGAGAGAGAGAGAGTGTTTAATATCCAAAATCATTCTGAAAGCAAACATCCCCTCTGCCCCGCGGAAGAGAAAGAGGATAGAGATGGACAGAGAGAACATGTGATTGCAGCAAGGTTGAAAGCAGGGGCATGCGGGGATGAAGAGATTTTGATAGTCTATTAAGGCATGATGTCTGATATCTGAACATAACATCTGTATTTTAAAAGCAAAAGATGGTGCAGAAGGTCAGTCGGTGACCATTATGCACAGGTGAATGATAATTTAAAAACTGCTTTTGGTTAATTGTCAGCTGGCAGCCAGTTAAACCAGTTTCAGACATAAACCAGATATCAAAACCACCATAAAAAAAGTATACTTACTGTATATTCAGCAGGGATACATTAAATTGAACGAAAATGACAGCGAAGAGATTTATGATTTATTTATAATGAACTTTCATCAAATAATCCTGTAGAAAATCATGATTTCCACTAACATATTTTTAATATTGATAATATAAGTTTCTTGAGCACCAAATCAGCATATTATAATGATATATGAGGTATGAGATGAGGACTTGTTTTTTTTTTTTTACATGATACAAGAAATTATATTGTATAAAATTCTTATATACTTATACAATTCTGACATCACAAAGACAAAACATGATTTCCCAAGACACCAATGATGTAAATTTCTGTTGTAGGGTGATTTTGTCTGGTATTCTCTCTCATCTGTACATCTGTAATTACACAGGTGGCCTGGGCGAGGCGGTGTGCTCCGCTATCGTGAATGAGCCTGGTTTCACTTTGCAGCGTCTGGGTGTCGCTCACGTTCCCCGCAGCGGCAAAATGTCCGACCTGCTCAAAATCTACGGCATTGACCGCGACTCCATCGCACAGATGGTCAGGAAGATGCTCAGCAGCTCGGCCAACGCCAAGTGAACCTGTTCGCTTTGCCCCGCCCACTCCATCCAAATCAATGGAAAAACCAGCTCCACAAACACGGTCACATGACTCCTCTTCAGATTGTGACCCTTCCCTCCACCTCTTTCACTATGAATGACCCTAATGTGAGTATAATAGTAATGTGAGATACGTGCTGTACATTTTGAAGTAATGTTCACATTTGATTTTTTTGTTTTCCTTACAAATACACTACTGTTTAAAAGTTCGGGGGACGATATTTTTTTTTAAAAGAAAACAATGTTTTTATTCAGCAAGATGCATTAAATTGATCAAAAGTGACAGTAAATACATTTATAGTGTTACAAATAAATGCATTTCTATTCATCAAAGAATCATGAAAAAAATGATCACAGATTCCTCAAAAATATTAAGCAACAAAACTGTTTTTAACATTGATACTAATAATAATGTTTCTTGAGCAGCAAATCAGCATATTAGAATTATTTCTGAAGGATCACGTGACACTGAAGAACATTCAGCTTTGATCACATGAATAAATTACATTTTAAAATATAATAAAATAGAAAACAGTTATTTAAATATTTCACAATATTATACTGTATTTTTGATCAAATAAATGTAGCCTTGGTGAGCTTAAGATACTTTTTTTTTTAAAAAACATTACAAAATCTTATCGACCTCAAACTTTTGAATGTTAGTTTACATATAAATACACATACAGGAGTCCTTTTCTAACTCTTCTCCTGTACTAACAGTCACCGACAGTATCAAATTATCATTGCAACCATTTTTACTCACGTAATGTGATGTATTTCAAGCAAAACAGGTTTTTAAATGAGGAAAACATTGTAGTAGGAGATTTGATTTTGTCTATCAGGAATTAACTGTTGAAAGACAAACATTTCGATTCGAAACAAAGGTTAGCGATGCTAAGACGTATTTTACACCACCTCAGAAAACGTACGTCAATATGCTGTACATTGTGACACTTTAACTGTGTTTTTAACTGTCATTTGATAAGATCCATCAATAAAACTGTTTCCATATTTTAATACTTTTTATATATTGTTATGGTGTAGCTATGACAACGGGGCGGGCTGGATTTCACGGGAACAGATACGTGTTTGGAAAAAAAGATTTGATGTTAGATTAATAGAGTGTAGTCTTAAGAAAAAAAGAAAAAGATAATCAAATGAGAATGTCTGAAGGGTGAGTCACTTCAAAGTGTTCAGTTATGGTTGTCTTCTATGAAACCGTTTGTAGTTTGGTCTCTGTGTTTAAAAAGACGGAGTTGCATTTTGTGGTGTTATGAGCATTAAACTTGAGAAGATGAGAGATGAATGGAACCATCAGCGTCACTGGAACGTGCTGTTATATCGGAACTTTGAACCTACAACTAACACTTTCTCTGTTATTTTTCTATGTATCTCAACAAGTCATTGATTAAAGCCCTCTACATTTGAGTTTGAGAATTCATGAATGTGTTGCCTCTTTTATTTACACTCATATGAGAGACACCGGGGTTAGTTGTCACAAACTTGAAAGTTAGGTTTGAATATGTATTTCAATGGCACAGGCCATTTAAGAACACATAAGCCACTATTGGGGCATGTTGTCACACTCTTTGGGGTAAGTTGTCTCAATGGGAACCTGCTGTATATTCAAACAAATGAGAAGAATGCATTTGTTTGCAATATAAAATACTTACTATTATAAATTATACTTTTATATCAAGTAAGAAAAGGCATCTTCCACAACATTTATGTAGAATGTAGTTTTATAGTAAAAAAAAACATCTTTACATTATATTTTTACACATTATTTGTGTAGAAAGTATTATTTAATAGGTTTTCAGGAGAAAAGAGTTCTTCTAAAACGTGTTTTTGTCTTACCCCTGATTCACTATGGTGAGCCTATTATAAGTGTGTATTTTAAACCACAGGAAAAAAATGTCACGTCATATCCATAAATAGAGAAAAGTTTGATGCGTTTATGGTGTGGGAGTGACAGGTTAGTTGTCACAAAGAGTGAGAAAGGTTGACATGGAGCTGCCAAATCTTAAAATCACCCGTACCGAACAGAGGAGAGTCTGCTGGCAAAAAGAGATCGCGACCGAGCTTGTAAGAAAACCAGAATCAACATGGGCTTACCTTTTAAGAGATGGTGAGAATTGAGGGATTTGAAGTGTTGTAAAAGTGACGTGGATATGGCGTTTTATTAACAGGTGAGTACGGTATTTTATTGAAGAGATCAATTTTGCCATAGCTCTCTAACAGTTATTTGTAAAGCATGATCTATTGTGCATGGCTCATATTCATCTGCACAGTCACACAGAGCCCAAGCACAAACAAAACAATGTTCTTCCCCAAAATACATGGGGAAAATGTAAAAGGTAACATAAATAATGAAAAAATATTAAACCATTGTTTTGGAAGCAGATATTGAAATAAGTAGGCTACAACATTAATTCACATTTGCTTTGATATGAAGTGGATGAATGCACAAATGGACACCTGCAACTGACATTGAAAATGATCATATTTCTGGAAATACAATAATGATAAAATCAAATCAATTGTTCATTTCTTACCTTTAGTGAACACTAACTTAATTTCAGTCATAGTAACGCCATCTCTTCCTGTTTAAAAACAGGAACAAATAAAATCTCTTGGGTGAAGTCAGTAAAGAGCTCTAATGCCACACATGATGAATCCCGGCAGTAGTTCATATAAAAGGTCCAATACATAATCAAGAAAAAGTTCTCACCGGAGAGCATTATATTTGCGTATTGCTCCTCTCAAGGCAAACACAGTGAGACCCGAGCCACAAGACAGAGTATAAACTGGGGGAAAAAGAAGAACTTATTGCATTAAATACAGTACCGTTTAGGATCAGTAAGATTATTTAATGTTTTTGAAAGAAGTCTGTTATGCTCACCAAGGCTGCATTTATTGGGTACTTCATTTTAGACTCACACTCAGGACCTTCGGGTCAAAAATGACCCGGAGTTTTATTTGAGTAAAATCAATGAAATATATTTTTGTTCAATAATATTTTTTCTTTTCTTTTTTGGTGTTTTGAGATAATTTTATGATTTATAGTTAATATTTATGCAATAATTAAGACCCATTTTTTCCCATTGAATATAATAGAAAATTTATATATATATATATAAAATTAAAAACATTTTTTTATTAAAGCTGTATTTCATTTTAGAGTCAAGTCTAGGCCTCATGAATTTTTTTTTTTAAATGAGATCGGAGCCATCTGGTGGACACACTGAGCATTTTTATCACGCAATAGCACATTTTTACCACTAGTGGATTTACAGCTCTCTGTAGAAACCTATGGTAGAAACACTCTAGTAATTTTTTCACATATTGTTTAATTTTTTTCAGGTTGTTGAATTGAATATATAATAACAGATTCTCAAAGACTATTTTTGTATTTTTTTTTAATTTTTAAAAAAAAAATATTTTTTTTTTTGGTTGGTTTAAATGGTAATTTGAAGTGGCAGTTTTACTTTATAATACAGTCAAACCTTATAAAGAGAACAAATGGAAATAATTTTGTCACCCATTGTTTTAAGAGATTCACCCCTTCACTGTTGTGTGCTTTTTTTCTGCATCCTGGCTGTTTTGTAGATTGTATGCACAAAAAAACTCTGTATTTTCAAATTTTTGCCAATTTCCCATTCATTTCCTATGGGGGTCATTTTTGACCCGAAGGTCCTGAGTGTGACTATTTTGTTTTAAGACCACTTAGACTTTTCAAATCCTGTCCCCAATTTTTTTGGGTGTTCAAATACCAAGTACCAAAAAAGTCACCAAGTTTTGGACCATTCCGATGAAGCTACGATTTTTAACATTTTTTTATTTAAACGCTTCGGGACATTTTTGACCCGAAGTACCCCAGAGGTCAAAAGTACAATAAAAACACTAATATTGTGAAATATTATTGCAATTTTAAATAGCTGTTTTCTATTTTAATTTATATCTTAAAATGCAATTTATTTCTATGATGGAAAAGCTGAATTTTTAGTTTCATTACTCCAAACTTAATTTTGAGGAAATGGTGATATTTTTTTTATAAATAGAAGGTCATAAGGACAGCATTTATTTGAAAATAGAAATATATACAGTATGTTCAATGTAATGCATGCTTGCTAAATAAAAGTATAAATTTATTTAAAAAAATCTTACTGACCCCAAACTTTTGAACAGTATGTACAGAACTGAATTATGAAGATGTGTGGTTAACATACCATGATAAGACCTGAGATGGAGGATGGTCACAAAGAGAGCCATACAATAACCCCAGATGACATCTGTAGAAAAGAATATGAAAAAAAAATTAAAAAGTTTTGGCCAATTTGTCTGGAAACTATATAAAAAAAGTTAAGTAGTACCTTAAACTAAACTTAAAGTAAAGTTACCTTTCCAGTGGTAAGGTCGACCCTTACATCTTCTGGTATGTGCTGGCAAACCTGTTAAAAAAGTTCAATCAAATTTCAACATAGGTAAATGGCATTTTAATCTACGTTGTACATTTGTATACATTTCACATCTTTCACATTCCACTCTCATTCATTTTATAAGTTTTAATAACACATCTTACCAATGCTGGCACCCACACATTCAAACACTACTGTGAAGAACACACCAAGAGCTGAAGGCACCACAATGGCTGGAAAAAATGAACATTTTCATAAATTATTAACTTAAAGATATATGGTGACAATTAAAAAAACATTTCAAACTCTTTTTTGTCATTAAAAACACTTAACGAACCTTTTGAAAGTGTGTTTTCCTCGTGTGTAAGACTTTGTGGATAAAATTAATACAAGTCCTGTTCACACCATCAAGATAAAGATATTCTAAATATAATCATTTTATTTATTATAATAAAATAATAATACATTATATGGGGTGTGTGTGTGTGTGTGTGTGTGTGTGTGTGTGTGTGTGTGTGTGTGTGTATAGTGACAGCCAATCCAGAATCCATCCTGCTTTAACGAGCTCGAGCATTTAAAGTGGCGGATGAGAGAACTGCAGTGGCGCATAGAATAAACAGTGTTATTGTTCGTTGTGTGGGCGCTATATTGTTATGGTTATCTTCTATTGTTCTTGGTGTGAGCGGGCCTTTAATTCTAAAAAAAAACATTGTAAATGATAGTTTCAGTAAACCACACCTTTCACTTGACTTCTAGTGCACACTACAGGTTGACACACCTACTGTTCATAGTACGCATACTGGGACAAAAAAAAAAAAAACTTCTTACGGTAGAATGGCCTGTACAGTAATAGTCCACAGCCCATGCCAAAGCAGATAGAGAAAAAGTGGTAATATTTATCTGCGGGGAAAGTCAATAACAATAATAAATATTTATAAACTTTCAGTTTCGATTTAAAATAGTTCTGATAGCAAACTTACAGTGGTTGTAAACATCCAAAGCACCCTAAAGACATAATTGTACAATCTTAACTGAGTCTATATTGAAATATTCTTTTTTTATATATATATATAGTAGCCTACCCTATAAAAAGAACAAAACAGGAGCTTACCATTGGGTTGATAGTTCACCATTCTGCTTTGACTCAGAATATTTTGAAATAGAATATTTTCACTTTCAGATTGATGGGCAACACCCGTTTTGAGGTTTGTATTTCCTTTTGTAATAATGCTTTCTGTTCTATAATCACATGCAATTGTAGTGGCAACATGAACGAAAAGCTGAATAAATGCTAGCATATCTAGAACACAATGGCAGACATTTAGCCTACAGCAAATTTCAGGGGTTAAGCAGGGATTCAAAACCTAAGGAAGAGGGAAAAAAATAAAAAAAATAATATATATATATATATATATAATATATATATATATATATATATATATATATATATATATATATATATATATATATATATATATATAGATATAGATATAGATATAGATAGATAGATATAGATAGATATAGATATAGATATGTGGTTACAAAAAGCAAAACTGTCAATAATCAATAATACAAAATAAATATTTTTTTAAACAAAAATCCAATTAGTTCTGATAGGCTATAAAATATAAAAGCCTGTTTATTTTTTAGAAACAATGTGGTCTGTTTATAATATGCTTATTTTTTTATTATTATTGTTTTTTAAAATTGTACCTTTTTCAGATTTTAATGACTTTTTCACTCATAAATAGACAAACAAAATCTATAAAAATTCGTCGTTATACATAAAACACAACCTAAAATATTCCCATGATCAGCAGATGGAAGCATTGAGCAACATTTGGTTGAGTTTGGCATTCAGTCAGTGAACCATCTGCGCGTCCTGTGCCCTGTGTTGCCTTCGTGTACAAAACACAAAGCATTGTGGGTGTTGTAGTCAAGCACCAGCCCTAATACGGCTTATTTATGGGCGAAGTGAACTACACTACCCACAAAACAGAAGTGACAAAATCACTTCGTATTCTGCTGGATGATCTCACAGCAAACCGAGTTCCCCTCCTAATCTCAGGAATGACATCAGAACAAGAGGAAATCATGGAGTTATACGTTGAATCATGGGGAATAAGTTTATAAGATTTAATTTTAAACTTAATTTGAATAATAGGGCATCTAATAAACTTCATGCACTTCAGATTAGGGATCAACTTCATGGTTGAGAAGGAGGAATTAACGGGCTCGGTCCGTTATCGCCTGTATTAGACTGTGCCGGGTGAAGGCAGACATGTCCGGGGATGAGGACGGGTGTCCCGAGGCGCAGCTGGTCACGGAAGCCGGGCCTAACTGGCTCCGCGCGGAGATCGAGCGCCTGACGCGGGAACTGAGCGAGACGAGCCGGGAGAAGATCCAGGCTGCGGAGTACGGGCTCGTGGTGCTGGAGGAGAACCAGCAGATGAAACAACGCTTTGAAGATCTGGAGAGCGAATATGAGACCGTCAGACAAGAGCTGGACCAGCTCAAAGAGGTGAAATCAACTCTATAATAACCGATCAAATGTGGCTACTTGTTTATTAAAAGTAACGGTTTTTTGTCGCGAGCAGCGGCGCACTGAAGGAAAGTGTATCGGTCTGTGTCTCCACCCATTGTTATATTGTTCACTCATTTTATGTCCATTCATTGTTCTTAACAGTGTACTTCACAAAATATGAAAAGTGTCATAAATAACAGGGCGCGAGGAGTAAGAAATATCGATATATCTGCCGATATTTCGCCATTTTGACATGATCTGTTATCAGTCGGTTGACAGCCTTGTTAATTGTTGATGCAGAAATTATTTACAGATTTTTTTTGTGTAAATATTATGCAAAGTAGGCCTAAGTGTTAATTTAATTATATATAGGCAGTCTTTCCATTTTAAATCTCAATTTGATCATGCAATTTTGGTAATGTCCCTGGTATTGAAGATTATTGTACAAATGACACTTTCATTTAAAATTTAACTTGTTGAATTGATAAAGGCTAGATAATAAAAATGATGTCAGCGGTCAAATGTTAGTTGTTTGCTGTAATAAAAATATAAAACTGGCATTCCGTTTAAACTGTAATGTGGTGTGATCTGCTAACCCTAAATTTTATTAAAATGATTGTGCATGCAGGTCTCAAAGGAATTGAGGGACTTCATTGAAAATTTGTAGGTCTGCTTTTGAAAATTAATTAGCTACAAATTCATTGTTAATTTCCTTAAATAATGCATATAATGTAGGCTATGTTGTTGTAGACTAATCAGTGATTAGGCTGTTTGTTATTGTATCGGAAAGGACAAATATTTAGTTTACAGTTTTCTATGCATAGCTTTATTAGAGATATAAAAAAAAAATACCAGTCAAACTCATAATTTCAAAGCATTCTAGCTTGTATTATTGGCATCAGTTGATAAGAATAATAATAAACTTATTTGGTAGACCTCAAGAAATTTTCTGACAATACCATTACCAATAATGTCAATGTCGTGATTTATACAGACAATATTCATTGCTGTAAACAAAGGCTATGCTCTCAATAAAATTACATTTATTTTAGAATTTAAAGCAATCCTTGTTTGTTTTCATCACAGTAACCTAAAAAAAGACCACAGGAAATCCTGCCTTTTATCTATCTATGGAAAAGCAGGATATTAATTTTTACATTTTAGAGGAGGCTCATGAATATATGTAAAATCACTAAATCCTTTTATACATATTGTACATTCAGCATTCTAAACTAGTGTAAATAGATTAGTCATGTGATGTTGATTAGAGACCGATAATGAAACAATGACAAGAAGTGAGATGTTGATGTGAGACAAGAAGTCAGTTGTGTGTGTGTGTTTGTGTGACTGAAACCTATATTGGGATGTAGTTTGTATATTAATTGTTTTACATCTGAATAGACTTCTTATAGGTTTCTTTTTCAAGTCAACTTTTGAATGGGTTCTTAATAGAAACTCTGCACAACTCGAGCTTTTCTCGGTTCTGTTTATACTTCCTTTTGCTATAATCTTTTCTGCACGGCTCTAAATAAAGGACTCAGTCTTCGTCATCTAGTAAGAAGATCTGGAAAGAAATCGGGCTAAAAAAGCACCTTAGGCTTTACTCATGTCCACCGTCCGACTCACAGGGGTGTCATTGAGGGCTTCGGCTGAGAGCTATGAAACTCTTTTTGTTTATAAATGCTTTTGTGTGATGATTCCAAGCTACTAAAATACTTCTCTAGGTCAGTGTATGAAATCAGATTAGTACGCAGATTATTTTGCATGAGTCATTTAATTAACAAAAAGCAATGCAAATTTGAATATTAATACAGTACATTGTACATTTATATGGTTATAAATTGTATCCATGAACATTTTTCCTTTGTTCCACTTTAAGGTTTTAGGTTAACATATACATTTTATGTGTTATTATTAATAACTTTTATTTTTTTACATTTTTTTTTACATTTTTTTATTTAAATGTAGTATTTTTTTTAGATTTTAGGTTAACATTAACATAAGTATGTCCTGTTAGTAGTCTATTTGTTTATTAAAAAAATAAAATAAAAAATCGTCCCTAATTCATTTTAAATGAACTGCGTTGTGGCAAAATGTATATTTTTAAATGTACAAATACTCCACGTCTCTCAGGTAATCTAAATAAAATGTTTTGAGCTTTTCCACTTTCAACCACTTGCACGGGTAGTCGAAAATGATTCGACGATTGCAAGTGTTCGATTTCCCAATAAGTTTGGCTTTAGTTAGTTGTTTGATACTATTAAAACAGTGTAAATGAGTGGGAGTGTGGGCGGGACCTTGATCCTGCGGCTCCACTACTGCGCAAACTGGAGCTCTGAACGATGTAATCGACAACGACCATTACAGGGATATTTTGGCTTCATGTTTCTACAGTGGAAGGAATAAGAGACGCCATGTCCATCTTTTTTACATTCTATTGGTCGAATGTGTTCGAATCACAAAAGACTGCCTACTCTCCACCTACTGACCTAATGCGTAGGCTACACATCATGGGAAGCGCGCCAGCCAGACAGGATTTAAAGAAAAAGCCTTTGTTGGCGCAAGACCCAAGTTTGGTTCTCTCACCATTTTTAATTTCTAACACGCACTCACAGCATTCGGTGTGGTCTTGCGGCTAATAGAGCAGAAACTAAAGCTGCTACTCTCCAGATGTTTTTCCGTCATCTCCTTTCACAGTCATATGTAAACTGCGTGAGCGTATTTCGTCCATTAGATCGAAAGATCTAAAAAAGCCCACACATTTACCCGCCCATAGACCCTCGAAGAAATCAGGACAGAAGTGGTTTGAAGTGGATAAAAGAGTCTAGGTTAAAACACAAGGTGTAAACTTGTCAACTTGTGATCCGATTGACCAAAAAGCATCTCAAGCATACCAGGTGTAAACAGGGCTCATGAGAGAGTGAACGTAGCCTTATGTGTTAAAGGCTTTTGTTCACACTGTTCGTTTTTGGGTTTGACAACCAGTCAACTTACAGTCTGTGTCTCGAAGTGTCCTGTTTACACAAAACTTACAGTAGTGTCTTAAATACGGCCTGTATATGAACTTGCAACGGAAGTCAAGCCTGTATTCTCTTACTAGTAAACATAGCATCAGTGACTAAAGTAATATCAAAGATGGCGATGTCCATAAAAAAGAAAAGTCATCACTTTTGACATGACAAGAGTCCAATTGAGCCACATGTTGATCTGTCAGATCTTCACTAAACAGCTTTTATATCTGGCTGGAGAGCGGAGCTTTTGAGTCGTGTGTAGAACGCAAAACTGACGTGAGCAGCTGTGACCGGTGGAGAACAGTGACTGGATCTAAAACCTTCATTACACACAGCCCATATCTCCATTGCTGTAAGTTACCCAAACCACACATGAAAGGCCAGAACACATGTGCAGCGCAGAGCGGATCTCTCACACTGTATGACGGGATGGACAGCTAGTTGTTCAGTCCTTTTCCGTTTTCCGAGAATGCAGTTTTAAGTTCTGAAAATGTATGTTTGTGAGTTTGGTTATAGAATGCAGTTGTCACTCCCGTAAATAACTGAACCGTGTGAACATAAGGACTCAAATTCAGGACTGACATCCGAATTCTTCTGCTGTGTGAACGTGGCCAAAGATTGGTGTAGCGATCAAGGCTCATACACTCTGGATCAGATGGAGGGTGAGGTGAAGTGAGGAGATGAGTTAATCCCACTCAAGTATATTGGATCTGCTCCCTCACCTGTTGACCTCACCACACACAACCACACAACACCCACACACACACACACACACACACACACACACACACACACACACACACGCGCGCGCGCGCACGTACATTAACTCATTCAACATAATAAGATGCAGTCTTGTCAAGATTAGCATCCTTATGCAAGATGACCATAAGATCTGTTTCTAGGTTAAGTCAGTATGACCAAACACACAGCTAGCAGGGATGCAGAGTTATAGATATTTATTTTATTATACTTTTTCACATGATCCTTCAGAAATCATTCTAATAGGATGATTTGCTGCTCATAGAAAATTTCTTATTATCAATGTTAACAGACGTTTAAATCAATGTTAACCACGCCCTTACTTGTCATACATTTTATATCTAAATATGATCTAATCTAACGAGTTAGAAAAAACTCACGTTGTCAAAGTCGAAACCTATCGAAAAATACAATAAAAGTCCATGGGACCAACCTGTAAAAACATGAATTTATGCTGTGAAAACGGACATTTTAACATGGGGGTCTATGGACATTTGCTCCCTTTTGGTATTTTTGATGTATTGCAGTTTTTCGCACTTCCGGGTATAGGCTTCATTTTTCAGATTAGAATGTTGCCGCTTGTATTAAACATGAAAAGCAGTGTTGTATATCTTTCAATTAGAATTACAACTTCATTTTCTGACCTCGATTTCCATGTCAAAGAAGGCGGAGCCTCAGAACACACCTACATATTAAGTAATAGCCAAGGACCAATGGTGTTTACCAGCCAGAGCAAACTTTTCTGGAAAGCTGTTTCGAACTCCCAAAACGAACTTAATTTTGGCCTGATTATGTTCGAAATGACGTCACGCCGGTTTGTTCTTCAATTTCGTAGTATATCGCAGCCTTAATATAATAATCAATGAAAATAATGCTATGAATGGCCAGTACCTAACATCACCAATATGTTGTTCATCTCTATTTCTGAAAGTAAAAAGAAGTGTATGTTGATAATGTTGAATTTGGTGGGCATTTTCTGGGCTTGTTCGTTGTGCTTATGTACGGGCACGACTAGAGGAAGTCTAAGCCCACCACAGCCATATGTCAAATAAACAGTGGCAAAAGTATTTACACAACTGTTCAGTTTGAATTTGTGTCCTAACCAGAATGAAACACTTCGTCAGCTGTGCAGTCCATCAGAAAGGGTTTAAAGTGTGAAAGAATGGTAAGGTTTTAGTGTCCTTCAACAAGGGGGGATGAGAATAGAGTCAGCATCAGTGTGGTGGGTCCACAGCTGTGCAGGGGTGGGACTCCCTCACCGTAGAGTTGATACAGCCTATCTACAGGCTGCTGTGGTTTATAGGGTTTGTGACTATTTAAAGAAGCGGAAGAGTAAATATTTGAGGTTTCTTAAGCCTAGCGATGGAAAAAACTGCAGTTTTCGAAGTGGAATGTTCTTTTTGATCAAGATTTATCTGATTTTACATGCATGATGTAGGGGTCTAGAGTGTAAATGCACATTTTTTACCTGATGATAAGGTCTAGCGATAATGAGTGTATTTGACAAAGGTTCGAATCCAGCTTAACAATTCCTAGTCTCTGCGTTTGCCAAGTTATTACTTTAAGATGAATAATTCTAATTAAGTCTACATTTCTGCTGTTTTGTAGCTAGGTATTTTCTATCCAGCTGTTAGTAGACGTACACTGTGTGTGCTTTGCACATGTTTAGCGTGCTTGACATTATTGCATTATAAGTTGCTGCACATTTCAGATAATAAAAAAGTGTGACTTATATTCCCACTTATATTCTATTTAAGATAAACATCACTAAACGGCACATAAAAACCAAACTAACTTTTGGTTCAGATGCATTTAGTTGGCTATGTGAAGCTAGTTCTTTTTAGCTATCCATAATTTCCTCTTTTCAGTAACTTGTGAGAAACGTATTTGAAAAATGAAGACTTGCTCATGTAAACTTTTAGGAAGTAGGAGATATTTTTGATCTGCCCAGGCACTGATGTCATTTTTAATGCATTTGCCATTTTAAAACAAGATATGTAAACCTTAAGTAGATTTTATTTTTAGACTCTCAATGTTAAACTATTTTCATGTGATATCAATGACTGAAATCTGAGTAATCACTAGAAAAGAGTCAGATGATATCGCAAACCAAGCCTCTGTCAACTCTCACACAGAGCAAAGCTTGTCTGGTTTCTGAATCCGCTGTCGTTGGCAAGCGTTTTATTTGTTGTTGTTGTTAGAGAAGATCAGTCATGACGTCAATTCGTATTCCAACCCGGAAGGATAATTCACCATGGATTCCCAATGGAATTTCAAATGGACTTTTAGATTACCAGATTTATGAATAAAATAAGATCTGTGGTTAATATTACTTCAAGTCTACTACTTGTTTTGTTGGTCAATATAAATTGTTACGAAGGACTCCAACAGTCTTGCCTGACCAGTCAAGTTTATTCAAGACCTTTTATTACTCATAAACTAAAAACTGCTCTGCTAAGATCTTGTTAGAAATTGAAAACAATGAATGAAAAGTAGGCGCTCAGATGCCAATTCTCTTCTAGGCTGCAGGACCAGGAACTGAACAGCTGTGTTGAGGATTTGCTCTGCGCAGGTGAGAAGTCTTGCAGCCTAACATCAAAGCTTAATCTTATTTCTGAAGTCTCAACGGCAGCCTTATTTTACTACAGCACTGGCATAGAGCAATTTAACATGGCCTTTTCTTGGTACTGGTTAAATAGAGTACACTCTTAATGCACCTCTAGGTGGATTTAAGAGAGAAATGCTACTTTTAAGTAGATTCTCAGATAGGAATTAGTTTATGCTGTACAGAAATATTGTGTTGTCTATGTAAAAAAAAAAAAAAAAAAAAAAAGCATAATATCACAAATAGATCTTTGGTTAGGAAATCATTAGTTAGGGAATAGAGAGAAACAAACAGTGGAGGTCTCTATGTTAGCATGGCCTTTATCCGTGGAATCTCTGTTCTGGAATCGGAATGAACTTCTAAAGAAATGTCTTGGCAACCCAGAGTGACAGGTGGACAGTTGCCAGATCTAAGCAGCAGCTGCTGTGGCAGGAGGACTTAGCACTGACACCATTTCCACTTCTCTTTCTGTCGTCCGGCGTCGCTAACGGGTGTTTCTTCAACTTACAGGAACTTTTATTTCCCATGGGTTAATTTGAATTAAAACTGGCATCAGCTTTTTTCTGTGCCTTGATTTATTTTTACTACTTTATTTTATTCAAATGCCCTTTATCTTCCAATGTTATTGTTTTATGGCGAATTTCACAAATGTACATGTTGTCATAAATTAATACATAATTATGTTAATACATGAAATTAAACCATTTAAAGTGTGAAAAGTTTTTTTGAGAAGGTTTTATTTTCAAAAATGTCAGTCCAGCAGCACTAATGGGGCTGTTAACATTTATGGCGTGTGTGTGTGTGTGTGTGTGTGTGTGTGTGGCAACTCAGTCAGGCTATAGCATGCCAATGACATCATTCAGACTGGCACACAGATTTAGAAGGAAAAAAAAGAGATAAATAAGAGCTCTTGGATAGAATTCAACTAGTTTTGTCTCTAGCCAGTTACATCATCAGTTTCCAGGAAATGCATCTTTGAGTCTTACAAAATGACCAACATCAAAACTAAACTGTCTGTGGAAACCTGAGATTTGGGGTAAATCTGCAGAACGGATTTAAAAATGGTAAAATGTGTTAAGCAGAGATGAGAGAACCAGACTCTTATTTGTAGATGTGTGTTAAATAATTTTGGTCGATAAATAGTGGAGATAGCTGTCAACCAATATAAACTACACATAGAAGTTGCATGAGAAGTTGCATGTATCCACACATAGATGAGTTGCATGACAGTTGCAACATGTCTCAGTTGCATGTCCTGAGACATGTTGTTGTTAGCAGCATGTCTTTAAATGAACATAAATCTTATTGATTTCCCTCAACAGTCAAAACATTTACAGTCCTTGGGTCGATTACATTTAGCCATGTAACTTCTACCCCATATATTACATAGCTTTTCTTTGGTACAGTTAAGATTAATATGAACCATTAATTACAAAACAAGTAATTTGTTTGTAGCATTGTGCTAGACCTTGATAGACGTTATAATTCTAACTCTGATCTCTACCTGATCATGTTCACACAGGCATATGGCCAGGTTCACTCCACCCATAAAAAGGTGGCTGCAGACGGGGAAAGCAGGGAGGAGTCCCTCATCCTGGAGTCGGCATCTAAAGAGGCGTACTATGAGCAGAGAGTACAGGAACTGCAGGCTGACCTAAGGCAAACAAAAAACACTCTCACCAGCACCCAGGCTGAGAACGAACGTCTGGCCACCCACGCCCTCGAGCTGAGAGAGGTTGGTGCAGTAGAGTGTTTTGTATTAAATTAATTGATTAATGTTGTTCAGATAATAATGTACTCAACAGCAAAGGTTGCAAGGATAAATAGGCTAATATTATACTGTCAACTTATATCTATGTGGTCATACAAACAAACCCAGTGACTTATGCCCCCAGTTATGCTCTATATGTGCATATAGATTCATTGATTTTTCCATAAACATTTGTTCCATTCTTAAGAATAATGAGATTGTGGAGCTGCAGCGCAGTCGTCTGCGTGACGACATTCGAGAGTACAAGATCCGAGAGTCTCGTCTGCTGCAAGACTACACTGAACTGGAGGAGGAGAACATCAGCCTGCAGAAACAAGTCTCCACCCTTAAACAGGGTCAGGTTAGTAGTATTGACATTCGGGGGTGGTGTGGAAGAGTAACCAAAGCTCACAATTAATAATCGAAAGGTTGAAGGTTCCAGTCCCACAAGGAGCAAAACATGCACAATCACCATGTACTTCGGATGAAAGTGTCAGCTTAACAATGACTACTACTTCCACAAAGTTGCATGTGTACAAGTCTTTGCTGTTTTTGGCTTGTTTATGTTACAATCTTGTAATCTCTGACCTCTTCCAAAGGTGGAGTTTGAGGGACTCAAGCACGAGAATCGGCGTTTGGAAGAGGAAGTACAGTACCTAAACAGCCAGCTAGAGGATGCTGTTCGGTTGCGTGAAATAGCTGATCGTCAGCTAACGGAGGCTCTAGAAACAGTAAAAACCGAGCGAGAGCAGAAAGCAGCTCTTCGAAAAGAATTGACACATCACATGACCTTGGGAGACTCCCTCCTTGCCAGCTCATTGGACGGGCTTAAACTGAATGCAGACGAACCTAATAACGACGATGCCATTCTGACATTTGAAAATGGATTTGCTAAAGTCAGTGAGGGTAACGATGAAGATAACAGATTGTCTTCACCCAAGAGAGGCGAAAATTTCCGTCCCGCACCAAGTCTGGTGGATGACTTGTTGACCGAGCTGAACATCTCAGAGATCCAGAAACTCAAACAACAGCTCTTACAGGTATAGACATCTTTGAGTATGCTGTAAATGAAATACTTTGACTATTTCAATGAATTTACCAAACAGGCGAAAGCCAATCAAGTGCAAACTGCTGAAAATGTAGCATTTTCCCCCTTTATTTCACCTTGCAGGTAGAGCGAGAGAAGGTAGCTCTACTCACCACTTTACAGGACTCTCAGAAGCAGTTAGAGCATGCTCGAGGCGCATTGGCCGAACAGCAGGAAGCCATGATGAGACTTAACGATGATTTGGGCGCAATGAGAAGACTGCAGGCAGGCAAGGAGCGGCAGTCGGCACTGGACAGTGAGCGAGAGCGCGACAGTCGAGAGGACAATGATGTGGACTATTATGAGCTGGATATCAACGGGCCAGAGATACTTCGCTGCAAGTATGAGGTAGCCATAGGAGAGGCAGGTGAACTGAGGGAGGAGCTTAAGGGACTGAAGTCGGAGCATGATGAGGTGAGTGGGAATGAGAAAAGTTGGGTTTTGTTCAATATTATTTATGTTTCATTAATGGGTTGATGGTACATTGTGTGGCAACATTTATGTATGATTCTAGATGAAGGCTGAGCATGAGGAGGTACGGGCACGACTAGAGGGACAGGTGCGTGACCTCAGTGTTCAAGTGTCTCAGTTGGAGAGCAGCAGCCGCACAGACCGTGATCAAGTCGTTCGGTTGGAAAAGGAGCTAAAGGAAGTGAGTGCAGTCGCGGGCGAGACAGAGGGCAGTCTCAGCGTGGCCCAGGATGAACTTGTTGCCTTTAGTGAAGAGCTTGCAAACCTCTACCACCATGTCTGCATGTGCAACAATGAAACCCCGAATCGTGTCATGCTTGATTTCTACAAAGAGGGTAAAGGAAACAAGACTGAACGTAAAGATCGGCAGTCTACATTGACGCAAACCAGCGACAGCACAGCCCAGGCACCCAGGTCCAACTCCACCACTGTTGACAGCTCAACTTCTGGGACGCAGTCAGAGAAGATCCCCGTCCTGAACCTATGGACATCTACAACCTGGTAGCAATAATTCGGGATCAGATCCGCTACTTGCAGAAGGCGGTTGACCGTACCACAGAACTATCCAGGCAAAGAGTTGCTTCCCTAGAGTTGGCCGCAGTGGCAGATAAAGATCAATCTGCTTTCATGGAGGATATTTTGAAGCTCAAGTCCCTGCTGAGCACTAAGCGAGAACAGATTGCCACGCTGAGGACTGTGCTCAAGGCCAACAAACAGGTGAGAATAAAAAAGATTAGCTTGGCATGAATGTATGACACCAGAATATTGAGCTTGTTGTTGATCATTCAAATGAATTGACTGAGCTCTGAACTGTGGTGTGGTTCTGTCCCTCTTTAGACAGCTGAGGTTGCCCTGGCAAACTTGAAGAGCAAATATGAGACGGAAAAGGCCATGGTCACTGAAACCATAATGAAGTTGAGGAACGAGCTGAAGGCTCTTAAAGAAGATGCTGCCACTTTCTCCTCTCTCAGGGCAATGTTCGCCACCAGGTAAAACAAAAACACATCTAAGAGTTGTTTCTCTTACAGCTTTTAATGTCTGGCTCGCCCTAATCAAGTAATCCTCCATTATTGGACTGCTACTGTCTAGAAAACAGTAGGGTTACTTAGGCCTGTTTACACCATCGGATCACAAGTAGATCAAAGAGACGCATAGCTGTTTACACCTGGTATTTTAATTTGTCTCTTTTGTCCACTTTCAACCACTCCTTTCCTGATTTCTTCGAAGGCAGGTGTTTTTTTTTCAGATCTTTCGGTCTATTGTACAAAATAAGTTTGCGAAATTTACATATAAACGTGCCTGGAGACGACAGAAAAACGTGGAGAACAGGAGCTTTTGTTTCTGCTCTGACAGCCGCAAAACCACGCTGAACGCTGTGTTAGAATTTCAGAAATTGTGAGAGAACATTGTGCTTGGTACATTTTTTTCTTCAAACCAAACTTGGGTCTCAGCCAACAAAGTTTAAATCCCGTCTGTCTAGTCAGTGTGTCAGTAGGCGATCTTTTGTGGCTGTACCAATACATTTGACCACATCAATATCCTGTTGCAATCCTGTTGAATGTGTTTTCAACTACCCTTGGAAGTGATCAAAAGTGGACAAGCTCAAAACATTGTAGACCCCATTTACAACTGTATTTGGAAACGTCCACTTGTGATCCAATCGACCAAAATGCATCTTAATACCAGGGGCCTGTACCATGATGGTAGTTGAACTAACTCAGGGTTACAGGATTAGTTTTGAGTTGACAAAACCAAACCAATCCAACCAGGCTTTGTTGGTACCATGATGCTGATCATCAACTTTCTCTGTCAACTCAGACTTTGATCCTGAGTTTAGGTGTGACATCAGTAGCGAACAACCAATCACATGCTAAGAAAGAGTGAAACTGAGATTAATTTCTCGCGAGAGAAGCAGTGCGGATATCTGCAGAATATTATGAGATTGAAAAATATAAAGAATTTAAACAAATTTACTCAGCAAGAAGATAATAGCTGTCTATGAAAGAGGACAACTAAAAGAAAAAGTCTTGCTATATCAGTGCAAGTAAAAGTTGTGAAGTTAGTTTATACTTTTGATAAAGGTAGAGAAAATGTAACATTTAAGCTCACATGTAGTCATTTTATAGCTTTATCTATTGAATCGAAGCCGTGGAGTTACTATGGCGATAAACACTGCTAATAGCCAAGCCAAACCACTTTCATGGTGCCTAAAACCCAGGTTTGGCGCAAACTAAACTTAAACATATCGGGCTAGCCACCTAAACCGGCTTCATGGTACAGGCCCCAGGTGTACTCAGGAACTAAATCTGGTTTATTACATCTCTGTCCCTCTTTCACTTTTTCTTCTTTAGGTGTGATGAGTATGTAACACAATTGGACGACATGCAGAGGCAGCTGGCTGCAGCGGAAGATGAGAAGAAGACTCTGAACTCCCTCCTGCGTATGGCCATCCAGCAAAAACTGGCCCTCACTCAGCGACTGGAGGATCTGGAGTTTGACCACGAGCAATCCCGACGGGGATCCGGTGCTGGGCCAGGTGGACGTGGGAAGGCTCCTTCTGGGCGTGGCAGAGGACCCTTGTCTTTTTCCAGCCCCCATGTAAGTCCTAGACTTCCCTGCAAGAACCGACCACAACCACACGGCCTCATTGGAAGTCCTGCAGTTTTCTGCAGTGAGAAGTATAAAATTCTGTGTGATGCTGGGTCTGATTAACATCTGTGTGTAACTGTCACTCATCAGCATCCTCATACTAACTAACACTCCTTTTACTGTATGTGTGCTTGGGACAAAACAACACTAACATGTTTGTACTAACAGGTCTGATGTGTTGACTTTTGTTCTGTTCTACCTGGAGAGAATAGATGTGTTGGTAATGCCATCCTACCTACTAGGGTTATCATGATCACTACACTTGCTAGTTCACTGAAAAAAATATCATTGTTCTTGGAGTTTTCCCAAAAATTTCATAATAGGTGAACAATATTTGAGTATTTTTTGCAACTTTGAGTATCGACGAGTTGCCGGTATATACTAAATTTGGCAAATGATGCCGTATATGACCAGAACACACGGTAACGTATAATGCAATGTATTAGTTTCATTTCCAGTATCTTTGTACAAGCAAATATATTGTGTTGGAACTAAACTACAGGTACGCAAATATTTATGAACAAGGATGAAGGAAATGATTGAAGACAATTGTCTAACCATGTTAATATCTATGTCCATATCTAAATTTATCTTTTCTGTCTGAACGTTTGAACCCAATGTTTCTACTCAGACATAGCCAGCACTGAGAATACTGAATGTCATTGAGTTAAACCCAGTTTCACAAAGCTAGTCTGTTAATCTCTGTCAGTGGGAATAAATCTGTGTAATCCCAACAGAGACGCACCTTACTGAGCCTGCTGGGAGATTTGCAATCCAGGTTGCAACCTGAAACCCTAAAGGACATAATTGATGCTGCAGATTATTTTGCTAAAAATATTACAAAAATGAAAGGTCTTTTGTTAAATATGATGTCTATATTTGTGATATTTGCATGCACAGAAAAATGCATTAAGACATTTTACACTATCCTTCTCCAAGATGAATTTAGTTTCAACTGTGATTTTATGTCGTTTCATGTCTTTGTTGATTTTGTTCATCCTATTTCATCTAGCAATTAAGCCAGCATAACATACATTGTCCATGTTGTCTTCACAGTGGTGACTCTGAACCACTGTAGCATGCATGATCTGCTGTCTCAAACCTTTGTATTAGATTGCATGTTGTCTGATGCATGTGAGTCCTCTGTTTCCTGCTGTCCATTGCATCAGGAAGAGTGAGTCTTCTGTTTTGCTGTTTACTAATGGGTCTAACTGGTCTCATTGTTGACGGTAACATTCACTTTGTCTACTTCCATGTGAACTTTACGTATTATGATATATTATTTAAAGGGATAGCTCACCTAAAAATATAAATTCTGTCATTAATTACTTACCTTCATGTCGTTCCAAACCCGTAAGACATTCGTTCATCTTCGAAACGCAAAGCACTTGCGTTGCTTCATAAAGTTGAGGTTAAACCACTGGAGTCACATGGATTACTTTTATGTTTTTACATTTCTGGGGCTTGAAAGTGTAAAAATTGCGTAGTTGTCAATAGAGGGACAGAAAGCTCTCAGATTTCATCTAAAATAAATGAGTTGGTTCCGAAGATAAACGAAAGCCTTACAGGTTTGTAACGACATAAGGGTGAGTTATTAATGACAGAATTTTCATTTTTTTTGGGTGAACTATCCCTTTGTTAAAGTTGGATAATTTATGATGTGATCAATCTGATGATTGTTTTGTTTCTCAATTTTGCAGTAATTTTATTAGCTCTGGCTGCAAATGGCTATTTCCCCCTTCCTTCACTCTACACTATACGTCCAGAATACACATGCCTGGTTCAATTTTGGAAACAAGAAATTTGTCCCTGGATGTGGCTGCAAGGAAACAGACTCGCATGTAAAGCCGGTCGGTCTATGTAATCGTTATTCTGACTGTTACTGTGGTATTTTATTTTTTCTGCTTTTTTTTTTACTGTGCACTTTTAGTGCATTAGTTATTATTATGTAAAAGATGCACATTTCAATATACTTAGCACATTTATTGTTTTGCTCTTGCAAATTTTACGTATTTAACTGAAAAAAATAATAATATAAGAACTACTTGTTTGTTTATAGTATTTTAAATGCTTAACTGCCAGGTTCTAAACATACTCCAGGGAGGACAATTATGTTGAATAGGCCTATGTTTCTTGTCAAACATTCTAACTGAACATTATCTTGCTAGTCATGTTGTGTAACTCCACTAAAAGAACAATGACTTTGACCGGAAAAGTTTGGAGTCAATTTTCATAGAGGTTAACGGAAATGTTAAATTTAAGACATTTTATAAAAAACAAATCGATTCCAAATCGGAATACTTTCTACATGTTTTGCCAAATACTGCATTAAGGTCTGCATTTTGTATTTTACAATGCAATACATCATTTATTTTTATTCTCTCCTAAGACCTCCTGTGCCTTTTTATTGTTTTTGTTTTGTTTTCATTAACAGTTTTTCTGTCAGTCTCGCTACAGGTCTTAACCATTTGGCCCAATGTGAACATCGAATTTGGATAGTTATTAAACACTCCTTTTGAAATTCAACTCCGATTGCTTGTTTAGGAGATTTTAAATGCTAGTAAGGATTAGGTGTGTTAAAATCATACATTCCTTTGAGGAAGAAATGATTTCTGATGGCTGTCTGTTGACATTGTTAGTGATTATTTTCCAATGCGTAACCTTGATAATATTTTGTTTGTATTTCAGCAAGCAGAAAACTTTGCCTCAGAACATTTGTGCCATTTCAAATTTAAGACATTCTAAGTTTTAAATGACCTTTTTCCTTTCTTTTTCTTCTTTTGACCACAAATTAAGTGCAATTTTGTGCTGTTTCTGGAGTGTATGCAATAGTTTTCTATTTGCTGAAAACCGCTTCATCAGCCATGTCATAGCTTATTGTGACATTATGAGTTGATTTTTTTTACACATTTGTATGGAATGACCTTACATGCTTGTTCATATTTATTCATATCATTCAGTATTAATACCTAGGTTTATATGCATTTTAACTGGCACATGCGCTGCCTCTCTTTGCATTTCTACTTGAAATCTTAAAGGTTTTTTTGTTTGTTTGTTTTTTTACAGTACTGATTTCAATGTTGTGCTATTTTTCTAAACATTTGAGATTCCCTGTAGTTTATCATGAGGAACACATTATAGGCCCATGTCTGTCTTAACATTTCTCATTTGACAAAAAACGAGGAAAATAAATAAACTAATGTAAAATAATGCATTTGTGTGTACTGTGTGTATAGATAGATAACGTGTTTATACACGTATGAATGGGCTATGTATAATATATTATTTTACGTTATACATTATTATTTAAAAATTACATAGATTGTTGTGTTTTTTAATGTCAAAATCGTTTTATATGGAGCGCTCACTGCTTGTCGGTCATTCAACAACTATGCAGATGTAAGTGTTTCATGATCTTTTAAACAAAGGAATTCGAATGTATTTTTTACAATAGTTCCATTATGTAACATTTTTCCCATTTTGATCGGAACTTCCGGTAATTTTTTCACCATGGTTTCCGCCCCTCCGACGCCATGGGCGTTTCCAAACAAAAGACAACAGAGGGCACTTCAGAATGGGAGGTCAGTCAAACTTTGTTACTGCTGTTTTGTGTGATGTGAAGTATAAATATGAACTAAGGATAGTCATTTTACTTTGTAAAGTGTGCTTTAAAGGATCCATACACGCTGCTCACAAACTTGAACTGGTTCGACTAGTTTTGCTTCGACAGTTGTCGCTGCTCGATTGCGGTGTATTAAAGTCTACTCTGCTTAATGTTGCATTTCAAAAGCTCTATAACCAGCTGATATTGCACTTCTGAACTTATAATTCGGCTTGTTGGCTAAAAGTAATTCAAAATAACCCTCAAAGTAAGTTTGACAGTCTTGCATTCCCCCGTCTTTGCTCAATGTAATTTTCACGAGGCTGCGACATCTTCTGGCCGAAATGGGCACTGCATTCATTTTAATAGAATGAATTAAAGTCCCCATGAAATCAAGATTGAATTTTGTTTTTGCTTTTAGTATGAATATTTCAGCCTTACTGTTATCTATAAGCTAGTGTGCTCCAAAAACAATGACAAAATTCACATTTATAAGCATTAAAAACTGACAGTCTCTGACTTCCACCAATATGGATCAATGATTTTAATGACATCACTCTGCACTTCAGCATCTCAAGCTTTCTTTCCAATCAAATGCTCTCTGCAATCTAAAGCATACCACCCCCTACATTATAAATAGACGCTGAAGCTGCGGCTAAAATCTGTCACTTCTTCACACATTTAGCCTACTATTTTCTACATGGTGAATGGCACATCGTGCACTATATAGGGGATAGGGAGTGATTCAGACAGCGTAAGCATGCTTTCCATTGGGGCGAATGAAGTCTGGTTTCACGTTAGTCTCACACAAACCTGCTCTGGTCCAGAGACATGATAGTACAGAGTGCATCGCATAAAACAAATCAAAACAAAATTTAAAATTTACAGAATGCTGTATTTTAAAGCGATATGTAGGAGAAACGGTTTGAAGAAACTGCGGCTTTACCGAGCTCAACTGCTCTGGCCGAGCTGTAATACAAACTAAACACTTTTGCCTATTTTATAAAAAGAGAAGAGCCTTTCAACATGTCCCACACTATCTTCCTGTTTCAGTAGAAATTACATCAACACATTGAATAATACTGCGTGTTTCAAGGCACTTCAGTTGGCCTTTAAAGGATAAGATGATCCAGCAATTCTTTTTTTGTCATTTACTTGCGCTCATGTTGTTCTAAACCTGTATGACTTTATTCTTTGTAAATGACAGAGAGCTTCCACGAACAGCTGCGAATAGACAGCGGGTTCCTGAAATCGGACCGACGTCTTGATACAGAACTGGTGGATAAACTCATCCTGCAGCTGAACCGAATCTACCCACAGATCCTGACAGACAAGGAGGCCTCCAAAGTAAGAGCTCCACCTTCAGTAATACAGAGAATCTGTCCAGTTGTCTTTTAGGGAATATCTGTAATGTAACTTATTTTCCCAAACATTAGTTCAGGGATTTGGATGTCCCCACCTGTATCAGGCTGGCGGAGTTGCTGTCGTGTCTACAGGAGAAAGGAGAAGAGGCATGTCGAGAGTTTTACCGCGCACTTCACCTCCACGTGGAAGACGTTTACTTCAGTTTACCCACGCGCCTCCGACTCAGAGGTTGGGCAGAATTATCATATTCCACTCATAACCACGTCATTCTTTTGAGGATATTCATTTGGTTTTGCCACGCATATAATTTCTTATTCGCAGTGGTTGTAGAAATGTATTTAAACCTGTTATTAAACCTCTGGTGCTCCACACTCACACTCCTCTCGGTCAAAAGTGGCCAAACACCTCAAATGTAACTTCTTTGAGTACAATTAATGTAATATATTTTTGTTAAATAATATTTTTTATTTGTTATTTTGTATTTTGAAGGAGTTTTATGGTAAGTAATATCAATGCAATAATTTTATCCATTTATTTCTACAATACAACTAATCTATATTTTTTTTCTTCATCTATTCTTTTATTAACCCCTACATTGCTGTGGGTTTTTTTCAGCAATGTGGCTGATTTCTCTGTATTTTCATATATGAATATATTTCCCATTAATTTCTTTGATGGTCATTTTTTAACCATGGGTAGTAAAAGTGTAATTTTTTTTATTAAGGCCCATTTAACCTTTTCCAATCATGTCCACAATATTTGTGTGTGTCTGTGTTTTCTCATAGCAAGTGCCTTACCATTCCAAAGAAGTAAAAAATCGAAAATTCTCGGTCAAAAGTGACCGAAGAGCCACTAGAGGGTTAAACATGATTTGTCGCTCATTTTTGGTTTGACTAACAGGTGGTTTTCCTTTTTGTAGAGTCTGGTGATCCAGTCAGCCCAATCCCGATTCCCATAGAAAGATATGTATTAAATGACCACAGTAAGTGAGCTTTTTCTGTGACCACACACACACACTAGTATAGACACACACAATTTACATAAGTGATGTTCCAGCATGCTTTTTGTCATTGCACAGGTCCGTTTTTCTTCCTCAGTTGTTTCAGTGTGGCTGTAGGAGCAGCTCTGCTGTATTACTATGGTGGTAGGTGCACAAACTTGTTAATGTCTTCATACACACATCAACAAATCCCTCCCCTAGACTGAAAGCGCTCAATGTTTGTATCTGCAGAGTCCAAGCAGGTGTCCGGCTCCAGCAGCGCGATGGGTCTGGCTGCGATGGGTCTCAGTAGAAAAGTGCGAGACGTTCTCATCTGGTACACAGAAGATGGAAAATAATGGATTTTTTTGCTGCCTTAGCTTAAAAAATACTCAAATATCCATGTCTAACATATCAAAAAAAATATTTTAATTCAGGTTCAAAAAAGATATTTGTTTACATACTATGTATATACAGAAATTATTGCCATGAGGCAAAATTCCAAAGATTTAACTTTAAGGTTTCGTGCCTAAATATGGGATCTCTTGTTACAATTTAAATATAACAATATAGTGATTTATATAACTACATACAGTTATGCATTTGATATAATAGCCATTTACATGCCATAAGAAGAGAGGTAACTCATTACTATTAAACTCTCTTACACTAAAGTATTCAGTTGAAGTTAACATGCAGAGCTGCTGTTATTGATGCAACCCTTATTATGTTTGTGCATTTGTTTTTAAAAACAAACCTCAAACTCATTTCTATATTATGTATAGTCAATACCTTTCAATTCTCAGACTGTCTAAAATTATATTAGTAAAGTTTGGACACAAAGGGGTCCACATTTCCAAATTCACTACACTATTTAGTACATACTGGAATACTACAAAACTCAACATGTCAGAATATTTTGACACGTAAGACACTAAAAACTACAGGTAAATCTGATCCTCTGAGTATTGGGAGCTTGTTACTTTGTAATAATTCTTTTGGGGGGCTAAGGTTTAAACAGATGTATTGTATGTGAGCATGTTTATATAGATTACTTTTATACTGACAGCATGTTTGTGTACTAATAATTGATATTATCAACTTGTGGCCTTGTTTCTGCAGTGCAATTGTACAACTGTTTTGTAAATCTTATTTGAAACTGATATTGTCAGCCTTGAAACATTCACAATAGTTAACTGAGAAACTGTATATTTTGTCAGGGTTTAATAAAACTTTTATTAGGCTAAATGAAACAATGCTTTGGATGTGTTACTAATGTGTTTGGAGATTAATTTGATATACCAAAAAGATAGAAGGCAACTGTAAGTAGCTCAACAATTGATCTCTGCACTGTAATAATGACTAAATGCACTTCTGATTCGTGATTTGGTTTTCTTTTATGACACAATCCTGTTATCTAAAAATGAAAAACATCTTTGGTAATTTATTCAAATGATATCCATATAAAATGTACAAAAAGTTAAAAAAAATGCATATATAAACATTGGATCATGAATAATCACAACAAATATGAAAACACTAAACAACATTACATTTTGAAAGAAAAGGACATTAGATCCTAGTCAGTAGAGGGCGCTCTTATATAGTCAATACAAAACAAACGTGCAATAGGCCACAAATTGAACAACAACAAAGCTACAGTTATGATTTTTCTGGGTGACTAATAAAAGAAAATGTGCTATATTTAAGATAATTTATATTCATGTGTAGTGAAGGTGTGGTACTGAAGTTTGTGAGAAAAGAAAAGATCCCCTCTGGCCAAACTACATCCATAGATTAATAATCAGCTTGAATGCCTTTTTTTCCAAACTTTTCTGACCTCTTAAGCAATTTATCCTTACTTATTCATGCAGCAAAGCCTCTAAAGTAAAAATAAAGCCAAACGTGCTGTGCGAGAGAGTTGCTAATACAGTGACTGGTGACTATATCGGGTAGGCAGTATGAAGGTGAGGTGAGGTGTATTGTTTATTTCAGGCTTGAAGGTATCACATGGACCATTGCTTGGCTGTTCTTTGAGACTAAGTAATGAAATGAAGAAAGTAATGATTCTATTAGAATTTTTGTTCCAATTTTATCATTACCTTGCATTATGTAATTAAACAATTACCCATATAACAATTATATGTAATTACTTTTGTTTTCATCAGAATTTATGATCCACAAGTTAAATTACCTAACCTGTTATCGCCTCATTTATGGGACTAAAAACAAAGCTTCTTCATGTAAAACATAAGGTGTATTTACATAGAGGCACATTTGAGTATTTCATGACTACATCATTTTTGATAATAAATGTCCAACTATATATACCTGTAGGAAACCCTGACCAGCATTGCCTGTTAAGATTTTCCCTCTTCTGGTCTTTGGACGCCGAATGCTGTGATGAAAACATTTACTACCACGATGATAAACACGAGAGCTGTGACGATGTTCTCCAGAAGATTCAGTATGAAGTGTTTACTTGAGTCATTCAGATTCCACTTCACTGCGGAACAAAAGCAATAAACAGCAGCTCATTATGTAATTCAGAACTTTTACATAAAAGAAAAGGTTATTGACTGATTTAACAGCTTCTTAAATTAAAATTAAAGGGCAAATTTGGGATTAGAAAATGGTAATTATATGGTATCAAAATATACATCATCACACACTTTACTCACTGCTCAAGTTCAAAAGAACCTTCATGATTACTGTAAAACCTTCAATATTAAAAATGAAGCCTATTTTACCCCAATTACAAGATGATTGTGTGTTAACAATGGATTTCAGTGTAAAGCACAGAGTTGCGTTTAAGGAAATACCGGACAGTTAATGATTGCTAGAAACAGGAGGTTGGGTGATGTTTAAGTTGAAAAGAGAGGAAGGAACATTTCTTTCATTATTTCCGAACCTCTTTCTCCAGCTGATAATCAGAATGATTCATCTGCTCTTACTCACTATATGTGGACAAAAGTGAAAGTAAAAGTAAAAGCATTCCTAATGGGGAAACACCAAAATGTTCAGAGACTTTTACCAAGCATCATGAAATACTAAATGTATTACAACATTTCTGCAACCTATACTAGTACTATTTTATCGAGTTTATTATATTATTTTATTTTGCAGTACTGCATGTATAGTGTGCACATGAAATGCTGAAACTGACTGACTGTAATCTAATTTTAGACAATGTTAGGAATAGTTCACCCGAAACCCTGTATAACTTTTCTTTCTTAGAAATAGTTATTTTTAGCAAGATTTTAATTGAATAATGACTTAAATTTGAATATTTTCCTCACACAAAGTTATCAAATGATCTCAAAAGACTTGGAATATAGTGTGTCTAGTACATTGTACTGAGTACTTTTATCATGTTTTCATGTTTCTTTTTGTCCTTTTCTAGAGCTTAAAGGATTAGTTCACTTTTAAAAAAAAATTGCTGATAATAAACTCACCCCCATGTCATCCAAGATGTCCATGTCTTTCTTTCTTCAGTCGAAAAGGTTTATTAAGGTTTTTGATGAAAACATTCCAGGATTTTTCTCCATTTAATGGACTTCAATGGGACCCAAAGGGTTCAAGGTCCAAACGACAGTTTCAGTGCAGCTTCAAAGGACTTTAAACGACACCAGACGATGAATAAGGGTCTTATATCGCTACCGTCATTAAAAAATAAATTAAGTCATTTAAAAAAAAATAATTATTTATTTATTTATCAAAAAAAATATTAATACGTTTTATAAGCACAAATGCTCGCCTTCCTCTGTTCTGTGATGCGCGTTCGTGACGTCACGTAATACGCAATTACGTTGAAAAGGTCTCACAGAACAAAGTCATCACAGAACAGAGCAAGGCGAGCATTTGTGCTTATAAAACTTAAACTTTTTTATTTATTTTTGAAATTACCGAGCGTTTCGCTAGATAAGACCCTTATTCATCGTCTGGTGTCGTTTAAAGCCCTTTGAAGCTGCACTGAAACTGTCTTTGGACCTTGAACCGTTTGGGTCCCATTGAAGTCCATTATATGGAGAAAATCCTGGAATGTTTTCATCAAAAACCTTAATTTCTTTTCGACTGAAGAAAGAAAGACATGGACATCTTGGATGAGATGGGGGTGAGTAAATTATCAGCAGAAGTTTTTTTTTTAAGTGAACTAATCCTCTAACACTTCCAATCTATGGAGGAGAGCATGAACATTCCTCAGAATCTACTTTAAACTACTTCAATTTAAACTTTAAACTCATTTAAACTTTAAACTACTTTAAAAAATCAGACTAATTTACACTTTAAACTTATTTAAACTTTAAACTACTTTAAAATACTTTTTTTTTTAAACAAACTTTCTGGTCCAAACTTTCACAAGCTTTCGTCTCGACGAACTTTTTCTAGTTGCATACTGCTTTACATGCTACAAAACCAGTTTAAAAAGGTTTCATTTAAATGGTTTCTTATGGTCTTAAATGTGTGTGTGTGTATGGAAGGTATATCTGATTAGTTATCCTATGGAAGGTGGATGTCTACTCATGGTTTAATTCATTCTTGTCTCCATATTTTGTGTTCTCTGTCTGGACGAGCTTCTCTCACCTATGAAGATGAGCAAGACCCCCACTAGATCTGCAGGATGAGGGAGATGCTGATGAGGCTGATGAGAGGGGTGTAGAAGGAGAACGAGGGTCCCAGCTCCACGACGGTCTTCAGCTGGGATGCGTTGGCCATCAGCAGGGCTATATCCAGCATGCTCTCCGCTGCACTCTTCTTATTGGCGTAATGGTTCATGTTAATAGGGGTGTTCCTTGACCAGCGGCTCTGCTGAGGACGCTGAACACAACCATGAAACACACGTGATGTTACTTATAAACAGACAAGGTAATGAGTGCATGAGCATCATGTAATGTTTACAGAGGTAGATGAGGAAAATCTATGCAAACATCTGTGTTATTTTAGAATCATTTTTGTACTAGTATAGATTGGCTAATATCTTCAATTGGCTTATATTTTTATATATTCAGTTTTCATTAACTAATTTAAATTTGTATTCTTTTTTTATATTAAAGGGGGGGTGAAATACTCAGGTTTCACTCAATCTCATGTTAATCTTGAGTACCTATAGAGTAGTATTGCATCCTTCATATCTCCAAAAAGTCTTTAGTTTTATTATATTTATAAAAGAAAGATAGGCTGTACCGAGTCTTTCCGGAAAAACCCGAGCGGGTGGAGGCGTGCCGTGTAGGCGGGGAGCGCGCGAAGCTTTTGCGTGTGTTGTAAACAGACAGACTCGTGGTTTATGAGGACATGATTTAGTTTTACAATAAACAAACTGACACCTACAGTGGCCAGCTAAACAACTGTATTTAAACACAAACACACACCATAAATCGCATGCTCCATAGATACATTAACTGTACGTGATCATGTTGTTTACTTGCTGTGCTTAGCTTACACGCCGATAGTTAACAACACACAGACATTTGAAGCAGTTTTACTCACCGCCTGCGGTTCCGTGAACCTTTATCGTTGGGACTGCTCCATCTCTAAGTATTAGGCGATCTGCAAATCGTCGAACTGTGCCTTGTTTATAAAACTATTAGCAGCTACCGCCGAAATGAAGGGAACAAATAAGAACACTTGCGCAACTCCGTTGCTGCTCCGGAAAAACAAAATCCATCCACAGGTCCCTTAACTCTGGGTTCTTTGGACATTTGTGCAGTGTTGTCTTGCCCTGGCAACCAAAAACACACGTTTTGGTGCCATTGTTTTGATTGCAGTGCAGCAGAGCCCAGCGCTCTGACGGACGCTCTCGTACGCTCTAGGCTACAGCTGCGCGCGCCCTTCCGGGAGAAGTGCCTTAAGACCCGTATAAGGAAATTCCGCCCACTCTGACGTCACGTAGTTACGTATTCGAAAAAAACTTTCCGAAACTTGTGACAAAACCGGAAGGAGTATTTTTGGAACAGAAATCAAACTTACAACTTCATTTTTGAAACTTTGTCCATGTTTACCATGGTAATCCAACTCTTTAACAGTGTAAAAAACTCACTATGCATGAAACAGCATTTCACCCCCCCCCCCCCCCCCCCCCCCCCGCCTTTAATAATAATTGATTCATTTTTATTTCAGTTTTTGTTAAGTTTTAGTTTTTATTTGTCAGTTTATTTACAGTAATTGTATTGCTTCAACTTCAACTTATTTCAGTTCTCTGGCATGCAAGACAACATTTCTCATTTTAATTTACTTTAGGTTTTTCATCTAATATTTATAATTTATTTCAGCTTTTTTATTTTATAATTTTTTTTTTTTTGTAGTTAACAATGATTTACCCTAGTTGGGAAAGGATCCTTTTTTGGTACAAAAACCATATTTTAGGGTTTAAGTTAATAAACATTATAATCAACTTCTGTTGTTTATATTGTTCTCTTATTCAAGGGTTAGGTTAAGGGTGTAGGCTTTGACAGTTTCATAGAAATATTGTATGAGGACCATGATTTTGATAAAACAACAGGCCCCTACTTGGGTAGATCACGATTATGGTCGTTGGAGACTTATAATTTGCACAATATTTAACTAATGCGCAATGTTTTTTTTTTCCTGCAATACCCCATCTATTCATCAGATAAATTGGTGTTATGGGTCATATGTTCACATTTCTTATTTTTAGAAGGAACTTACTTTCAGTTCCTTCTAAAACTAAGAAATGTGAACATATGACCCATAACACCAATTTATCTGATGAATTTGTGAAAACGATTTCCTTCCTTCTGTTTTAAAACACAAGTATATGGGATATTGAGAATCACTGGTAGGGTTACAGAAACCTCTGTACCACAGAAACATCATGTCATTATTTTTTTAACAAAAACTAGGAGAAAATGGAGAAGCCATGGGTGACAAACTAAGTACAGCTTTCCATAGGAATTAAGAGTGTAAGTAGAAGTCGGGCACTTCTAATCAAATGCCTTTGATTAACTGATCATCAGCAAGTGTGATCAACTCTATAAAAGCAGGAGTTTTGGCAGTTTTCTGGTCAGGAGCCTTCAGGTGTGTGTTAACACAATGCCAAGGAGATCAGCAATGATATTAGAGAAGAAATTGTTGCTGCCATCAATCTAGGAAGGGTTATACGGCCATTTCCAAACTATTTGAAGTCCATCATTTTACAGCGAGGATGATTATTCACAAGTGGAAAACATTGAAGACCAATGCCAATCTTCCCAGGAGTGGACGTCCCAGCAAATTCACCCCAAGGTCAGACCGTGTAATAATCCGAGAAATTACAAAACAATAAACAAACAAGAATTGCATCTCAGACTCTACAGGCCTCGGTTAACATGTTAAATGTTAAAAGTTCATGACAATACAATAAAAAAAATGATGGACAGGTAGGCCTATGGCATGTTTAGAAGGGGTTGCCAAGAGAAGCTTCTTCTCTCTAAAAAGAACATTGCAGCACAGCTTAGGTTTGCAAAGTTGCATCTGGAACAACGTTCTTTGGACAGACGAGACCAAATTGGAAATGATGTCCATAATGCACAGCGTCACATTTGGAGAAAACCAAACACAGCACATCAGCACGAACACCTCAAACCAACGGCCCAGCACTGTGGTGGAGCGCTGATGATTTTGGGCTTGTTTTGCAGACACAGGACCTAGAGTCAAATGTGAGGCCATCTGTCCGACAGCTAAAGCTTGGCCAAAATTGGGCTCTTTCTTTTTTAACAAGACAATATACAACTGGTCATGTGATCTGTGAGATTTACCTTTCTGAGAACACTAAGAGGAAGAGCTCTGTATGCCTCTCGCTAATGCGGCTCTGTGAACACAAAAGCATTATTCTTCTCTATTATGGTGAAGGAGAGGTCAGGCCGCAGGTGTGAGCCTGCTCTTATGTGCTTTTGGTGTCACATTATTACGTCTACTTTGTGTTACTTGACTCTCAACAGCTGGTAAGCAGACTTGTCTTCAGTGTTAACAAAAAAGTATAAAATCCCCCAGGCTACTTAGTTTATGAAATGTCAAAAAATGTCTCAACATTGGTTAAACTGGCTGCATATCCAAATGTTTTCCAGGCTCAGGTGGAGTGCTGGACAGGTGTTGACTTTGGGATTGGTTCAGTCTAGCTGCCCAACAGAAGGACTCTTGTGACTACACTGGGAGCGCAAAGAAAGTATACAAAACTCCCTCTTTCCATGAACCCATATCCATCAGATGCTGACACACAGGGCTTGACATCAACCTTTTTTTTTTTGCTCACCAGCCACTGTGGCTAGTGGTCTTCCAAAGTTATTAGCTACTCAGCATTTTCACTGGCACCATTTTGACATTGATACCATGGGGAAAAACTGCCATATAGATATTTTCTCATAATTTGACAGCAGGTATATTAGGCTGCTGTCACTTT
This sequence comes from Chrosomus eos, assembly GCA_036326025.1. NCBI lineage: Eukaryota > Metazoa > Chordata > Actinopteri > Cypriniformes > Leuciscidae > Chrosomus > Chrosomus eos. The sequence continues at coordinate 6,491,109 of CM070839.1, read as the reverse complement.
AAGACCTGACGCACTGATTCATTATTCTGTTACAGGTTCTTTCTGTCTTAACTGTTAATGTTCACTTAAAACATAACTGACCATGTTTACATGAATACTCATCAAGACCGCCATTTTGACATTATTTTGAGTGTATTTGACTCTTTAAGCACAATAAGCAGCGAAAAATAACTAAATTTAGTACTGAGAGGTGACTTTATGTGCATGCACTTTGGGTGTGAGCACAAAATTATGTAAAATGATGCTCAAAACGCGCAATCCCATGCTAAAATTCAAGCTGTAACAGCAACAATATTCATCCATCCAGAGCAAATGAAACGAGTGAGGGGAGGCGGGTTTATGTGTAACTCGCTGTCGGAGAGATGATAAGAGTGAAAAAGTGCAGCTGGTATCTTGTATCTGTTCTGTGGAAAATGAGTATTGGAAGTGTTTCAGATATTTCAGTATCGGTATCGATAAATTTATATTTTTGACAACACTACATTGCACTTAGGCTAGTTTATTATTTCAGATGCCTTTTTAAAAGACTACAGTGTGCAGTGACTGCGCTACACGCCACTGCTGAAGTTGTTAATGTCAAGCCCTCTGACACAGATAACACCCTTCCTGAGAAAACTGAAGTTATCTAAATGTAGCAGCCTAGGGTCTCTTCCTCTTTCTCTGTCCTGCTGTGGATCTTGCAGCTCTATTAAATAACAAAATGTTAAGTAAGCTGCCGGAGATGGCAGAAAAGTTATACACACTACACTTAAATTAAACAATTGCATGCACATTAATAAAGCTATCATAAACATAAAGTCATGGCAACGCCGGCAGATTATAATGACTTGCATGGGAAGCTCTGTTCATATATGCACATCTGAGGTTTTAAAACCCAGTGTGCATATATTTTAAGGTAGTGGTAAAAGTAAATTATTGCAGTTACCACATGTACTTTTCTGTATTTCTTTATCTTGTTTTTCAGAACTACTTTACTGTCTCAGCTTGCTCAAAACAGCACAGCTGCCGTTACAATGTGGCAAAACGAATTTGGCAAAGTAATATGTAACTGCAATAGGATCAAAAAACCTAGAACTACACTACATTCACAATTATGTTTTTATCTGTTAACTGTGCTCATACCTTCATGTGTTGAATGTAATTTCTTTTTTTCCTTTGCAGGTAGACTATTTATGGACCTGTGGCACCAGAATTAAAATGGTGCAGCTGACCATAATATTACTCAAATATTACATCATACCAAAGCAAGTGGAGAGTCTTTTCCACTTGGCATAGAAATTAAAGCCACATACAAATCACTGCCCTTTCAGTCTGCCTAAACTCACAATGTCTTAAACATTGGTGTTGCCCACAGGAATGATGATATGTTTGATTTTGTGTGTCTCCGGATGTTTGCTGGACAGAAAAAACACTGGTAGTAAGATGTTGCTCTAGTCGTTTTAACCACTCCACCTCAGATTTCCCAGATTGCTTTTCAATGCAAACATTAATGTAAGTGTAAAAACAACACATTAAAATTCAAAGTTTAATTTAGTGAAAAGCATTAATTAATGGTAACATTAAAAAGAGACTTCTACTGAGAAATGGTGATCTGTCACAGCACTTAAAATTCACACTTTCCCTTGTTAATATATATAGTATTTTACCCTAAAATATACCCAAGTCTAGCAAGAGCATGAAGCTCTAGTAAACACATAGCCTCATTTTTTTTAATACACATACATTCATTGAGGGAAATGTTCACTCTCGGAATTCCGTTCACAGACCATCTCATATAGTGAGTGAGATATCTATCCCAGATAAGTTAGTTATTTTGTGACTTATGTTGAATGTTGTTATTTTGTGACTTATGTTGAATAATGTTGTTATTTTGTGATTTATGTTGAATAATGCTATGTTATTTTTTTAATATTTAGGCTATTTACTTATTTTAGTGTCATGTGCAACAGTTATGGTGTGTTTGTGTAGACAACGCTGTACATTCCAGTGCATTTATACCGCGTTTTAAATGCGAGTTATGTGTCACCTCAACTGACAGAGTGTATTAACTAGGGCTGGGAATCGATTCCAAAAAGAATCGATTCCTCGATTCCGAGGCGTTGGGAATTGAGAATCGATTCCAAAGGTTGGAATCGATTCCATTAAGAGGAATCGACTCCTCTAAGATTTTTTTTTTAACAAAAACCGCGGCCTGTAGCCGGTTTAATTTGTCAACACAATCACTTCAGACGTCACCTGTAAAGCAATAAAGTTCAGACTAAATAAATGATTAGGCCAGCTAGTTCACAGCCTTTTACAAACCACCAAACAGTGCTGTGAACTGAACTTACTGAATTACTGTCTGATGAACGTTAACGCGTTCATTCTGGTGTCTGTGAACGCGCGCTCTCTGTTTAACTTTGTTCAATAGGGTGCCAGATTTCTAGAGCCTTCCAGGCGACCCAGCTAAAACACACCGTAAACAGGCCTTAATATGTAGCGAAAAAAACACCCAATCTGGCAACATCAGCCACCAGTGTCGCGCACCGCCGCATGCGTCATCAAAACAAAAAGCAGCATGTCGTCGACAAAGCAGCGAGCGAGGAGGCGTCGCATTTAAACGAGTTTTATGACAAGGTCGGTGAGGATGGGAAAAATCTTACATTTCTGTGCAAACTTTGCCAGTCGATAAAATAATTGCTCGGTGGTTGTATATGGGCTGTGGCAATAATAATTGCTCGCAGCAACATATGGAAAAAAATAACTATGAACTATAGTTCATTTTTTTTGAAGTAGGCTATATGAACTATGAACTGAACTAGTTTATTTAAAAATTTGTGAACTGAACTTTGAACTAGTTCATGTAGAAAATGAACTTTCCCAACACTGCCCTGGTTAATTGCAGAATGATCATCTCCACAGCTCTCGTGATACCGACTTGCACTGACAACATCCCGATGTCAGTGAATAAAATTCAGAGCAGGGCCGGAGTGGGACTCATTTTCAGCCCTGGAGTTTCATGCCTTAGACCGGCCCACTTTAGTTCCCGACTGACTATCTTAAAATAATGTAATTAAAACCTCAGTATATAAGTCTGCAATAGTGCACTGTTCTGTACAGCCTTGTAATTCATTGTATTTTTCAAAAAAATAATTTTCTATTCAGTGCAATAGCCGTACACAGCGTTTTATAAATACAGAGGTCCAACAAGTGATCTTACTAGGGGGTTCGAGGAATATTATTTTTGCACTGTCATTGGCAAAGAACTTATGTATATCTGTGTTAAAAATCCATTGTAATAAAGTTATTCTCATTCTGGGCACAGTATGCAATAGGCTATTGCTCTACCTGCTCTCCTCTCTTATCTCCATCTCCTTCTCTCGTCCTCCTTCTCTCAGTCTCTTTATCTGGTAACACTTAATAAATAAGATTAATTTATTAAACATTAGTTCATTTATTAACTAACATGAACTAACCACGAGCAATACATTTGTTACTGTTTTTATTCATCTTTATTAATGTTAGTTAATACAAATACAGCTGTTCATTGTTTGTTCGTGTTAGTTCACAGTGCATTAACTAATGTTAACACATATTTTAATAAAATATTAATAAATGTTGAAATTAATAGCTATTAACAAAGATTAACAAATGCTGAAGAAGTATTGTTCATTATTAGTTAACGTTAACTAATGTAGTAAACTAATGAACCTTATTGTAAAGTGTTACCTTTTATCTTTACCTGTAAATGTCCCCTTCCCGAAGCTGAACTTTGATTGATACAGTTTTTGCATTGCTGATTATTTATGTCTGTCGTTTAAAACTTCTATCGTAAAACAGCTGTTTAGTTTAGCCACTTGAATCTTATCTCGTGAAGCGTCGCATTGGGATCCGCGCGCGGCCGCGGCTCGCGCTTCTGTGAACATAAATCCTGCTTTGATCGGTCATCTCAAACATTTTGCCATTGCCGGACGAGCGGCGTTTGAGTGCTGATGATGAGGTCGGTTATCGTCGCGATATGTTGGGTGGGCCCTGAGGCGCTTCTATTATCCATGTTTTGTATCTCTTATTTTTTGTTCACACATCAACAACTGACTTTTTTTTTTGTGGGGCTGCGAGAAAATAATCATAAAAAATAGCGGGGCTGCGCTGTGACTTGGAAAGCATTCAACCCAGTGACATGTCAACACGGACCGGCCCTCCTGGCCAATAAAACAGACCGGCCCACCGGGAATTCTCCCGGTGCTCCCGATTAGCCAATCCGGGCCTGATTCAGAGTCATTGTTTTTTTTATGCTTAAGAACTGTAAAACCTGGTTGTGGTGCAGTGATTATAAAATCTTACTACATAAATCCAATTTTATTTAATCCACCATTTGAATGTTTATGTGTTCGAATTATTTATATTTATTAAATAAGACATTTGTAGCCTACTGATTATTGTTGTCCATAAATCGAACTTCCGTGCCTCTTAAATAGTAATTATATATTACCATGTACCAATTAATTTCTAATGCTCGGACACTTCGGTTTCTCTCCTGTGTACGTGTGTGTAGGTAGGCCTATGTATATAAATAGAATCTACCATGTAGCTATATGGTGAACATATTCATAGTCTTTACACTGTGTCTGTCTACACCTGACGCAGGAACCACGCGTGACAAATCCCCGAAGTAAATGCCTCGTTTTATTTATGACAGAACAGCACGCAATACGTCTCGCTTGTCACGCCAGGTGTACAAAGTTTCTCGCTGTGTGGCACCGTGGCACGGTAAAAGACGTGACAATGTTTGACACGGTGTTGGTATTTTAAAAAAAAGAATCGAAAATAACAGTGTGGAATCGATTCTTGGAATCGATTCTTTTCGATTCCAGAAACAGGAATCGGAATCGGAATCGATTCCAAAAAATCCGGAATCGAACAGCCCTAGTATTAACGTTAGCGTCTACTCTCTTTAAGTCTATATTGTTGAGGGTTACACGGCCCGGTGATCTGATCTGGACGCAGTGGAGCAGTGAAACACTAGAGTAATGAATAATAGGTTTGTTTCTCGACTCTAAACCGCTTTTGTGTCGCCTAAGCGAATAACGTTACTCGTTGCCACTCACAACTTTCCGTTACTGGAAAACAAACATCCCGGACAGTCGAAAGCAACTTAGACCTGCAAGATTTACCCCCATCCCTTCAGTTAGACTCATCCATAGGCTACTGCATTGTATGGAGGATTATACTGGAAAATGTACACACGAACAGGCATTCCTATAGTGACCAAACAAAGAAACGCGTTCAGAATCTTCAAATCAAACTCTTCGAAATAAGAGTGTTATTCGGTCAATGTATATTGCTATATGTCTAACCCCAGTAGATTTCATAGTCACCAGTATGGTATAATAGGTTCAACTTTTATACTACCATCCCATTGGCGGATGCGTTTGTTATCTTTCTGTTCAGAATCACTCACCTCTCCCGAATCACCTCTGTTAGCATCTCCATTTAACTCCATCTCTTCTGAAGCCATAATCCTTCCTTTAGTTCGATCCGTATCTAACAGTCCGTAAATATCTGGGTTTCAGAGTTTGTGTGGTGCATTAGGCTACCATTATGATCTCATGGAGGCTGGACAAACGACTGCCAATCACTGCAGAAGAGCTGTCCGATTCATTCTTCTGAGTCGGATCTTTTCAATCATTTCATATGAAAAGCATTTTTACTAAACTTGTAAATGTTAAGATGCAAATGAATTTTAGCAACGTTAAATGTAAATGCAAACTATATGTGCTAGTTTCTATATGTTCTTGTTTTCTTCTTTTTTTACAAGCAGGCCTACTTGGAAAAACCAGCTAGACCAGCTCAAGGTGGTCAAGCTGATATGGGAGCTGGTAAGACCACCTAAAACCAGCTCAGCTGGGTTGATTTTCTTTTTGGGTTTGAAGCTGGTTTCTCAGCTTGGTGGAGCTGTATTCCGTAGCAGAGCCTAGCTGTTACATTCTGATAATTTCTGACAAAATAACACACAGACACAGGATCATGGCTGCAACAAATCCAACAGAATGAACAATTTTTTAATAGAAAAAACGTAATAAACAGTAATGTGTGCTATATATCCGAAATGTTTACGTAAAAGAATGGCTGTTTCACACGGAAATTAATTGTTCAAAGAACCGATTTCAGAAATGAGTCGGACTTCAAATCATTACAGTCCAGACTCGATTCTTTTGTCAACAAATTTAGCCGCCAAACGCCCGTAATCTAGGCTAATATCAAAGTCCATGCTCTTATCGGTGTAGAAATTATTATTAGTGTAATAGGCCCGTTACAGTATGATGACTCCCAACGGTTTGCAACATTTTTAATTGGTGGAGTCCTAATATTTCACTTACAGATGTTGTCGGTCAGACGTGACTGTGTGAGCCTAAAACCATTGACCTTCAGATTGTTGATTCGCTGCCAACAGATATGCAAAAGCAGGGAGAAAAAAGATTTTGTCCATGCCTATCCGGGAACAGGACATCTGTGTTTGTGCTGCCATCTATTTGGTGGTTGAAACACAACTATTTTATAGACATGGTGTAAGCAAAGCATATTGAAATCTCTCCTTCTGAATTAAAGGGGTAGCCTAGTCCATCCAAAAATGTCATAATTTGCTTACCCTCAAATTGTATTAAACCTGTATGAATTTTTTTGAAAAAGATATTTTGAAGTCAATGTCCCAACGTTGTAATGGCCATGTTTGTAAGCAAACAGTTGTGGGACACCATTGACTTCCATAGCATTTTCCCATGGAAGTCAACGGTTCCCCTCAACTGTTTGGTTAATGACATTCTTCAGAATATCTTCTTTTGTGTTCAACAGAAGAAAGAAACTCATATCGGTTTGGAACGAGGGTAAGAAAATTATGAAAACATTTTCATTTTTGGGTGAACTATCTCTTTAAATCTACAACTTTACAAGTTTACTCACAGCTTTTGTGCAAGCAAAGTTAGTTACTTTAGATAATGAATTCAACAACACAGTTATTTTGCACATATTCAAATAGATGACTTTAATTTGGCTATATGAAAGAGTTTTATTCTCTATCTTGCATATTTTCTTCTTATACATTAAAGATGTTTCTTTTATCTTTTCTGTCCTGAAAATCTAATACCTATATTTTTGCATCTTTTGAATATTCTTTAATTAAACTAATGTATTTGTCTTCATTTTATTGTCAGTTTATTGCAACAGTTTTTCTTTTTCTTTATTCAGGTCCTATTCACGCTATTCATGGAAAGTGCCTATACTATCTTGGGACAGAGCAGAATAATTTAATTGTAGTTTAAGAGAGAACACTGACAATGGTTCAATGTGTCAAGTTCTTAAAGTACAGACTCATGACAGACTAATTAATTGCAGTAGCCATTACAGAAGTGCAGTTTCTAAAAATACCTCAGGCAATATAAGATATTTCTGACCCTCACTACACATTTGTCCTTTAAAATCTCTAAGTGATAAAGATTATCCTTTTACGGTATAATGCATTGTCCATACACTTTCAATTATTGAACAGCACTATAAGTGATTTTGTCAGAATAGCGGAGACCACAAAGTGTTGTAACAAATTTTTCAGTCTCGCTTTGAGTAATATATAATATATATATATATATATATATATATATATATATATATATATATATATATATATATATACACTACCGTTCAAAAGTTTGGGTTTTTTTTTTTTTAAAGAAATGTATACTTTTCTTCAGAAAGGACGCATTAAATTGATCAAAAGTGACAGTAAAGACATTTATAATAATGCATAATATAAATTTTTTAATGAAATGCTTTTCTCTTGAACTTTCAAAGAATCCTGAAAAAAATGAATCACGGTTTGCACAAAAATATGAAGCAGCAAAACTGTTTTCAACTGTGATAACAATCATAAATGTTTCTTGAGCATCAAATCATCATATTATAGTGATTTCAGAAGGATCATGTGACAGAAAGACTGGAGTAATGATGCTGTAAATTCAGCTTTGATCACAGGAATAAATTACACTTTACTATATATTCACATAGAAAACAGCTGTTTTACATTGAAATAATATTTCACAATATTACTGGGTTTGTTTTGTATTTTTAATCAAATAAATGCAGCCTTGGTGAGCAGAAGAGACTTCTTTTAAAAACATTACAAATCTTACCGACCCCAAACTTTTGAACGGCATATTTAGTATATATATATATATATATATATATATATATATTATATATACACACCACACCACACACACACACACACACACACACACACACACCCCACACAACACATAATTGCCTTTAATGTCTAGCACAAAAAGTGCTGTTGTTACAACTTACCCCAGTACTGGAGTGCTTTGTTACACTAATGGAATACATTTTTCATCTTATCTCGCATCTTGTAGCAAACTGTCATTCTACTGTGCAACTTTTACAATAAAATCAGGGAAGTGTTGAGTATGTTTAGTTCACCCCTTTAACTAATTTCGGTAACATTTGATTTTACTGAGTCCTTGTTACATGTTACATGTTACTGTATAGTTAACTGTAGTTGTAAGTAAATATGCATAATTATAGTTATTACTACATAGTTACTACATAATTACATAAAACCAAACCCCTATTCGTAACCCTATACTAAGGACATGTAGGCTAGTTAATTATTATTACTTAATTATGCTTAAAAGTATAATTGCACTGTAACACAGACACCTTAAGATAAAGTGTAACCCAAATTTCTTACTGGTTAAACAATGTTGAGACCTTTTGGTCTCCATTAAAAGAATGCAGTAGCTAGCCTACTGTAAATGATATTGCAGAGGGAATAAACAAGCTTTCTCCAGTAGATGGAACATTTTCTTTCAGCAAGAGAAAGAGAAGGAGGGGAGGGGGGTGAGAGAATAAAAAAAAGCATCGTCATATAACATTCATTCACATTAAATATTCAGCAGTCTTAACCAAGTCACGTGGCGAGAACAGGGGATATATTGAGCACAGTAAAGAGATGCTGTATGTGAAGTTGCTGTAAACTACTTCAAACTTAGTTATATGAATATTAGTTCAACATATCTGACGATTAGTTTTGTGTCTGCAGGACAGTGACGTGTCCTGTTCCGTCCTTCAGTGGAGCTCATGGTCACGTCACGGAGGTTTGGGCGGACCCAGAGTCCCGTGTGGTCCATGACGACCCGTGCAGAGGAGGATAAGGGTACCGCCTAAAAACACACGCTTTTATTGGACACACGGTGTGTTGCTAGGCGCTGCAGGATGTCCGTAACACAGCATCAGTCAGCAGCACTGTAACAGAAGCTAACTCTGAACGCTGTAATAACCAGGGAGGAATCTTTAGGGAGGTGTCGGTGCCGTATTATCCGAGATGAGGAGAGCATTGCCGCAGTGAGCAAATAATCTCATCAGCGGGCTGTGGATTTCATGTCCCTTACAGACGCTGACATTTATAAGAACCAAGGGTGCTCGGGTTTGAAGCGGCTATGTGGTTGCTTGGTGAAAGTAGATGTCTGAGATTAAAATCTTATTTCAAGGGACAGCTGCGCACTTTATAGTTTTGTGGCGGATTAAACAACGTGACAACCGCTGTCCGCTACCCAACATGGTGAGTTAGATACTAATATTAGTTTCTGACTGGATACAATTCTTTTCCAATTGTTTTAGGCTATTTTTGTGGCATGAATTTCTGATGTAGGCAAAGGGAGTTTGCCTCGTAGGCTACTTGAAACACAAGTTAACGTCATTAGTAAGTATATAGGCTATTTTGTGTTGCTCTTTTGACTTATTGCAAAAATATTTGATCATAATTAATATTAGCTATTATATGTAAACGAGGAGTCTGGCAGTCGGTCCTCAAATGATGCCGAACTGCGTCAGTAGCCTACAGCATTGCATGTATGGCAAACCGTTTTAACATTTAACTATCAAAACTAATAGTGTTTCTTAACTAGTAAGTAATCCACTAGAAAATTGGATTTCAATTTACTGGTCACTAGTGCTAGTTATTCTAGTCTTTGCTGCCAGTCGTTATGGCCAGAACTATGGTGAAAAATTGCCAGTAGTTGTTAGTAGAACCATTTCAAATCTTACTTGTAAGAGTTTTGATGTAAAATAACCATAAAGTTGCCATTCTGGCTATACTGTGTATGGCAAGTAAAATAAAGCAATTTTAACTGGTGAGATAAAAAAAATATTTTTTAAAATATTTTTGTTATGTAAATATGTCCTAGTTATAATTATATACTAGTAAATGGAATAGATCTGATTTAGTTTTGGTGTTCGAAGCCTATGCTAAGTTGATTACTATTGTACATAAAGTTCAAGCTATTTTACCTGAAAAGCAGCTCTCGTAGTTAATGTTAAAGTTTTCATTGGTTGTGCAAGAAAAAAATGTACATTACTTTATAATGCCACAAGATGTGGTAACTTGTTAAATACAACTGTGCCTTATTGTCAACATTTAATGTTGACACGTGTAAAAATGAGAGTATTTGGTCGTTTATTTTAAAAGTTTGATGTATAAGATAGTAGCATACACATTATGTGATAGTGTTCCAGCAGCTAAAAAGAATAAGTGCTAGTAGGCTATGTAATGAAAAATGCTAATTAAGTAGATACTATGATTTCTGCGATAAGTGTTAGTTTCTAATGAATAGTTAGTGAAATAAAGTGGTACATGTATGACGTCAGAACCCAGAAGTCTAACTAGTCGCTGGTTCCTTTGAGATTTTCCTATGTTTTTTTTTTTCAATTTATTAGTAAAATAAAGCCTGTGGTAAACATATCTTTACAATACTTTGATGTTCTGTTCTACAATGTACATTGCACACACTCACACCCCAAACTGTCTTATCTAGTTAATTATTAAAAACATACGTTTTTCAAAAAAGAAAATAACATCTTCAAAATTTCCATTTTCGCTATGGGTGTGTAATTTACATTGTAGAACAAAACGTCAAAGTATAATCAAGTTATGTTTACCACAGACTTTTTCGACACATAAATCGAAAACCCCTATTATAAAACCCCATAGGAAAATCTCGAAGGAACCACCGGCGAATTAGTCTTCCGGGTTCTGATGTCATACCTGCACCACTCTATTGAAACAGATACTAGTCATTATTGAATTATTTACAAGTAGGGACATGGTAGGAATGCAAAATAGATTCTAGTTAAAGGAATAAACGACTTGCCATATTGCAGGTGCATTCATTCAAGGAGGTCCACATAAACGGCTGAGAGTCACAGATGAGTGTCCGGCGATGGAAAACCTGACTGGATCCAACTCTGAGCCGCAGCCTGTGGGCCTCACAGTTACTTCTGTCCCCTCAAAAAAGACTGCAATTTATGAAAATGGTCACGAGCATCCCACTCATATGGACCCCACAGCTGCAGCACACAGAGGGGCCAGCGATCCAACCGCATACCCTCTATTAGATTACCGAGGTCTGGTCCGGCAGAGATTTATACGCAGAAGTTTGTGGTTCTCCGAGTCAGAGGATCAAGAACTCGAGGTTTCAGAGTACGACACCACCAGCAGTCCCGTTAAAAGTGCACGTGTTGTGGTTCCGAGGAGTTTTAATGCGAAGAGTCCGGTGGGACAGGGAGACGGTGTAAAAGAGAGCTTCAGCAAAGAGCCAGAGACAAGTGAGGCTGAGGAAAAACATGATGAGGAACCACCTGAAACCTCCAACAGCGGGGACAAAGCTGGGAGTGACGAGAATGAGGAAGATGCCGGAATGAAGGCAGTATCCACCTCTCCGGGTGGACGCTTTCTTAAGTTTGATATTGAGCTTGGCAGAGGGTCCTTCAAAACAGTTTATAAGGGCCTGGACACTGAGACATGGGTGGAGGTGGCCTGGTGTGAACTTCAGGTAAGAAAACAGATACTGTATACATTCTGAAATTTAACCACTGGCATTTTCGTTCTTGCGATGTTTGCATAGTAGGACTCCTGTTGGCCTCCTCTCAGGCCATAAAGGCTTTTCCTTTCTTGTCATTGTAGAAAAAAAAGCCAGATAACCAACAGATCCACTTAAATTTGTTGGGTGTAATGACTTGGCTAAGCTCTAGATGTGTAGGATATCAATGATTTGAAAGTAAAAACTGTTTAAATTAGTTAATAAAAAAACAAAGACTATATTTTTCTGATTGATCCTGTTGCCATTCAAAATGCTTTCTCCTTGTACATGTTTGCCGGGTCATCTGATATGACTTCTTTCTTTATCAGCACTATTGATTGTAAAATGGAGAGATTGAATCACCATGACCACTTCTATATCAGATTTCCTTTGTTTAATAGTTTTTCGTGTGTTGTCAATGTTTAGAATCATTTGAGGTTCAGCTGAGTTTAACTGAGAATGCTTAGAGTTAAAATGTTTCTGAAATATTTAAAGAACCCGATTATGTTGAGTGAGAGAATTATTTTGACTGCGTCGTAATTCCTCTTCCTCAGCCTGTGCCAAAGCTTTTAATATAAATCAGAGCTCACTGACATATCCCAGTAGACATTTACAGTAGAAATGCTGAAGGGAGGGGACACAAACAAACTCTGGAGAGCAGCAATGCACATCCCTGGAGGATCAGTCCCTCTGCACACGGGTCATGTGACAAGCTCTGGTCATGTGCACTTACCTGCTGAAATGATGCAACAGTGCAGTGTCACACAGTTTCTCATAGTAGTCTCTCTCTCTTATATATATATATATATATATATATATATATATATATATATATATATATATATATATATATATATATATATATATACACTACCATTCAAAAGTTTGGGGTCAATACGATTATTTTTAAAAATAAAAATAAATTAATACTTTTCTTTAGAAAGGACGCATTAAATTGATCAAAAGTGACAGTAAAGACATTTATAATAATGCAAAATATTACTTTTTTAATTAAATGCTTTTCTCTTGAACTTTCAAAGAATCCTGAAAAATAATGAATCACGGTTTGCACAAAAATATGAAGCAGCACAATTGTTTTCAACTGTGATAATAATCATAAATGTACTTGAGCATCAAATCATCATATTATAGTGATTTCTGAAGGATCATGTGACACTGAAGACTGGAGTAATGATGCTAAAAATTCAGCTTTGATCACATGAATAAATTACACTTTACAATATATGACATAAAAACAGCTGTTTTACATTGTAATAATATTTCACAATATTACTGGGTTTGTTTTGTATTTTTAATCAAATAAATGCAGCTTCTTTTACAAACATTAAAAATCTTACCGACCCCAAACTTTTGAACGGTAGTGTATATATATATGCACACACATATTTTTCAGGTCTAAACCATAAACAACACATAAAACAGACATTTTTTTAGACGCATAATTTCTTACATAATTAATACACATCTGCCCTTCATAATAAGAAGCAATACTTCATGGAGTACTTGCTACGATTATTTTCATTTTGGGAACAAAAGATAAATTGTGCATTCACTGTCCATGGAAGGATGACTAGGCAGTTATGATCTCTGGAGTTCTGATGTTATACACGAGGATGCTCTGGTTTTTGTTTCTGTGTGGGCGATGTTTGCTTCTGTGTTACTGTATGTACTACAGCTATTGTTTGGGGCATGCCGTCAGTTTTTGTTAGGAGGATTCATCCTGCTTTATGAATCTTAAAATAGATAGAGTTAGGGAAGCATATAGTTCCCAGACTGCATAGATGTCACAGTAAGACAAAAATTGCTGAGGCTCCCAAATCTGCAAGGAGGGAGGAGAGCGAGCAAGGAAGAGACAGAGGAACAGGTCAGGTGAGGTGGCTGTGTACTAAGAAACATGGCTTCCCTCACATTAAGCAGTAGCGTTCTCAAGACAACATAAATGTATTCCTAATGGACCAGCTGAACGCCCAACCTGATTTATCCCTCATTTATCCGACAGGGATGCATCAGGAGCTGACAGTATGTATGAACAAAATTGTTATCTGTGTGTGATGGAGTCTTCATTCAAGACACATCTCAGGAAAAGATCTTAGTGCCACTCCCTGGCCATGCATAAAGCAAAAAGCTCATTTCCTTTTGTGAGAGCTTTTGATGTTGCACACCTCTGAAAGTAATCAATGTCACCGTGTTTAAATTTAATTAGAAATGTAATGAAAGATTGGGATAATATTACAACCTATAAACATATTTAACTATAAAATTCCCTATCACGGCATTGCTTTTTCTTATTTGTTAGTCACTCTGATAGAAATAACCTAGGAATCATGTTTGGTCTGAACTGACAGACTATAGAGTAAATTAGATGGAAAATGAAGAATAGGGGGAGGTGGAATAACTGTGTGTCCCTGAGTTCATGTGAGGTGTTAGATGGTGCAGTGTGGGGGAGGGTGGGTCTCAAGAGGTTTTATGGGGTTGCACATTGCCTGATCGTGAGGGACAGAGATGTTACAGATACTCCCTGTCAGCATTTGGCAAATATAGAAGCAGGAAGAGGGCAGATGCACAGGTATTGATTTGGTCAGCTCCTTGACCATAGATACACAGCAGAACGTGAACCACCAATTACTCTGTAACTGTAGCATTTTCATTCAAGCCTAGCATAACTGCTGTACACACCATTTTAAGCCCAACTTCGCTAACAGTTCTATTTTGTACACTGAATAAAGAGACTTTGGGTTCTATTAGGATTATTTGACAAACCCCCCAATATAAAATGTTTTTTTAAATGATGCTGTTAGTGTTAATTATATTTTCTGCATTGTACTCCATATCAAAGGGCTACAATATGTTAATCACTCATCTCTCACATTGAGGAGCTTTTATGTTGCATCATTATGCTATAACTGTAGTATAGTTGTTGTTTTCTTATCACTTTCCTGTCTTAGATAGGGTGGCCATACGTCCGGATTTTGGCCGGACAGTCCGGATTTTAAGCCCCCTGTCCGGCGTCCGGCGCAGCCTCAAGCCGGACACTCATTTGTCCTCCTTTTTGGAGTTGCGCTGAATTTTTGAAAAAATTAACTTTTTTTTTTTTTTTTTTTTAAATTAACTTAAAATCCCGCATAATGATAGCGGCTCTCTGATGCCCGTAAATTAGTTCAAATCTCTTGGAATCTAGAGCCGCGCATGCGAGACAGAACATACTCTATGTGCTCCAGAGAGCTAGAGTTGCGTGCCCTCAGCACCAACCCAACACATACCAACATCCCCCTACCCCCAGGGTCAACAAAACCACCGATCACCAAAATATATGTGTCCTCCTTTTTGGTGTTATGGAAATGGCCACCCTAGTCTTAGATCTTCTTCTTGACTTTCTTAGTCATATCATGTTTAGAGGCATTGTCCCCACCCCCACGACCACACAAATTCAAAAATACAATACAGATAGTCTATTCTTAGAAAGCTATTACAGGGAATGTGCGCTTTAAATCAATAAAGATTCACTTAAATGTCTTCAGAACACACATCTTTCACTGGTCAAGAGTTATTTCATATAGCTCTCTTTTTACTGAAAGGAGGATAATGGAGTTACTTTATGTTTGTTTATCAATCCATTTCTCTTCCCACCTGTTCATCTGTCTCTCTTACTTTTCTCCTGCCTTATGCCTGAAATCTTAAACACCTTGCCTTTCCAGGATCGTAAGCTGTCCAAAGCAGAACGTCAGAGGTTTAAAGAGGAGGCAGAGATGCTAAAAGGTCTTCAGCATCCAAACATTGTGCGCTTCTATGACTTTTGGGAATCTCCTGTTAAGGGGAAGAAGTGCATTGTTTTAGTCACCGAACTGATGACATCTGGAACACTAAAAACGTGAGTCGCATAAAACAAAGGCATGCAACAGCTGATGCTATCACACCTGGGGAAGTAACTTAGTTGGTATACATTATAGTAAAGCATCTTGGTTAAGATTTGAGTTGCTTGCTATGGGACTCCGAAGAGTCAGACAAAATGATCTCTAACCCGGTTTCTGTTAATATGTAGGTATCTGAAGCGATTCAAGGTGATGAAATCAAAAGTCTTACGAAGCTGGTGCAGACAGATCCTAAAAGGTCTTCACTTCCTCCATACGAGGACCCCTCCCATTATACATCGAGACCTGAAGTGTGACAATATCTTCATCACTGGTCCTACAGGCTCAGTCAAGATCGGAGATCTTGGCCTGGCCACACTAAAGAGAGCTTCTTTTGCCAAAAGTGTAATAGGTAATGATGAGATTTAACAGATTAGGCTATATTGAATACAACATTTAAACAGCAAGTTTAGATGATGTAGATTGTAGCTTATGTATAATTTTAAATTCCTCTTTTAGGCACTCCAGAGTTTATGGCCCCGGAGATGTATGAGGAACACTATGATGAAGCTGTAGATGTGTATGCATTTGGGATGTGTATGCTAGAAATGGCCACATCTGAGTATCCATACTCAGAGTGCCAAAATGCAGCACAAATCTATCGCAAAGTCACTAGTGTAAGTTTGAGCAAACTGCTTCTCACCGACCCAACATTTATATTTTCAGAATGGAATATTATTCAAGTTAAAATGCTGTAGAGGGACTTATTCATGAAAATGTTCATAAATACATTGATACATTTTCACATTCAGTTCAATGGCATAATGTACGTACAACTGATTTTACGTACAATTTATGAAGATAATAATTGTTATGTTCCGTAATTGCAGTCAGGTATAAAGGAAAATGTTTCCTTTGAAACTCAAAATTTTTCTGCTGTAAAATTTCCTTTCACTCTCTAAGATTTTTCAATGAAACAACAATGTGTTTTTGTGTGTGTGCTGGGTTCATTATTTTCTGCACAGGGTGTGAAGCCAGCCAGTTTCATTAAGGTGGCGGTGCCTGAAATAAAAGAAATCATTGGAGAGTGTATCTGCCATCGCTGGGAGGAAAGGTGCGTCCATCAGCTGAACAGTCTCCTGTCACATAACCATAAAGATCAAAACGCCTCTGCTCCTGTCAGATGCGGCACTTGTTGCATGATCAGACAACCTTTTCTTGGATAGCTGTGACTTTATTTAACTGATACGCTTTACAGTAATTTGCCTTTGCAGTAATTTGAACCCTGATAACGACATTGATTCTCCCCTGGTTATTAAATGTGTCTGATTGTAAATTGCCTGCATGGATCGTCAATCACTTAAATAGCTCATACCACAGCAACATCGTAGAATTGTTGATAGTCCTTCAGATGTCAGACTTGTTTCTCTTTTCAAACCAAATCACATCTTTCTTTCCTTAAAGGTACTCCATAAAGGACTTACTAAACCATGCATTCTTTGCGGAGGACACAGGCGTGAGAGTAGAGCTGGCTGAAGAGGATGACGGCAAGAAGTCTTCCATTGCTCTGAGGCTTTGGGTTGAAGACCAGAAAAAACTGAAGGGAAAGTATAAAGACAGTGGTGCTATCGAGTTCACCTTTGACCTGGAGACAGAAGTCCCGGAAACAGTTGCCCAAGAAATGGTAAACAAATGTGATTTTTAGAAATGCAAAACTTTTAAACACATGCATAACATACTTGGAATACATATTCAGAATGTCAAGAAGTAAAATTCATTACTTCAGAGTTGTTCAATGATCTTTTCTGGCAGGTGGATTCTGGCTTCTTTTTAGAGATTGATGTGAAGATTGTGGGTAAGTCTATCCGTGACCGTGTGTCTCTAATAAAGTGGAGACGGCAGCGGATTGTCTTAGGCCGTAATGGAAAAACAGAAGAGAGCATCACCAAGACTGAGGCACTTCAGGTGCCCTCCACAGGGCCACCATTGGGTGGACCACCCAATCTTCCATCCGAAACTGAGGAACTACAGACTGAAGCAGTCAGCATGGTCTGCAGTGGCCCGACTAGTACGACTACAGCTACACGTGAGAGCCAACTAGATGTTGAGATATCCACACAAAAGATGCTAAAAGTTTTTTTTCCCAATGACTTTATCTATTAGCAATATCCATGTAACCAATAAAATGTAATGTACAGTATTTCACTTAATTATATTATATTATGTTAGTTATTTAGTTGAATCATTTCCGTTGTATAACTTACATAATGTAGATATGCCAAAATCGTACTTGCTTCAATAACTTGTGTATGCACTTTGTGTTGTTTGCAGACAGCAGTTCAGGCTCCACAATGATAAAGGTCATTCAGGCAATCAAGACAGCACCTCTCAGCAGTCCCTTTCAGAGTCCATTTCCACTGGCCAAATGGTCTTAAGCCCTCCAGCACAGCTTCTGGCTCAATTGCCACAGTGTACCCAACAGCCATCTACTGCAAACCTGCCTCTGGGGACTCAACAACAACCTCCTCTACAAATGCATCAAGGTGTCCCACAACAAACCATAGGCCAGTTACTCCACAGGGCCCAGCAACAACCTAGTCCTCAGCAAACCCAGGGAGCCCAACAACAGCCTAGTGGTTCCCTGCATCAGGTTACACAAGCACAGGCCCATGGTTTGGTGCCTCCAGCACCCCAGCAACAACCCACCATTCAGCTGCACCAGCAATATCAGCAGTCAGCTCATCAGCTACATCAAGGGGCTTTTCAGCAGTCTTCGGTACACCTGCATCAGAGCTCTTACCAGCCATCACCTGTAAGTTTATACTTAAATTTGCCTCATCATTGCAGTTGAGCTTTACTTTGTAGGAAGACTCTAAAGTCACCATCTTAATTCCCATTCATTTCTTCCCTTAGCACTGTTTTTTATGACTGTCTGAATAAAAAAAAAATTGTCTTTTTCTCAAACTTTGACTGAATGAGCAGCGACATGGCAGTATTCCTGGTGACTTCCAAAGACCTTTGCTATTCTCTGATAACTTGGCGGGGACCAGACGTAGCAGCACTTCAGTCCTTAACACATTACAGAGGAGATCTGACCTACAGGATTTGTTAGAGCAGCTGCATCATCAGACTTATAGCTGTCCCAAACCTGAAGCAAGTTCTAGTGATGAAATAAATCAGTTGCCGTCTACAAGTGATTTTACAGTATCTTCACCAATCACAAATTATGACCAGGCACCAAATAATGTTTCTAAAGACACCTCTGAATATAGTTCACAGCAGGTAAAAATTAATTCACAGTCCCAGACAATGTCATTCAGTCGGAGGAACTCTGATGTCCACCCACATTACTGCCAGGCTTGTAGGGTTGCACTGTTGCTGGCTGTAAGGTCAGGGGGTCGAGGGTCTCTCGGTCATGCCTCTTCCTCCCATATCCACCAAAATATGCAACACGTTTCCTCATTAAAACCATCATTCTCACCTGATTTGGCTCATTCAGACTCCAGCTCACTAATTTATATGACCCCACAGTCTCCATATGTATCTACACTGCCTGCAAAGCAAGTTTCTGTTCTTGATAACATATCAAGTTTAATACCAGTTCACGTCACCCCACCCTCTCCAGTCCATAAATGCCATTCTCCTGCACATATTCCTGTGACAACTCAAGTGCCTAACATGTCACCACTAAACCATAACATTGCCTTTCCCCCCGTCTATATATCTATACCCTCACCAGTTCACATGTCTCCCAGACGTATGTCTATATCTTCCCCACTCAAATCATCATCTCCAGTTTCACCTATCTCCTCAATCGGGCCACATTCTCATAGTTTGGGAGACAGCTCAGATTTGTCTCACCTCGATCGCTGTCTACATCATATCATCAATCGACGTACCAGTTCCCCTGTCTTGACTGACAGAGGACCTCCTGGAGATGGCCACAGCGATGCCTGTATTAACAAGTTCCATGTACCTCAATTCCAAAGCGTAAGCTCTTTGTGTGTACCCCTATCACATCTGGAGCAAGGGGCTTTTTCTGTGCAGGACAGTGAAGTTGGACCAGGTCTTGTGGTAGGTTAAAAATAAAATGTACTAGCTATGATCCCGGCAGAGAAATCTAGAAACAAGAGAATCGCTTTTGCCTCACCCATGCTTTCGTAGCTTCTTCACCTTCTTTGAAAGATGTTGTTTCCAGAATTTGTTGTATTGCTCATAAATGTAGTTTTATGCTCACTTGTATGTAGATTTCATACTTCGTCCTTTGTTTCTGAAAATAAACTGAATCAATTTTCTCTAATCACTGCTATTTCCAAAAGAATAAAAAATGAGACCATCTTCAAGGAACTATTATGTCCTTTTGAAGGGCACAGTCTCTTGAAAGACTGCTAGAAGATGGCACAGCAAGCTGACAGTACTATAAATGACTGCTACTGCAACACCGCAAATTATCCCTGTCACTCTGTACATGGTCTCTTTTAAAGTAACATCCCCCGTGTGTAGAGTTGAAGTCACACATTTCCCATTTTGTTCCCTGTCAGTAGCTGCTAATTTACCTGTCACATCAAACTGTATGCTGGAGTTACTGTCCTGCAAATATCTTGAAGAACTGCCATTGGCTGTTAAATGCTTAATGGCAAATGTTCCTATATTAATATTTGTTTTGGTGCATGTGTTTTTCAGCCTTCCACTCAATTGATTTCATCTAAGACCGTCTCTGCTCCAGCTACTCCTGTACCACATGCTCGTCCACAGAGCATTCATGCCTCTGCCCTCGTAGCACAGGAGGTAAGGCTGCTATTGGTTCGCCTTCTCTTAAATGAGGATGGATGCATGCCTGTGTGCTAGCTAAGTGATAGTTTACTAGATTAATTTAGAATTTTGTTCTTCCTTGTGTTTGTATTTCTCTCAGTTTCACCTTTATTTCCATCCTGAAGCTTTCCCGCCTCAGGTAGACACAATCTGTATAAACATCCTCACAGTCACAGGGTTTTGGTTTCAGTCATGCCATAAATGTATCAGATTATTAAAAGTCTACTAAACAAATAATAAATTCACTGTTTTAGTTGGTAAACTAAATCCCTGGGATTGCTCAACAATAAATACATTCAGTTTTTACCACCGATTTAGTTGGAGATAAAGATATTTGCCAGCGTTATCTGTGGGAACTGTTGAGTAAGAGTTCCTCAAAATTAATTTGACTTGTTATGCTAGGAGATAATCTGAGACGATTGATACGTTTTTAATGCATTGTGTTGTATCTGCCACTATAATCAGGTGAGATAAACCCATTGAAATTATATAATTAAAGAATTACATGATGGCTGGATTCATTTAGGCGTTCAATTCTCATATGTTTAGCATTTAGCATTATTCTTTATTTCTTTGTTCTCTTTGTCTTTTCCAGACTTTATCATCTCTTCAGCCCCTAGTGCTGCCATCTTCAGATGCTCAGTTCATTCCACAGCATCTATTACAGTCAGCATCTTCAATGCTCAGCACCACTACACTTCCTCCACAACCACAGCTAAATGTTCAGACACCCCTTCTCCAGCCTCTACAAATCACCACACAGGTCAGTTAATGAAACCTTAAACCAGGCCTATGTGTGCAACAGCTTCCTCGGATATCGCAACAAGTACATTCTTTAGCAAGGGTGAAATTTGTTTAACTCTAGATGGTTAAACAAAGTCAAGGTATTTTCTTAATTCCACATGCAAATATGTAGCTTTATAGTTTACCTCTGGCTGTTTACATTTTTATCTTGCTCTTTATTCTTTAGTTTCCTTCGGCATATCCTCTTTTGCCAGAAGGGGGCACATCTGCAGGGACAGAGCCAATACCTTTCTCCTCAGTCTCTTACTCTTCTTTCAACCCTACAAATGTCTCCTCTCCCTACTACTCATTAAGCCCTATCAGTGCTCCTCCTCCCACACTATCTATGCAGAATGTATCCTGCATGTTAGGAGCAGGCACACCTGTCTCCACCCCTCTGAATGCTCCTACCCCTATACCTCTCCTGGCTATGGCCCTGTCCCCACACATGCTTCCTCCTGAGCAACATCTGCAGCAGATGTACTACCCAGTTCCACCACCAGAAGGTGCCATTTTGCAATCTCTACCCCAACCAACACAATCCTCCCTTCCCCTCCCTCAGCAAGACCCGTCTATTTCTGAACCTTTTACTGAGGTAAATGCTGTGGTTTCTTTCCTGCTTTGAGCAAGGAATGATTTATGTATTGGGAATGCAAATCAAAATAATTTATTTGATCACATAATTGTTGAAGCTCAGTAATTATTTTGGGAGGGACAGCAGAATGGCAGTAAATTAATTGGAATTGGTACCTTGTCATAGCAATAATTTCGGGATAATTAATGCTATTCAGTGAGCCTTACAATTGAGGTCTAAAATGTTTTCAACTGGAGTACCGTCATCATGATGAATTGCAGATTCTGACCCTATCTCACACCATTGTGTCGCAGATCCAGTCTCCTCCACAGGACAGGCAGTCAGAGACAAAGTTTACCACTGTCCAAGCCCTACATGAGACCGTGGAGCCTCCTCTGCAGCCTTATGGCACACAAACGGGATATGCTGTGCCTGAGAGTGCTGGCATGCCCAGTACAACTCAGCTAACAGCAGACACTGCTTCAACGCCAATTCCACCTGCGCTAGAGCCCAGCCCATTTCAACCTAACACAGAGGTAACATTAACCATAAACTACATCCTTTATCTATAACATGTATTCGTCAAACAAAGTCCCACATAGATCATTTAAATAATTATGTTTCCTTACAGGCACCTGTATCTATTCCACTCCATAGTTTTGTATGCGACAGGTAGGATAAGTTATTTTTCTCTGAAAACACTGAGAATTGCATACCTAAATGAAGTCAGCCATTATGTAGTTATTTAATTATATAATTTACAATGTGTATATCTGGACTGCTCATAGGGGCAGATACAATACAATGCATCAAAACAGTAGCAATGATCTCAAATAGTCTCCTAGTATGCTTTTTTTTAACCTCAGGTTATTCTGTCTTGTTTGTCTAGCCTAAACCAAGATGCACCTGGTAAAGAAATTAGTGACAGCTATGAAGGACCCATTGGTGGAGGAAAGGGTGATGGCAAACCCAGAAAGCACCACCGCAAATCTGCTCGAACACGCTCACGCCAGGAAAAAATTAACAAGCCAAAGCTAAGCATGCTAAATGTAAGGATTAAACATGTCTTCTTTTTAAAATATAATTGTTGTTTTGCAATTGCCGCCTAAAATGTCCTTATACATTCAGGTTAGTAACACAGGTGACAAGATGGTGGAATGCCAGCTGGAGACACACAATCATAAAATGGTGACTTTCAAATTTGACCTAGACGGAGATGCACCTGAAGAAATAGCCACTTATATGGTAAGATTAATGTTCTGCGTGGAAATTCAGAGTATTATGAAACAACATTGTAGTGCTAAAGATTTAAATTTAAGCTAACATCAGATTGTCTTGTGCATAAAGCTGTTTTATTTAATTCTATTACCTGTTCACATATAATTCCTTTTCTGTGCAACCTTGCAGATTTTGTTTCTCTTATTTGTGTACCAGGTGGAAAATGGCTTTATTCTACCAATAGAAAAGGAGATTTTTATAGATCAACTTAAAGACATTGTCGACAAGGCAGAAGACATTCTAAGCGAGGACATGGATGGAGAGAAGATATCAGATTTCGGGAAAAATAATTTGCAAGGACAAAGTCCTGGAGATGAAGGCGGAGAGGTAATACATGGAGTCGAGTCATTTAAAAAAATGCACATCTTAAAAATTTAATATAATTCACTAATATCCCTAAATTACAGTCTCCTTCTATTATTTTCCAGGGAATAAATGGACAGCAACCTGGGGCTCCCCAACCAGTGTATCAGCAAAATGGTAAACTTTCTTCCTCCTATAATTGGCGAATTTAAAATTCATGTTCGCCAAATGTTTGCTAAAGTATGGTTGGATCTATGTTCTTTTCCTTTGCTCAGTTCTGCACACGGGTAAGAGGTGGTTCATCATCTGCCCTGTGGAAGAGGCTCCTGCTGCCAGTCGGGACGCATCCTCAGATGGAGGTCCATCTACACAATCTCCATCCACAACAACAATAACTAATGGGGCAGCCACTGCACAGCCTGGTGAGAGTGCTTCATCCCATCCTCCTGAACCCACCACAGGATCTGCTTCAACATCCATGGGTAATGTCAGGCTATGACAAAACTTAGTGTAACTGATACAGATACAAGGAAATATTGGAGGAAGGAATGAACTACCAGAAATAGGGCTGATTATTGCAAAATACCTCACGAAAAGATTAATTGATTCAATGATCTTGATGCTTCATAATATCATAATCAGACTGGGATGTTCATGAGAGAGTGTGAAACTGTGGAATCAGTTTCATTCTCAGTTATGTGGTTTGCTTCACATCTAATAAAAGTGTATCTAATCATGCTGTGAAATGCCGATTTCAGAGTTTGTGCTTATGAGACAAACAATAGTCTCTGCAATACTGTGATTCGTGAGAATCATTATTGTATCGTCGCAGCCCTACTCCTATCAAAAAGAGTTAAATAAATCTGTAATTTTTTTTAGGATATGTTTTGTTAAATTTTCTGTCTTGTTTATTGTCTTTCATTCCACAGATTCAGAAGCCTGTGCCACAGCGCCTCCATCAGGAGGAAGTGATCCCTATGGGGTTTGGAGCCCTCTCTCTTTGACCACTACTGATCCATTTGCTCTGGCTGCTCTTTCCCACGCCCCCCCTGCTCCGCAAGCCGCTGTAATACCAGCTCGATCTGCTTCCCATTCAGAGGAAATGCCAAATTTAGGCTCCGCCCAGGTCAATGTGCAGCAATCCCAGCCATGCATGGATCCTCAAAGTTCTGTTTTTGTGGATGAGACCCAGAGTGGCAGGTTAGGCTCTGTCTCCCCTATGCACGCTGCTCAGCAGATGGCTGAAATCGCATGTGCTGTCTCCATGGAGGACGTGCCCTGCTGTCCCTTGGTCATTCCGCTGTCCCTAGAAGTGAGCAGTGGGGCTCAGAGATCATCCTCTGTGATGCCACCACAATCACAAGACACTACGTCTGCTCGCGAACAACATCCACTCCATTACATCTAGTCGAGTGGAACGTGCCCAGCAGCCTGTGGTGTTGCAGCAGCCTGTGTCCACTGTGAGTGGAACCAAGACACCTTCCCTGCCCCAAAGCCCTGCTCCTTCCCAGCACCACTTTGTTCCTAGTGAATCAGATGGAGAGGGGCGTGGCAGAGGAGGGTTTGTAGACAGCACTATCAAGACACTAGATGAGAAACTGAGGAATTTACTGTATCAAGAGTACGCTCCCATGTACCCATCGGGAAGTGCTGCTGAAACTCCAGGATCTGGCACAGAGTATATACAATCCCCACCAGGACCAGAGTGTGCGTTGGGAGGGTCAGGAACCAGCACACCTAGTCTTATGGGAGAGGGACGATTCAGAGCAGGAGAGCAGTTGGTAAGTTTAAGCTCCATCTGCCATGTTTTTTTTTTTTTTAATAAACAGATTTTGAAGGTTTAGGTATGGGGCATGGGTAAGTATTTACATTTTTGTATGATCTTACCTATGGCTATTACCAATAGCTATTCCCTAATTTTCAGCATGTCTTTTTTTTTTGTTTAGTTTGAGGGTATTTAGAACTTAGGATTGTGTTTGATGGATCACCACCTAAAAACATTTGCTTTTTGCCTTTTAGCCACTGATTCCAGAGCGTGTGGACAGTTTAAGTGCTCTCAGTGACTCTGCCGTTGGAGGTTAGATGATATTTTTTATCTTATTTTCTTCTCAAAAGAAACGTTCTTCAAGAAAAAATTATCATTTGAAAACAATAAGAACGCTTTGAATAAAGCCATCTTTATCCACAGTTACTGTGTCAAGGAGACACGTGATGCCACACTCTGCCTCTTGCTCTGGATCTAGAAGTCGATATAAGGTACATTATGTACAGCTGATTTCTGCAGAAAAATAGGTTTAAATATTGTTATTTACAGTTTAATAATCTAGGTGCCCACATCGAGTTAGTCCATTTTTCCCCCAAATATTGATTTTTTTATGATGAGATAAAGGTTGTAAATATGAAATATTTTGTCATATCAGTGTTTTGTCTTCTTATTTTGTTTGATTGCTCTGGATTAGATGATGCCTAGCTCCACTGACATCCTGTCAGGTCAAGGTCGGAAGCAGCGCAGCCTGAGCAGCACAGAATCTCCAGCGCACCCTGGTGGCTTTTTAGGAGAATGTGCCGTGTACGAAGAGCCGACTGTTTCAGCCACCACTGTCGGCAGGTTCTCAGTGGTCAGCACAGAAGATGAGGTCACGCGCAGAAAGCTCAGCAGCAGATATTCTGCCCCACCTGATTTTTATCTAGACGCCCCACCTCCCCTGACCAAACGAGGCTCTCTGCCAAGGGCACAGACCTCAGTCTCAGCAGATGTCACTGTTCACAATCGCTTCATGTCTTCTGACTCTGGGGCAGAGAGCAGCCCAGCCAAAATGGCACCTACAACCCCGTCCCGCCATGGCAGGTCTGAAAGGAGAGGAAGTGACCTCATGAAAAGGGCGGTGGCTTTTCTAAAGCGCTCCGGCCGCAGCAGTAGTGTGCAAAGCTCAGATTCGCCAAGCAAAAAGGGAGGGGTGTATGGATCCTATGTCAGCAGTGACAATGACTCCGAGATGGAGGATTCCGATATAAAGAAGGAGCTTCAAAGACTAAGAGAAAAGTGAGTTTATCAAGTGTCTGTGTGTATTCATGATGGAAAGAAAGTAATCAGAGCAAAAATAAAAAGTCTTACTCACCATTGCTGGCTTCATCTTTGTACAGGCACATGAAAGAGATAACCGAATTAGAGGCCAATCACAGAGAAGAGGTTGAGCTTCTTTATATGAGATTAGGGAAACCACCCCCTCCAGGTCTTTACATCCCACCCACAGCACCCCCTGGACGCAACGCAGGACCAGCAGGCACAAACTAAAAGCTGGCAAACTGCTCAGTCCTCTAGTACAACAGCTGAGAAATGTTGCCTCTAAAACTAGCGACTCCAGCAAACCTAATGATTTAACAAAATCAGGTTAGTTGGAGTGTTAAAATAACTCCATACATAGTTAAGACATTAATAAAGTACCTTAACATTTGGATTCTACCCAAGAGCATTATAACAAGTGATTTTCTCTTCCAGCTGAAGCTGCACTGAGCTTGAATGGGTCTCCTGCCAGGGCTTCCAACGTGTCAGATGCCAGGGCTTATTCTGGGACCGGGACTCTGCCTTGTTCTGTGTCTGAGCCGGTTCAGACCCAACAGCCCTGCTCTCTCAAAGGATCCCTCTCCTCCGACAACATCTACTCTGGTCTACAGGGAGAAGGACATGGGCCGCGCAGCCAGCCTGGCCAAGGTGACTTTAACTCTGATTTCCCAGCAGTCTGGCTTTGTAGCAAACCTTGCATGATTGATTGATTTTAGAGGATTATCTAGTCATTATAATTTGATTACCCACCTGCATAGAAAGAAAAATATCAGGTGAAATTGGCATTAAATTAATAATAATTTGTTACATTTATATAGCGCTTTTCTGGGTACTCAAAGTGCTTTACATAGAAGGAGGGAATCTCCTCAACCACCACCAATGTGCAGCGTCCACCTGGATGATGCGACAGTGGCCATATTCCACACACACACCAGCTTATTGGTGGAGAGGAGACAGAGTAATAGAGCCAATCAGTATATGGGGATGATTAGGAGGTCATGATGGACAGAGGCCAATGGGCAAATTTGGCATGGATGCCGGGGGTTACATCCCTTCTCTTTTTCGAAGGACATCCTAGGATTTTTAATGACCACAGAGAGTCTAGACCTCGGTTTAACGTCTCATCCGAAGGACTGTGCTTTTTGACAGTATAGTGTCCCCATCACTATACTGGGGCGTTAGGTCCCACACAGACCACTGGGTAGACCACACAGTCCAGTAGTAACCTAGTTTTCCCAGGAGGTCTCCCACCCAGATACTGACCAGGCTCAACCCTGCTTAGCTTCAGTGGGCAACCAGTCTTGAGCTACAGGGTGATATGGCTGCTGGTGATTACATTGATAACATTATAAAATTTTATGTACAATTTTCTATGAAATCCTGTTTCTTTAAGTGGTTTATAGAATCCTCAAGGCAAAAATTAAAGTCAAGCAAATTCAATGGGGCTTTAAATGGATGCTTTGACATTAACAAGTTGAATTACAGACAGATTTATAAATCCATTAAAGAAAGTTTTTTTTTTCTTACTCTTTCTCTCACCTCTGCACTTCTGTCCGCAGGCTGGCCTCCTTCTCCCCAGGCGTCTGCACAGGTCACCTATAAATCCAGCAGTAAACCACGCGCTAGATTCCTCAGTGGGCCTGTTTCTCTGTCCATCTGTTTGTATCTCTCTCCTTTCCACCATTTTCCATGTCATATCTTGGGAGCCCCTGCTATCTTTCTCCCACTCCTATCAATTATTTATCAGTATTCATGCTTCATCTTTAATTATCCTGTTTTTTCCATCCTGTGTTTTTTCTTTCCTGATCCTTTCTATCCTTTGTTTATCCCAAAAACATTCTGTTTTATTCAATTGTCTGTTTTTTGTGCCAATGATACATCTAGATACTTTAACTAGTTGCACAGCTTGACAGTATTAATATCGCTTTAATTTAACTTTTGCAAGCCTAAAACCAACACTGTGACTTTAAACCTTGTTCACAATGTTATTTCCTTTCTATTTTCAGTGTTACTTTGATTTGTAATTGCTTACCCCTTTATTTCAGTTCTATCTTTTAAACGATAAGTTATATGTTCCACCTCTTTATATGTCTCTGTGTGAAGCGATTTTCTACAGAAAGCTAATTTTAACATTTCTTTTTGTAGGGTCAACCCTTAAACGCTTGTGTCTGGGTAAAGAACGTGGCAGCAGTAAGTATTGTCTTTTCATAATTTCAACACTTTACCCCCTTGAGTACTTCTTACTGCAGGTTTCACCTATGTATAATTGGAACACATTTGCTATATGTTGGCCAAGCACTTGCATCTGAGCATTTATCTCGTTTTTGACACAGTTGACTAGTTTTACTTAATTTGAGAGGTTTATTAATAATCTATTTATAGTTAAATAAAATATTCAAAGGGTTAATTCACTCAAAAATGAAAAATCTGTCATTCATTCATTTCTCACCCCCATGTTGTTCCGAGGCTTTCGTTCATCTTCGGAACACAAATGAAGATATTTTTAATAACATCTCTGTGATTTTATTTGTTTTATTTTTTAAAGAGAGGCAAATATTTTCTGAAGAGACATGGTCGCTTTATACACTGAACAGATTTAATTTAGGCTTTTATTCACATATAAACATTCATCAAAGCACACATCATTTGTGGTAAACATGCGAAAACCAATGAGGTCCATTCTCGTGTTACGCATCATGTTTGAGCTTTCTCAAGAACCAATGATTTGTTCTTGCGCCTCAAGCAGATTTGGTTGAGCTTCTGTGATCAATGTTTATATGTGATTAAAAGTCTAAATTCAATCTGTTCATCATATAAAGCGATGGGGTCTCATTAGAAAATTTGGACTAAACCACTCAGTTCATAAGGATTATTTCTACGGTCTCTTTGTGAACTTTTTGAAGCATCAAAGTGGTAGTTACATAGCTGTCAATGGAGAGTATACAACTGGCTCAGATTTTATTAAAAAATATCTTCTTAATTTGTGTTCTGAAGATGAAGGAAAGTCTTATGGGTTTGGAACATGACAGAATTTTAATCTTTGGGTGAACTAACCATTTAATATAATCAAAGAAGGTATGGATTGCATTTCAGCTCTTTTTGTGCTATTCATACATCTCAAACCAACTTGTTTCATAGGATCTGGAGCAGCATCGGCTGCCTCTAATCAGTCCCCAATGCCTCCTCGATCAACTCCTCCTCCTCACCAGCCACTTGGTCTCGCCCAAGCACAGACTAATAACAGCAACAACAAGACAGACGATGCATTCACACAGCAGCTTCAGAGACTCATGGATAACTGGGCAGAAGGGTTAAGGGATCCTTCACGCTCACAATCCCTCAGTCTAAGACCACAGCAACTGACCCGATCCAGGATCTGGAGCGCTATAGAGGTGACATTATTAAAATACTCCCTTACCAAATATTAAAGGGTATGAAAATGAACATTCTGAGATTATTTACTCACCCTCGTGATGCCATAAAATTCTTCAAAAAATTCTATTATGTAAGGAATAATTGACGACAAGCCATTGAATTATTAGAAAAATAATGCACGGTAATGCGGTCACGACGCGAAGCGACCTCGGGTGTGCATTATTTTTCTAATAATTCAACGGCCTGAAGTCAATTATTCCGCTTATACTACAGTTACCACACCTCAAAATATTGTTCAGATGATGATTTTCAAGACGTTTGTCAAGTTTTTGTCATTAAAATGCTCTTGTATGTAGGACTAATTTATCTAGAATCTAATCCCATGCCTCCGTTGCTAATTCCAAAACGTAATTTTAGAGTTAGCAACGAAGGTGAGCCACTGATGGGGACACACTTACGACTCGCTGAAACATTCGACTGTAGCAGGTCTTAAACACCAACTGTGAACACAGACTGAACGCGCTGAACACGCGTTTGGGCATGATCAGTCATAAGTATCAAATGACATTCATAACTGGCCTTAGTAAGTGTGTCTCGGCTTTATACAGTTATTAATGCAGTTATTAGAGAGAGGAAGAGAGAGAGAGATGTTGCAATAATGAGACAGAAAAGCATGTGAGTCAATATTATTATTTATTAATTAAATTAGTTTTAATTAATTTGTTCATTCTTGTTTCCTATAATTGACAGTAGATAACCTAATAAATGAAACACACAAAGCCCTTTTAACAAGTAGGCCTATCAATAATTATTTATTTGTTATATTATCTGGAATAATTACGAAAACCCGTGCAGCAGGACTATCAATTTATTTATATAGCCTATTCAGTTTAATTTTCTATTTAGCCTATTATAGAAAGGACTACATGCTTTATTTATTAAAATTAAACTGTATGTGTCCATTGATTGTGAAGTTAGACATCGAAAACTGCAGATCAAGCGCATGGGGCTGCATGTTTTTTCTTGTTATGAATTGTATCCTATTTTCCGTTATTACAGTTAACTATGCGCAGTGATATGGAACTGTAATGCGGTCAAACCTGCCTGGAACTACTTTATGTGTGCGTTTCCCTGAAAATAATTGCACACCTTAGAACGTTCTCAACCAATCAGAATCAAGCATTCAACAGCCCTGTAGTATAAATGGATTTATACAGGTTTGCAATGACAAGAGGATGAGTGAATTGAATGATGACTGAAGTTTCACTATCTTTAAATTGTGATGATTTTATGCTCGGGTTAAAAATGGTTGGTGCTAACTAAGAAAGATATTCTGTGATGTCTTTTCTTTAGGCTCCGGTTTCAACAGAAAGATTGAATGCTTCCCAACTGCCTCTTTCATGGCCGCAGATTGATTTCCATGCCCCTGTGATGGCGACTGACACTACACAAGTACTCCAGCGCAGTTTTTTGGTGCCCGGTAGCTCTTACGGAAAGATGCTGAATGCCCAACGCTTAGACCTGGACTACTGGCCAACAATGACTGCCAATCTTAACCAAGAAGTCTTTGCTTTCCCTGCTATGCACTCTCCTTCTTGGACAGCACCTTCTTCCCCCAGCGAGGTTCCTAGTTCTAGAAATAGGACCATGTAGCTTTACCATCACTGTACCTATTCTTCTTACTCTGTCGCCGAAAATACTTTAGTTTCTTTAGAGTGCTGGTTAGGCCTTTCAGTGTGCAATTCTATCTGTTGCAGTTGCTAGCATGTAGTCGCATGTAGTAATCCCACTTGAACATGTAAATATTCAGGCCAACAATGTAGGCACATGTGATGAATCATTTATGTACATTGAGTATTATTGTATATATTCATATAGCCTATGTAGCATAACTGAATTTTAGCATAGGCATATGTACAGAACGTATATTTTTCATCAAAATTTGTTTAGCTTGCTTGTGTTTGTGCAGAATCAATTTCCTTAACACTTTGAGCTGTACACATGTGTAAATGCTGTAAGGTAATATGCTCTTAAATTTGGGTAGATGTGTATAGACACTGTTTATAATATCTTCTGTAAATATAAGCTCTGTCTGCATATGTGCATAAACCTGACAAGTGAATGAAGTTGAGGTTTAGGTTAATCAGTGGCTTGGGTTGAATCACAGCTGGGTGAAAACACTGGAGCTTGGAGCGATGATCATGACATCACTGTGAATTTTTCACTACGTCCTGCAGCGATCACTAATTTCACAATGCACTGGTCAACAAAACACATTATCGTACAACTAGAAAAGTAACGACCACGAACTGCACTGAGAGAACAGACTGTACATTTCAGGTGAACAAGCCTGCAAGAGTGCCTTGAACAGCAACTGCAGACTGTGCTGCGTAGCGTACCAGCCAATGTACCCAGGGTAAAGGTGACTGCTATTAATCTTCTGTTACCAAGCATAATAACAACTAAATTAATGTTTTCCCCACTTGCAGTTTATGATGTCCTTTATGGGCGTTTATAAAATGCTTTTCAACACTACATGGTATAACTCATTTAAGAGTGTAATTTTTTTTTAAGGTGTTCGCATTCATTATTAGGCGGATATTGTTCTTTTGTCATTTTCTATATCTTCTGATACAGTAAAACAATTATATTGGTTTAGAGGAAAACTGTTTTCAAAACTGTAAAGCCATCAAGTGAAGAGTCTAATTTTACAATGAATGTAATGCTGAGCTAAATGATCTCCACTGGCGCAGTCATCTGTGGTTACTGCACAATCTTATAGCATAATGCCATCTTTTAGATCTCAATGATACTTTTTTTAAATGATTAATAATGCTAATATTTGACTCTCTAAACTAAAGTGTTTGAGAGGATACTGACTGATGCTTTGCAACATAAAAGACCATGGCTACCCTAAATTATTAACTGTTATCAATTACATTTGAGTTTTGAAATATAGCATTACTAGTAGACAAACATCTGTACAAGTTCTGGCAAGTTATATGTATCATATAACAAACTATACTTAAACTTACAAATGTGCTGTAGAAAGTCACATGATGAAGTACTGAGACCTGGTAAAATCTGCTCATATACACTTATTCTATACTTGTACAATAAATTATTGAAACAGGTTGTATTTTTTCAAATGGTGTTAAATATTTGGAAGTAGACATACGTTACGTTAGATCTCATCTTGCACTAAGCAGAGGTCTAGGCAAGTCATTGGTTTTTGTCATGGTAAATGGTGCTGTAATGTATGATATATAAAGACTGATAGAAATATAAAAGGTCACCTTTTATGTTTCTATCAGTCTTTATAGCTTGTTTATTTTCTGTAAAGTCTATATAGAAAAAATATGCTATCTTAAATCTGAGCCATGTTCATCTTCAGTTTTTTTATCCCTTCATTTCAAATGGGATTTGAAACGGTTCATTAATCTGTTAAAATCGTTTAAAGTTCATTTTGTTACACATTTAAAAAAATGTCAGCCTTGTACAAACAAACCAATAGATAATAGGCAATGTGACATTGATGTAACAATTAATTTCAGGGCAAAAAGTACAGCAGAATTTTACTGTATAACTTTGCCATACCATTATTTTGGAAGATTCAGCAGATTCATACAACCAGCATCTGCAGGAACTGGTTCTTTTATTTATTTATTTATTTATTATTATTATTATTTTCATAATGACGCTTAAATTGTTACCTTTGAAACTACTTTAGACTGCAACAATTTTTTTTTTTTTTTTTTGGCAGGTTGTCCAATGCTTTTTAAGTATAAGTTTCATATTTATTTTATGTAAAGTTTATTTGTTTCTATACATTTATTAAAATGAGAGAGTTTATTTAAAATTAGAATTCATTTAGATTAATTTGACACTATTTACCCGAATATTTTATTTTTTATGAACAATAAAACTAAAAGCTGAAGATTTTTGTTGTGTATCACTCATCATTGCTTATTTTTCCACTCCAACGTTCCAATAATTCCTGCCCACTAAAAGCTGCACGGATAAATTTGCTTACCCTGATAGGCCTATCTATGTAAACTATTTAGAAAAAGTTCCATCGATTCACACTATCATCGCTATGATATGTAGTGTCATCAGCCATGCCCTAACATGCAGTAATGCTTTAAACACATTTGACAAGCTAGTTGATAAAAATCAACAACCGATCAAGACTGATTGGGGGCTGAACTAGTTGATGCACGAAACCAGTATCCTGATGAGAGCTTGACTGGCAAAAAGTATTTTATGTAGGCCTATTTTGAAAATACAATAATACTCATCTTAAATTAATTTAAAAACAAATTACATTTGATTTTTCCCCAAAGGCTTTAAAATACAAAATATTATTTTGTATTTCAAATATGTATTTTAAATACATGTGTAACCCTTCTAGCGGTTTCGTAAGTAGCCTATACCTGATGACTAATTTTATTGGATTTCTAGGTACGACGGAGCCTGAAACGATAGAAATGTCAGCAGAAGCTCAAGAGATGTATTGTACAAGTTAATGACAGTTATTTACATTCCCTGCCTACCTAAGCCGGCTTCCTGCGTGCACATTCGCACACTGAACCCAAAATAAACAATTTAAACAAAAGAAAAAGAAAGAGTCCGTGAAAGTGTTTGTGTGTGTTCCTCAAAGTATGTATGGTCGTTTCACTACCCGGGTAGGTTTATGTGTTCTTATCTGTATGTAAAGAAGGCACAGGATGAAGATAGTTCCGAAGATGCCACGGCTGGCCACGCCAGGCTCTCGGTCCGCTCAATGGTTTCTATGGTTGGCTCGCCACTGACCACAGGTCAGATTCGGATGATTCATTCCTCACTAAAAAAACAATCGGAGATATCTTTAGGAGCTCGCAAAGTTGTGCGATTTATCTTTCTCTCTCACAGCTTTCAACCTTATAGATACATACTTTTTCAATATTTAGTATAAGATGTATCTTAGGATTTATATCTCTCAGAGGATATTTCCATACCAGTCGATGCGTTCAGACAATGTCTTCAACGGAAGAAAGGTGCGTTTTTTTTTTTTTCAAAACGCGTACGCCCCACCCCCTTGTGGACTAGAGGGTTTGCACTTCAGTAACCGTGTGTGGGTTACACATGCATCTGAAAGGCCACTGTCACTCCGTTACTCAAGAAGCCTTCACTGGATCCTGCCGTGCTAAATAACTTCTGTACTATCTCTGTATTGCCTTTTGGTATTGCTCTTGCCTTGAAGGTGTTAGAAAAAGTTGTTCTTGACCAACTCCAGCTCTTTCTAAAATGCAATGATATTTCTGAAAAATTTCAATCTGGTTTTAAGTCTGCTCACAGTACTGAATCTGCCCTGTTGAGAGTTTTAAATGACATCTATCTTTCCACAGACACTGGTGACTCTGTGGCTCTTGTTCTTCTGGATCTATCAGCAGGTTTTGATACTGTCGACCACTCTATCCTGATATCCAGACAAGAGTATGATGTGGGGCTAAAAGGCATCGTCCTCCAGTGGTTCCAGTCTTATCTCTCGGGTCGAACTTTCAGAGTAAAGTTAGGAAATTGCTCCTCTTCTGTTGCGCACCTAACCTGTGGTCTTCCGCAAGGATCTATCTTAGCGCCTTCTCTATTTTCTCTCTACATGTTACCACTGGGCACCATTCTAAGAAGACATGGGGTATCTTTCCACTGTTATGCAGACGACACTCAATGTATGTTCCAATCAAGAGAAATGATCCCCTCTAGCTTTTATCAACTTCGTCTGTTGTCAAAAGTCAAACCTTTCCTCAATCCTAAAACTCTTGAGATGGCTGTTCATGCTTTTATCACCACACGGGTAGATTACTGTAATTCACTTCATTGCGTTATCTCGAAAACTCAAACTGCTCGTCTTCAATTGTTGCAAAATGCCGCCGCAATATTCCTCTCAAATAGTCGGAAAAGTGAGCATATCACCCCAATTCTGAGGTCTCTTCATTGGTTGCCCATTAATTTCAGAATTGATTTTAAAATCCTTTTATTTGTGTACAAATCTCTATGCAACCAAGCACCG
The DNA here is from genome assembly GCA_036326025.1 of Chrosomus eos. Lineage (NCBI taxonomy): Eukaryota > Metazoa > Chordata > Actinopteri > Cypriniformes > Leuciscidae > Chrosomus > Chrosomus eos. The sequence goes on along the minus strand of CM070839.1, from coordinate 6,455,096 downwards.
AGCTACCTATCTGAACTGCTACAGCCATATACCCCATCAAAAAGTCTGAGATCAAGTGACAAGAATCTGTTATTAGTCCCTCACTCCAGACTTAAACGCAGAGGGGATTGAGCATTTTTTGTGGCCGGGTCTCGGCTGTGAAATAATTTGCCCATAGAAGTTAGGATAGCCCCTTCCGTGATCTCTTTTAAGTCACTTTTAAAAACGCACTTGTTTTCTTTGGCCTATAAATAAGGTTGTTTTACTTTTATTATTTCTCCTTTGAGTATGATGCTGTTTTTTCTATTTTTCTAAGTCTGATACTGCCATTTCTGTTTATTATTGATGAGTCTGACACTGTTTTTGCGACTCCTGTTTAAGGCTGTTCTTAGCTTTGCTGTACTTATGTGCTGTGCTGTTATGCATGGTATTATTGTCTTTTAATTTTGTAGTTCTGTAAAGCACTTTGATCAGTCGGTGGCTGTTATAAAACGTGCTATAATAAATAAAATGACATCTTGAACTTGAAACACGCGACCCATCCCTGAGCACACCTTTACTTACACCAGTAGCCTACCTTAATGCTCATTATAGGCTACCTTTATATTTTTCATAGGCTACATAGGCCTACTTTTATATGTCACTGATGGAGTTTCACTGTGCTGAGTGAACATGCCCAAACAACAACATTTCATTATCGATTAGTATTTTTCATCTCTTGCAGCGTTTTACTTAATCTTACCTCACGTTTTATCTTTCATCGGAGTGCGAATGCTCATTCCTGTGAGAAACGTCTACTGGATCGCAGGAAATCCTTTGTCCTGTGGTAAAGGCATAGCCTACACAGATAGACAAAAAATTGTAATCTCTGTAAATTACCGCATCAAAACATTGCTTGTATAACATTTCATCTAGGCTACTGTATTTCCACAGAGAGATCAAAGAAAAGAAAAAAACCCCGAAGAGGATAAAACTACCGTAAGGCCTAACTTACGCGATTCGTTTCCGTTCGTATCCCTCTGACAAAAAAGCTCGATAAATATTGTACAAAAACTTTTGAACTCACTTATCCATTTTGAATGAAGTAGATTTCGACCAAATATCTATAAATGAGATAAATGTCAGCCTGTGATTCACTACAAAAAGTAGGAATATTATTTTTAGTCAGACATAATAATTGCCCTTTCTTTCTTCATGCGACCGATACTTAATAGCCCCAGTGTCGCAAAGAAATTGGATAAAAGTCTCCTTTGTTATAATCTTTCCGTTTGTCCAGTTGCACCAGTTTTTTAACGCTTAGCCTACCTTCAAAAATCGACCTCACTTTGTTCATTCACAAAGGCAGCTGGCATCTCTTTACATTGCCAAACAAAGCATTAATAATGCTATAGCCTACAAATTAACAACAATAATATTAATTATAATGGAATACATGGCATTCAAATATATTTGTATCACTCTGTCTCTATTCAATATTTATTTATCAGTGGGCTGCTTATTAGTAGGCCTATGCCTTACAAGTTTGAGTAACCTAGCCTATATATTATTGGTTTCTACCATATATGGGCATTTTTAAAAGGGGCAATGTCTATGCAGTTCATTACAGTTGTCTGTTTGATGTTCTTTTTGCATTTATTCTCAGTTCACCATGGACAAAGCTGCACTGAGAACTTTGTTTGGCCTTCTGTTCACTTGTGTCAACTTGGCTGCTACAAACAAGGTAAATCAACAGGTTACAAACAAGTGCATTAGGGGGAAATGTATTATTGCTTAGTTTTCTGTATTCTTGACTTTACAAGCTGTTATCCTCCAAATAGTTACTTGAGAGAAAATAAAGCAAAATATGGATCAAATCAAAATGAATACACCCTTGGACATTACAAATATGTGTAAAAAGTTTGGTGCTAATTTGCCCATAATTTAATTCCACATTCAATATCTCTATTGAATTGAATTGATTTGATCCGCTTTCGCAAGGGTACACTCAAAATACAGTGTAAATGACTGGTCATGTTTGAGTAGAAAGTCCACATTAGTTTGTTTGGGGTTGTTTTGTTTTCTAAAAAAGGTTAATGCCAATAAACTTGACATTGATGTGAAAGAGTGTTCTTGCTGTGTTAGCTGGTTCTATTAACAAACATATCAAAAAAGCCTGGCACAAGAGCACTGATACTTGTTCCCTTTAATACAGAAACAAGATATAGATATTTACAGCTTCCACATTAACTCACCAGCCGCTATGCAACCACGGTCATCACAAGCCGTGTGGCATACCTGTTGAATGAATCTCAAGAGGTCCATTTTGAGGTCAAGAAGATACCCAAGAATGCATTCATCAGCCGGTTTAGAATGTAAGTAAAAACTCAAACAAAATCCAAAGCATTAAAATGTTCAAGCAATAATACAATTTTCTCTTATATACTATTCACATATGAACAGCCAGACTTACCTAATTAAACTATTAACAATTTAGTGCATTTATTTTAGCTATACCGTTTATCTAATAACCCCAGTTCCTGATTTTCATTGCTGATTATTGTCCTTTTCGCATTAGGACCATAGAGGGGAAGACATATGATGGAGTTGTAAAGGAAAAAGTGGAAGCTCAGCGGGAGTACAGTGAAGCAGTATCTCGAGGAGAAAGTGCTGGACTGGTCAGGTACTTGTTATTTTAAAAAGAAGATTATTCCTGTAGCTCAAATGGTAGAGCAGCATGGCACTAGCAATGCCAAGGTCATGATTCGAAAACATCTGACAAATCCATAAATGTATGTAAAATATAAATGTAAGATATCATTAATTTCTTTAGCATTAAATAAAATTCAATTTAGAATGATAAAATGCATTTATTTTGGGAATATAAAAAATTCAATTTCTATATCAGATCTGTTGGAAGGACTTTAGAAGACTTTAAAACTTCAGTGACGGTGGCTGCTCTTAGTAAAGTGACTTTTGAGTTGACTTACGAAGAACTGCTAAAGCGTCGCCTTGGCAAATATGAGCTACTCATCAATGCCCAACCAATGTAGCCGGTGGCAGACTTCAAGGTAGGAGAAGAAACAAATCAAAATTGTTATAATGAAGATTTGTTGATGATGGGATTTTTTGTTCATCATAATGAAATAGAAAGCAAAATGTTTTATTTTGGTTAGATTGACGTACACATCCATGAGAATCGAGGAATTTCCTTCTTGGAGGTCAAAGGTGGTCTGAGCACTAAAGATCTGACCAATGCTGTCACAACCATCAGGGCAGACAAAGATGTAAGAAAAAAAAATGGAAATGATTAAAGATGCACCTTCTTGCTTAAAAATGTTTATATGATTAAATATGTTGTGAAAACGTCTGCCGTTTTGCAATCTTAGGCATGGGTGAAGTTCTACCCCACTCGTGACCAGCAAACAAAGTGTGTTGACTGTAGTAAAAATGGTCTAAATGGCAACCTGATCATGTATGATGTTGAGAGACTAAAACACAGTGGAGATCTGAAGGTATGTTGTGCACTAGGTATTTAAACTGGCATGGAGACACGTGTTCACACTGACATAAGTCTCACTCCCAGGCTTGTCACCTGTCCTCTTTTCAGGCATCAAATGGCTACTTTGTCCACTACTTTGCACCTACAGATATTCAGCGCATTCCCAAAAATGTGGTGTTTATCATTGACCACAGTGGCTCTATGTCGGGCAAAAAAATAGAGCAGGTGAATTTCTTTTTCAGTAATTTCTACTTTTGTGTTTTACTTGGTGAATTGTTGAATTCTAAGAGATTATTCCTTTTCATAAAGTTATGGTTTCATAAATGGTAACTAATGGAAGCATTATGTTTTAGACTCGTTTGGCAATGCTGAGTATTTTGAGTGACCTGGCAGAGGATGACCTCTTTGGATTGATCACGTTCAGCCATCACATTCAAACCTGGAAACCTGAACTTCTCAAAGCTACTGAAGGAAATGTGGAAGAAGCAAAGACGTTCGTGAAGAGAATTACGAGTGGAGGATGTAAAGTGTTCACCATCAGCCAACTGAACAAAAGCATAGATGGATTTAGATGGAAAGCATAAATGGATGTCATTATGAGAAAAAATACCCTCAAAATAAAATGACGGCCAAACTGACACAATTTCAGTAGTCACATGGCTAAATCTTTGACTGTAAAGCAACTAAAACTGATCAAATATATTACACCTAGACATCCTAGACTGATGACCACCCTAGTTTAACTGAATGACATTTATTTGTAACATTTCTTTCCTTTCAGCCACAGACATAAAGGCTGCAGTGCTAAAAGCTGTGGACATGATCAACAGAGACCCACAAGAGGGATCCGCATCCATCCTGATCCTGCTGACTGACGGAGATCCCACTACAGGCACAAAATAACTGAATCACTCATTCATGCACATGTTTATATTGATAGGTTAGGGTTAAATACTGCATTGCATATGAAGTCACCAACACAGCACAATCTTTAAAAAAAAAAAAAAAAGTAATGTATGCCTACAATGATTCAGTACACTAAAATATCCTGGAGTATGCATGTATCAGTAGGATGTTAGCTTTTCTTCATCATCGTGCCTAAAACCCTCTTCCTTTTTTTGTGAAAAGGTGAGACCAACCCAGTGAAGATTCAGGAAAATGTGAAAAAGGCCATTAGTGGAAAATTTCCTTTATACAGTTTGGGATTTGGGTTTGATGTCAGCTTTGAGTTCCTGGAGAAGTTGTCATTGGAAAATAACGGTGTTGCTCGCCGGATCTATGAGGATTCTGATGCCGATCTACAACTGCAGGTCAGATATACTGTAGACTAAACAAATAACTTTTTCTGGGATAACGACTTGGGTTTGAGTCCAGCTTGGGTCATTTCCCAATATGCCATTTGCTGTTGCCAGTGCTAAATACACTTAACTTAAATTTCATTCTGGTAGGGCTTCTACTAGGAAGTGGCCACTCCACTCTTGACTGATGTCCACCTTAACTACAAAGGGGTGGCCAATTTAACCCAAACCACTTTCAGCCAGTACTACAATGGTTCTGAGATTGTTGGTTGCTGGTCATATCACTGATAACAGTTTGGAAAGTTTCACCAATGAGGTCATTGCATTATCGGTAAGATAACCACTACCACTTGCAGCAGGGATGGGCAACGTCGGCCCTGGAGAGTTTAGCTTCAACCCTAATCAATCCCTCCTGAACAAGCTAATCAGTGTCTTCAGGATTACTAAAGCCCTATTCGCACGGGATAAGTATTACCTGGTGACCTCTAGTCATTTGTAATAACTGCAGAGGTTGTCTGAGATCTTAATCCCGTGCGAATCGGCCATGTCTGTAATTTGTAAAGGAAAAATTCCCCCGCAAATGACCTACAGTACTATATTTCGCCGAACACCGAGGTCCTGTGATAATATTAGTCCCATGAGAATCGGCATCTCTGTGATTTGGCCGGATCGTGTATCATTTTTTCAAGGTTTTTGTTTCATATGCGCCTTTTTCGAATTCGCCTTTCGCAAATAATGGAGGCTGGTTTGGAGTGTTTTGATAGTATTTTGGGTGCTGGGTCATATCGCTATACACAACTACACAATTTGCAGAAAGTGAAAGCTGAAAATCATCAGAAGAACAAAAACAAAAATAATGATTAGATGGAGATGAATGGCATGTATAGCAGCATGCGGTAAGGAACTTTATTCTGTTTATGTCATTATATCATACAGCTAGACTATAACGAAAAGAAATTTTCAAATAATAGCCTATTGACGTCATATCCGGGAGATAAGTCAGTAAATTTTAGTACAATCACAGGCCTCGGTTATCCCGTGCGAATGCGCCACATGAAATTCAGATCCGGCGGGGTATTTTTTAAATCACACGAGAGCCCCAGATAACAGTAATACCGTGTGAATAGGGTTTAAGACAGGTGAGTTTTTTTTCTTTTTTTCTTTCAGGGTTGGAGCTAAACTCTATACTGGATAGCGGCACTCCAGGACCAATGTTGCCCATCCCTGCCTTACAGACTAGCATTTAAAGGGAATAGTTTGTCCATAAATTCTGTAATGCTTTACTCATGCTCATGTCTTTCCAACTCGGAAACGATTATAATATTTGGTTTTCAATGATAATCCTGAATATTCTTGAAAAATTCGCCTTTTGTGTTCAATGGAAAAAAGATCAGAATACAGGTTTGGAAAGACTTAAGGGTGAGTAAATAATGACAGGCATTTTTGTGCATTGTGTCAACACACTAGATCATCATAATTTGAGCTTCTGACCTTTATTTTCTATGTTCCAGAAAAATACTAAGGTGGTATATCATAACAGTGTACCTACAGAGGACCTAAACAGTGACGGACATGAACATGAGAACTTTATTAAAAGATTGTGGGCCTTCCTTACAGTAAAGCAGCTACTGGAGAAAGAGTAAATATGCATTCTTCTCACTGATTCTTCTGTGCCTATGTCTGTATGTATGAATCGTATTACTAAATCTTTATTGGTGGATTTTTCTGTATCTCAGAGTGCTTCTAAAAGGCCTGGAAAAAGACAAAGCAAAGAAAGAAGCCCTTGAACTTTCTCTGCAGTACAAATTTGTCACAACGCTTACGTTAATGGTGGTCACCAAGCCCCAGGGTGAGGAAAGGCAGGTTTCCCACAAACCCAAAGAGGGAGAGAAACCAAATATGCATACAAGGCATCAGGGCCAAATAGTAGCAGTTTCAGGACCTATTAAATGTAAGATAAAATAAAGAAAAAGAGCTGTTGGACATGTATTTGTTTTATCAGAATAATCTTCACGCCATGATATTTTGTTAATGAGTATTTATTTCTCCTGTGTACAACAGCAACACGAAAGTCCATGTCCATCTTAAGGTCTTCAGGTCCACAGATTTGTATTATGTCCTACATTTCCAAACATTTTCCCACATATGAAAACAGTCTAATTTAAAAAACTTTTTTTTTTTTAAACCACAAACAGCATAAAATGCATAAAGACCTATGAGCATCACTTATTTTGACTTTAAAAATTGTGACTTCTAAGTAATATGCATTTGCCACACAAGTTATCACTTGCTTTTTTTTTTTCATTTTTATAATACTTTAGTGTCACATAAAATTGAGAAAAGGGGACAGTAAAGACACTTTTTTTATTCATCACCTTTCTATTAATCAAATTATATTTTATATTAAGCTGTTTCCAACATAGATAATAATCAGAAATGTTTCTTGAGCAGCAAATCAGCATAATGATTTCTGAAGGATCATGTGACACTGAAGACAGGAGTAATAATACTGAAAATTCAGATTTGCATCACAGGAATAAATTACATTTTAAAATATATTAAAACAGAAAACTTTATTTATAACTATTTCACAATATTACTGTTTTTACTCTATCTTTGATGCAATAAATGCAGCTTTGGTGAGCACAAAATACTTTTTAGAAAAACATTAAACAATCTTACAGACCCCAACCTTTTAAACGATTGTGTACACGTATTTCAATAAAGGAACATCATGGAAAACAACACAAAATATACTTGGTAACTTATAAAGCTATGCTACAATCTTTTGGAAAGCAGTGTCTGATGTCAGTGTATTTTCCTCTCTGCAGGTACATTTCATGCTGTCAGTAGAGTGAGGCAAAAAGGTATGTATATATCTTCCCTTTTTATTCGTGTGACATTGAAATCCCCACTCAACTTTTTTATTTGCTTCCACAACACAAACAAGGTATACTATCTGAATATAACATCAATTGTCCAGCCTTACTAGGTTGAGCATAGCTAGTAATAAACAGAAACATCACAATACATCAAACAAAAAAATACTGTAGATCAATTAAATAAAATGCTAAATTAAATCAAAATAAATCAAAAGGGGCTTTTGAATGTATGTATCAAAAAGAGACATTAGTTTAAGGGCTTTGACTTTTCTTAATTAATTCTCATAACTTTTATTACAGAGAACCATAGCCCAAATGAGAGTAAGAGAAAACCTGTATGTATTCTAATATGTAAATGAGCATTAAATGAATGAATATAGCTGTTATACCTGTTTGTGATTCTAGACGTTTTGATGACTCCAGATTTGATTGACTTCAAAGATGATGGTACAACCTTAATCAATGAACCTGCCATGCTGATATTTTGCAATATATTTTTTATTACAATATCAAGTGATTTTTCCTGATCATATCTCCTTATTTCCTTTCATGATCTTATTTCCGTACCAAATTTCTCCTTGTATTTAGCCATGGCAGGGTTACCAAGTACAACTCAGAAACCTGTGACAACCTCTCCTCCGTGTACGTGGGTCTTATGTATTGTTTTTTTTTATTTTGTATAGTGCATCTGCTTGTCATCTATCATACATGCATTTCACTAATTTAATTTCTTCTGTTTTGGTACTTCAGTGAAGAGCATTGGGATTTTGAAATCTTTTGGTAATGCTAAGCCACTTTGTTACGATGTTCCTCTTGCTCAGAAAGTCAGACTCCTACAAAATAACCTATCAGGTCAGATATCCAGCATGTTCTTGTACTGTTTAGTTAAATTAACCATATTATTACATTGCTTTTATTTTTTCATCTCAATTTAAGCACAATCTCACTGTGATGTTTGTCTATACTCTTTAGAGTTTTCTATGAATGGGCAGCTTGAGTCATTTGGAGGGAAAGGCTTCAGTCAGATTGCAATTCGTTACAAAACTAATCACCGTCTGCTGCTCAGCACTAGTGAGGTTACTTACTTTGATGGACAGGAAACTGTGAAGTTTTCATGGGATCAAGACCTGTTGTGGGAAAAGTTAATATAGAATACCAGTCACAGCAGCAATTGTTCTCCCCGCCACCATGTTTAAAATGTATGGCCCGCTCAACTCGGAAACTCGAATAATAATGCTGTTGGTGTGTTCTATTAAAGCAGCACCAGGTAACTTTTCAACCTTCATAATATATTTCCAAGTCTCTTGTGATGGTACATCGACTTACAATAGGTTGAACGACACGTCTGCCATAGCCTGACGGGGTCTGTAGCGTTTTTAATCGTACTTTTAAACTTCGGGTTTCGGGTAGTAACCGGTGAACAAAGAGAACTACAAAACTCGACTGCTTTACGGCATATACGTCACTTCCACCACCATCCCCACTTCCTTAAAATCGCAGGGCTCTCAAGTGTCACGCATTGAGCGTGACAGTCACTCATTTCGGTCTTTTGTCACGGTCTCCCGCCACACATTGTATTTCTCACGCTGAAAAACTATTTGTAATATATTTAATATGCCGCAGCGCCCAAAACTCTGGCCGCGCCGCTCTCACTGTGGAACCGGCAGGAATCAAGCGCGTCTCCTCTGGTGTTGTTCGTCTGGTGTTGTTAGCCAATCAGAAAATAGCACTATTATATCTGGGTAACATTAACGCAACAACCAATGACACCCCGTCGGCTGGGGTGTTTTTTTGTCTGCCTGACTATGTTACGGAAGCTATCTTATCCTCCGTTTATCTACATGAATCAGGTAATGATTATTTGTCTTGCCTCAAGCAAGTAAAATTTGTAAAATTTGCAGATTCATTTATCCTGATATTATAATATTGACGATATATGGTTATTATCTACCACTCAAACATTGCATTGAAGTATCATATAGATTCAGTAAAACGGTAACCAATAGACTATGCTACTATAATGACGCTGGCTTGTAAACGTGATCATTTGTCGTTAGAAAAAAAATAAAACCCATGAAATTATATTCATATGACATGCTGAAATATATGCCACTGTACCTGGGATGAAGACATTTCACACGCGACCCAAGCAGAACACCTGCATGTGACCTCCTCCTACAGTGTTCAGGGCTATCATGGTTGTCAACAAATGCACGTGCATGTAGGATGAGTTTACGACAGTAGTAGAGGACAATACTGTTTCCCAACTGTAGGGGGACCCCGAGAGCAAAAGTTACCTGGTGTTACTTTAAAGCCAACGAACCGACTCGGACCTCGGATATGACATCACGTCCACACTTCAAGCGTTCTATTATGTTTTGCGCGTCCGAGTCGGAGAAAAAAATGGACGCCACCCGGAAAGCTGTTGTAATGGTAGCACTGGCCGAGTAAAATATTATGACTACACCTTATCAAAACGCAGCCATTTGAACTTAAAAAATGTTCACTTTATTTCATGTTTTTCATGTTAATCTTCTGTTAGCAACGCTACCGATTCCCATAGGCTACCTACAGGGGACGCAGTAATACGAGTGATTATAATCATCATTTAAAATACCAAAGCGGTTCAAAAACAATGAAAACAATTCATTCTTACAATTCACACAGGGCGCAGCAATCTTGAATTCCGAAACGGAATTCTTGCTCGGTGTCCTCACGGTTGTCTGACGTCCGAGAGGAGAAATCCGAGGAAAGGGGCGTGTTGCTAGGCAACGTCTGTTTTCCGATTCGGATCTCGTAGACGGATAAATAATAGAACGCACCATGTTTTCATATGCGATCGGAAATTTCTAGTTCCCACTTCTGAAGTTATGATTAAGCCAAACTGACATTTAGCATCCCATTCATTGACAATATAAATGCTGCGCTATAGTCAGCTAGCTTGCGTATAAAACGTACTCGGTTACTAACGTAACCTCGGTTCTCTCTAGAGAGGGAACGAGTACTGCGTAATATCTTACGCTATGGGGAAATACTCTTTCCTCGAGATATTGAAGCCAAAAATTATCCTTAATTTTTTAAACATGCAAAACGCTTTTGCAGCAGCAAGCAGACAAGGGCGAGACAGCTCGCGCGCCCATTGGCTGCCTCGCTGGAAAAGCTGCAGCCTATCGAGTGAGGCACTGCGTGATGTAATGACGAATGAGGACGCTTCGCGCTCATTTCGTCATGTCCCGCCAGTATAGGCGTGGTCTCGCCCTATAAATACCCCCTCGATAGCTGTATTTCCTCTGATTTTCTAACGCCGAAGCGAACCAGAGCATATTCCAAGCACGGCAAGATACGCAGTACTCGTTCCCTCTCTAGAGAGAACCGAGGTTACGTTAGTAACCGAGTACGTTCTCTTACGAGAGTATCTCTCGTACTGCGTAATATCTTACGCTATGGGGAACCCCATGCAACACGCCGTGCGGACAGGGATCCAACACCAGAGTCCCGGGGCCAAGCCCGGGGCGCATCTAGTGCACAATCACCACAACTCACACAGAGTAGAGGAGGAGAGGCTAGAAGCATCACTCCTTCATAAAAGTCCCGTAGGGGTAACAGACCCGTAGGGGTACACATAGCCGCATGGCGGCCGATAAGCCCGAAGTTCAGACCGCCAGAAGCTTAGCTTGTAAGGCGGGCACCTCCAGGTTATAGTACTTGATAAATGTAGACGGCGAGGCCCAGCCCGCAGCCGTACAGATATCCTGCAGGGAGACCCCGCTATACCATGCCCACGACGAGGCCACGCCTCTCGTGGAGTGCGCTTTGACACCCAATGGGCACCGCAGGCCCTTGGAAGTGTAAGCCAGCGCTATGGCATCCACTATCCATCTGGATAGGCTCTGTTTTGAAGCGGCGAGTCCCTTAGAACGGCCGCCAAACAACACGAAAAGCTGCTCGGTCTGTCTGAACTCAGCCGAGAGGGACACATAAGCCCTTAACGCCCTGACAGGGCAAAGGAGACTCGCGTCCCTCTCCTCATTGAGAACCGGAAGGGCTGACAGGGAAATTACCTGGGCCCTAAACGGTGTATTGAGGGATTTCGGCACGTAGCCGTGCCTCGGTTTGAGTACGACCTTTGAGTCGTTAGGCCCAAACTCCAGACATGACGCGCTTACAGAAAGCGCCTGTAAGTCCCCTACACGCTTCACTGAAGCGAGAGCCAATAGAAACACCGTCTTAAGGGACAGGTGCTTCATGTCCGACAGCTGGATCGGCTCAAACGGGGCGCCTTTCATGGCCTCCAAGACCGTGGAAAGGTCCCAAGCCGGGACTGAAGGGGGCCTGGGAGGGTTTAACCTCCGAGCTCCTCGTAGGAAACGCACGACTAAGTCGTTTTCCCCAGTGACTGGCCAGACACCGGTTTAGCAAACGTTGCTATGGCCGCCACGTAAACTTTGAGCGTGGATGGGGTCCTACCCTTATCCATCAGCTCCTGAAGGAAGGCAAGCACTTCCTTAACCCCGCAGTCCACAGGTGAAAAGCCACGGGCTCGACACCAAGTAGAGAACACCGACCATTTCGAGGCATAGAGCCGTCTGGTAGACGGAGCTCTAGCCTGCACGATCGTGTTTAGCACTCCTTCCGGGAGGCTAGCGGGTACCCGTTGATGGCCCATGCGTGCAGGGACCACAGTTCCGGGCGAGGATGCCAAATCGAGCCCTCCGCCTGAGAGAGGAGATCTCTCCTCAACGGTACAGGCCACGGGGCAGTGCTGGCCAGCCGCATCAGGACCGGAAACCAAGCCTGGTTCGTCCAGAGCGGAGCTACAAGCAGCACTGGGCATCCATTTTCCCTGATCCGCTCCAACACCTGAGGCAGGAGCGAGACAGGGGGAAAAGCATACAGGGGACCGCTGGGCCAAGCATGGGCCAGCGCGTCCCTGCTTTTCGAGAAGAATACTGGGCAGTGAGCGTTCTCGCGGGACGCGAACAGGTCCACCTGCGCTCTGCCAAACGTTTCCCACAGCAGCTGGACCGTCTGCGGATGCAGCGACCATTCTCCTGTCGGGACGTTGTCTCTGGACAGCATGTCTGGACCCGTATTCAGGTGCCCAGGCACGTGCGCCGCTTTCAGAGAAAGGAGGTTGCGCTGGGCCCAGACCAAGAGGGGTTCCGTCAGCCTGCAAAGGCGTGCGGACCCGAGGCCGCCCTGGCGATTTATGTACGCCACCACTGACCTGTTGTCCGACCGGACCAAGACGTGGTGGCCCTTTATCAGGGGACGGAAGAGCCGTAGCGCTTTGTCGACTGCTATCAATTCCAAGCAGTTTATGTGAAGGAGCTTCTCCTGCTCTGACCATAGGCCAGCCAGCGGTCTGCCCTCGAGCAGCGCTCCCCACCCCGTGGTGGAGGCGTCCGTAGACACCACTTTCACCCTTGAGGCGGTCCCCAGACTCACACCAGACTGATACCAGCTGGTTACTTTCCATGGTTTCAGAGCCGAAACGCACCATTGGTCGACCCTGAGGCGACACCGGCCCGTGGTCCATGCCCAGGGCGGGACCCGTGCCTTCAGCCACCTCTGCAGTGGGCGCATGCGAAGCAGGCCCAGCTGGAGTACAGAGGATGCTGAGGCCATCAGGCCCAGCATTTTCTGAAACCGTCTGAGCGGGACTATAGAGCCGTGGCGGAAGGATTCCGCGACGCGCTGAATACTTAGTACGCGCTCCGGTGACAGGCGTGCCGTCATGGATAGCGAGTCCAACACTGTTCCCAAGAAAGAAATTCTCTGGCTGGGACACAGCGAGCTCTTTTCCCAGTTGACTGTCAGGCCCAGTTTCTCGAGGTGCTCGAGCAGTGTGGCCCTGTGTTCTATGAGCTCTGACCGTGATCGAGCTAGAATCAGCCAATCGTCCAAGTAGTTCATAACTCGCATGCCCTGAAGTCTCAGGGGTGCGAGAGCCGCGTCCATGCACTTCGTAAATGTACGGGGTGCCAAGGACAGGCCGAACGGCAGGACTGTGTATTGATAAGCCTGGCCCTCGAACGCGAATCTCAAGAATCGCCTGTGATGGGACGCTATTTGTATTTGGAAATAGGCGTCTTTCAGATCTATTGACATAAACCAGTCCCCTTGGCGCACTTGCGCGAGGATTCCCCTGGTCGTAAGCATCCTGAACTGGCGCTTCACAAGCGCTTTGTTCAGCTGTCTCAGATCTAGAATGGGTCTGAAGCCCCCATCTTTTTTCGGTACCAGAAAATATCTGCTGTATAAGGCCCCTTCGCTCTGAGCCTGAGAAAGGGGCTCTATGGCCCCCTTGCTCAGCAGTTTCGCTATCTCGGCTCGAAGTAGATGAGATACTTCGTTTCTCACCGTAGTCTCGACGGGCGCCGTATAACGGCGGGGACGTCGTGCGAATTGTAGCGAGTAGCCTCTCTTTATAGTGTTCAGCACCCAGTCTGATACCCCGGGTAGCTTTGACCACGCTTCTGCGTGAATAGCTAGAGGTAGGATGCAGACCGGGCTCTGGCCGTGACCAGGCAACGGCTCGAGAGCCCCGGTACCCTGGGAACACAACGCCGTGCTTACAGCGTTCGAGGCGGGGGGCGCGCTGAACACAGCGGGCAGCCTGGCCGCGCTCAAATTCTCTACGGCAGGACGCACAGCGAGAGTGAGCGGGGCGAATCCCGTGGGATTCGGCGTGCTTGCGGGAGGATGTGGGCGCAAACCTACGGGCACATCTACTGCACTGTACACGCTTTCGGCCGGAGCCGATAGATTGTGTGTTGGTTTCGTTTTTACAGAAACCAAGGGACACGCGGCATGCAGCGTGAGCGGGCATTGTATGGGCGCATTCACTACATTGTTTGCACAATCGACCTGAGTCAGATTTATGTGTGCTAGCCTCGCACCGTGGCGGGCTGTGTCTGGGTGTGGGAATGGGCACTGGGGCGTGGGCATTCTTACAACACTCATAACACCATCGGCCGTGGCCGGCATACCAGAAAATACACTCTTTATTGGATTTATCTGGGTAGCCATAAAAACGGCTTTTGTGTGCAGGCAAGCGGGCTGAGACACCGGCTGCTTCACTGCTAAATACACTGGCACAGTCACATTGCAAGGAACTGAACGAGCGAATCGTTTCGGTGGGGAACCGGCCGCAGCGGGATCCGAACACCGTCGCTTTCTTAGAGTGGCTAGGAAAGCTTCGAGGCCTCGGGCTTGAGCTCAATCTTCGGCCGGGGCCCGCGCTGAGCGGGGCGGCGTCCAGCAGAGCGAGAGCGCGGTCTTCCTCGTCCAATTTAAGGAGAAGGTCGGCCTGGTAAATCTGCAAGACCGCCATAGTATGCAGCGCTGAGACCGCCTGTCCAGCGGCTGTGTAAGCACGCCCGTGCAGCGATGAAGTCACCCGGCAGGCTTTAGAGGGAAGCGTCGTCTGCGCGCGCCGTCCCGCAGAGGGCGGGCAGAGATGCGACGCGACCGCCGCCTCCACAGGAGGAATGGAGAGATATCCTTTATCTCCCACGCCGGTGACAGAAGAAAAAGCCGCAGAGGTGGAAGTGCGCAGCCTGGCGGAGAACGGGGCGGTCCATGACTTGGCGACTTCGTCGTGGAGTTCAGGGAGGAAGGGGGCGGCCCTAGACTTAGACGGGGCTTCGTCCTTCTTGAGAAAGCGCCCGTCGAGTCTGTTGCGCGGCGGCAAGGCAGGCGCCTCCCACTCGAGGCCGATGCTCTCCACGGCCTGGGTGAGCAGACGCATCAGCTCAGCCTCAATGCCAGGTCTCTTCCCAGAGGGTTGGCTAGACACGTCAGCGGGGGGGAGGTCCACAGAGCTCGCCCAATCCTCGCTATCAGAAGCCACAAGAGAGCATACCTCAGCAGGCTCGTCCAGCTCGGGAGCGGAAGCGGCGGCAGACGGCGGGCGCTGTCCGTCCGGGAGCGACTCAAGTGAAGCCGGCGAAGCAGGCGGGCGAACCGGCGAGCTTTGGCGGGCTGGAGAAGGCTCGGGAGCGCGCTGGGCGTGACGCTTCTTACGGCGCGGCACAGAAGGCTGGGACGCGGGCTCAGAGAACGACGCCAGGCGAGTCCTCAGAGTCACCATAGGCAGAAGTTCGCAGTGCGGGCATCCACCATCCGCGAGCGCGATAGCCGCGTGCTCATGACCCAGGCAGGACACACAGATGACGTGACGGTCCTCATCACTGAGTTGGGCGCGGCACGAGCCACAGAAAGGCATCTTTAAAAAGACGCAGCTCTTTTAGAACAGATAAATGGGTGTTGCGTCACGTAAGCAAACACACACACACTTAGCAGAGTAAAAGGATATAGTACGCCGGAAAGCGCAGCAGGTACGGCAGTTGAAGGCGGCTGGGCCAGCGACTTCAGAAGATGGCACGTCCCGCTGATAAGGCTACAAGTCAACGGCGCGGCTTCTCACTCTGGATCCAGCGATGCGTGAGCTTCGCGTGAAGAATAGAAAAATCAGAGGAAATACAGCTATCGAGGGGGTATTTATAGGGCGAGACCACGCCTATACTGGCGGGACATGACGAAATGAGCGCGAAGCGTCCTCATTCGTCATTACGTCACGCAGTGCCTCACTCGATAGGCTGCAGCTTTTCCAGCGAGGCAGCCAATGGCGCGGCGAGCTGTCTCGCCCTTGTCTGCTTGCTGCTGCAAAAGCGTTTTGCATGTTTAAAAAATTAAGGATAATTTTTGGCTTCAATATCTCGAGGAAAGAGTATTTCCCCATAGCGTAAGATATTACGCAGTACGAGAGATACTCTCGTAAGAGAACATAGTCTGCGTTAAATGATTATTCATATAGGTAAAAATGCACTACTTTAATGACAATAAGGTGATGTAGATGTTGTGGAAAGAATAAAAGAATACCAGTGTGTCAGTGGCGGCTCCTGCAAAATCTCTCAGGGGGGGCAAATGTTTGGATGATTGATAAGGATAATGGTCCACCCATGCAATGGATAAATTAACAGCTTAAGCATGTAAAGGCAACTTCACTACTTTAATATTAATGAAAAGTATACTAAATGGAATGAATTAGAAACTTTTTAATAAAATGTGATGCGATCTGGGAATACCCACCACATGGTGAAATTTGACATATTACAGGTTTTGAGACCATATTAAAACTGTGTTCAAGCCCTTTCCAAATCTGTTTTTATTTCTTTTATCGTTTGTCTGTAACAAAGGTTGTGGTTAACTGAATTCGGCTGATCGCTATGATTTTCAGAAACGGAATTTTGATAAAAACAGGTTTAATTAACTAATTAGTTATAAAATAAATTATTTTATAATATAAATATGGAGATACAAGGTTTCCATCCCGACAGCAACAATGTATCAGGCAGAATCCATATTTTATATCTCCATATTTTTTCAAAAATTAATGCTATTGGTCACCCTTTACATCTGTCAATGCGTTTTACAAATATTTAACCAATGAAAAGCATTAAAAGAGCTTGGAAATTATTTTGGGGAAAAAACAGGTTTTCTTTCGTTTCCTGAAAAGTAACAGTTTTGGACATACAAGGCTTCCGTCCGACAGCAATGATTTGTGTGTGTGTGTGTGTATTACGTTAATTAACATTTTACCAACATTCAAGCTCAAATGGAGTTTGACAAGGGTTTTTGACCAGTAAATGTAATTTTAATCCACTCAGATAGTTTCTTTTATTAAAGATTCCACTAGGTGGCGACAAATAATATTGTTGACTGAATCGTTGACGTGTAGGTTAAAGATTGTTTTGGTGTTCGAATTGAATGTACAAATTTCAAAGTACAATGCTAGGAGTAAAAAAGACTGCTACCATCCTTTCCTAAACTGATTGTAAAAACAAAATGAGATTTTTCAACACTCGAGTATTTAAATGGTCAGCAATAAATACCTCTTTAGACAGCCTCTGCTAGAATTAACTGCGTTCGCCATGACGTTGTTCAAGTTCAACTGGCCTCAACTCGCGAGATGTCCCAACAGTCTCTCTCGCTCTCGTTCTCTTTTTTATTTTTATGTTTTAATCACATTTGATAAAGATATTAAAGTAGTGTTTCATTTTTTCTTCTTGTTCAAATTTAAAATTGTTTTCAAATATTATTTGTCACTTAATCTTAAAGATTTTTAATAGTGTATGTTTGTTCCCACCAATCGCTGCACAAGTTAAGGATACGTATGATGACGTAAGCACGTTAGTGCGAGCCCTCCCGGAACCCATAGAGAATGCATTGCAGTGCCTGCAGTTCGGAAAAAAACATCTTTGAATGTAAGTCTATGGGAACACTCTGGGCGATTCTCAGCCAGAGTGAAATCGCCCAAAAAGAGGCGGTACTCCACAGAACGTGACATGACGCTGATTGGACTATATCCAGAGGCAGAACACACAGTGAGTGCTAGCGTAACTCTGTGGTTGAATGAGATTGTGAATGTGATTGAAAAAGTCCCTTTCATACTTTGGTGGTGCGTCGCCCAATCGCCCTAATGAAGAAACCGCCCCTGCAGTGTGTAAAGAATAGCAGTCACAGAAGCAATTCTCGCCTCTGTCATGTTTAAAGTTTATGGCATGCCCAACTCAGGACCTTGGGTATCCCGAGCTTTCCAGTGGTAAATATGACTTAGAGGGCTTTCATGCCCATTTTTTACTAGGAAACCCGTACAATAATTCCGATAACATGTGATGGCAGCATAAAATGATCTCTTCCAGTACAAATACGATTTGAGAGGGCGTTCATTTCCAACTTCCGATAATTCCGATAGCACGTACAAGGCAGCATAAATGCTCGAGCTCAAGCAGACTGGATTCTGATTAGCTGTCCTAGCTAATCAGCCTAGCTGATAATGTACAATTTCTTAGTTCCTAGCATGTTTTTATTGTTCATCAGCTGGAAAAAACAAAACTTTCTTAAATTGATTGCAATTTTATCGTTCCTCTGTGCAGGTATCATTATAGTTGTGGAGTTCCCTATTCTCATATTAGAATGATTGATTATATAAACTTTACCATTATCATTAACGTTATAGTCATAGTCCTTGGTGCAAACAGCCCTTTACTCTGTGTCAACAGCGTGTCTCTGATTCTACGACGTAATGAAATGGACGTTACCATGGGAAACATACGCGTTGTCATTCTTGTTCATAAAAAAGATGACGTTTTTCTGTGGCCTGCCATTTGGCAGCAGCCAAAAGATGCCGATTTGACAGGAATTTTAGGTAAGAGTGTCACTAATAAATCATTTATTCATTATGAATTGACACTTAATCTCTACTTATAGCAAAGATATGTCAGTGATGATATGGTGGTTATTAAAACAACACAAGGAAATAATTACAATGTCTGTGGATAATATTTAAAGGAGAAGCTGATATTAAATATGAGGAGATCCCAGGATCACAAACACCAACTTTAAAGTTAAAGGACAAGGAAGTGAAGACATCTTGGTAATCAAAAAACGTCTCAGGTTACGACTGTAACCTATGTTCCCTGAGAACGGGAACGAGACAATACGTCATCGACGCTTTGGGGAAACGCCTCAGGCGTGACAGGTGTCTGAAATCACTATCAAATCACGTCAATCACATTGACCGGCGACAGCCCGTGAATCATTAGCGGGAATGATTAACGTGCGACCTGGAAGTATATAAGGGCGCCTTGCAAACATGACAAATCACCTTATCGTCTGAAGGGACTGTACGGTAGGCGAGCCCCGAGGCATGGCAGAGAGACGTATTGTCTCGTTCCCATTCTCAGGGAACATAGGTTACAGTTGTAACCTGAGACGTTCCCTTTCGAAGGGAACTCAACAATACATCATCGATGCTTTGGGGAACGAAATACCCAATCCGCCATGCTGAGGGGAGTGCATGCCCAAGGGCAGTGACAACTGTCAGAACCAGCAACTTCAAATGAAACGCTAGAACCACTCACCCTCAGGTCACTCTGGGCTGTCAGTGACAACATTCCCTCCGGTCATAGCCCAAGCTACAGCCTCACAGGAAAAACCTTAATAAACATGGTTACCTGGGCCGGCTCCGGGCCTGGAACCACAGCTTCCAATTAGAAGGGGTCCCTTCTAGGGAATGTGGCTAGGGAACCCGAAGGAACCCCGGCCAATCACTATTCAGGGGAACGTACTCACCCCGAAAAGCCACCAGGACGGCCTGACCTGGCGTCAAAACATAGACACTTAGTCTGGCCAGTTCCTGTCTGTCTGAAGACAGAGCCTCTGGACAATTGCCTTGAGAACGGCATCCAACCCGAGGGACTGCGAAGCTGGCAGTAAACCACTCGGCCTGGATCTCAGAGACGGCATATCCCGGAGAGTATGACTCAGCATAGCGCTTTCCAACCCTTGCTAGCGAGGGGAGTTTCTCTACTCGATCCACGGATCAACCCAGTGTCTATGTTTCAAAACACTGAGGAGGCCTGTGAAGGCCTAAGGGCTGATCTAACTGGGAGGCCTCACGAGAGGCCTACAACTGTCTGACCAGACTCAGGAGGCCGCATGCTCATAGCGACCCTCGGTGAGGGGAGCACAAGGAACGCCTGGTAGGCAAACCAGGCTGTAGGCAGGAAAGGTTCCAGGAGGGAACCAGTAGCAGAGAATGAACACTTTAGCGAGCCAGGGCGCAAACTCGCCTTCAGCAGCTGCCTACTAAGGCTAGCTGAGACTGGTAGCAAGAGGCCACTAGCTTCATAAACCCAGCACCAAAAGGGAACCATTCACAGGGAGGCCTGGAGAGGCCTACAACCTGATAACCACAACCTGCGGGAACTCACCTTCAGGGAGGCCTGGTGAGGCCTACTACCTGACCTTTCTCATTCAAGGAGGCCTGGAGGAGCCTACTACCTGATAATCACAGCATGTGGGAATCCGTGGGAACTCCCCTTCAGGGAGGCTGGTGAGGCCTACTACCTGACCATTCTAATCAAGGAGGCCTGGAGGAGCCTACTACCTGACAATCACAGCATGTGGAAACTCACATTCAGGGAGGCCTGGAGGAGCCTACTACCTGATAATCACAGCATGTGGGAATTCACCTTCGGGGGGGCGCGGGCTACTACCTGACCGTTCTAATCAAGGAGGCCTGGAGGAGCCTACTACCTGACAATCACAGCATGTGGGAGCTCACATTCAGGGAGGCCCAGCCAACATAAGTGGACATTTACCTTCAGGGAGGCCTGGTGAGGCCTACTACCTGACCGTACTCACTCAAGGAGGCCTGGGGGAGCCTACTACCCAATAGCCTCAATCTGTGGGAACTCACATTCAGGGAGGCCCAGAGAGGCCTACTACCTGACAGCCAAAATATTTGGGAGTTCACATTCAGGGAGGCCCAGAGAGGCCTACTACCTGACAGCCACAATATTTGGGGGCTCACATTCAGGGAGGCCCAAAGAGGCCTACTACCTGATAGCCAACGTACGTAGAAATTCACCTTCAGGGAGGCCTGGTGAGGCCTACAACCTGATAACCACAATCTGTGGGAACTGCCTTCAGGGAGGCCTGGTGAGGCCTACAACCTGATAACCACAATCCGTGGGAACTCACCTTCAGGGAGGCCTGGTGAGGCCTACTACCTGACAGCCACAATATTTGGGAGCTCACATTCAGGGAGGCCCAAAGAGGCCTACTACCTGATAGCCAACGTACGTGGAAATTCACCTTCAGGGAGGCCTGGTGAGGCCTGTAAACCTGATAACCACAATCTGTGGGAACTGCCTTCAGGGAGGCCTGGTGAGGCCTACTACCTGACCGTTCTCATTCAAGGAGGCCTGGATGAGCCTACTACCTGATAATCACAGCATGTGGGAACTCACCTTCAGGGAGGCCTGGTGAGGCCTACTACCTGACAGCCAAAATATTTGCAAGCTCACATTCAGGGAGGCCCAGAGAGGCCTACTACCTGACAGCCACAATATTTGCAAGCTCACATTCAGGGAGGCCCAGAGAGGCCTACTACCTGACAGCCACAATATTTGGGAGCTCACATTCAGGGAGGCCCAGAGAGGCCTACTACCAGATAGCCAACGTCTGTGGAAATTCACCTTCAGGGTGGCCGGGTGAGGCCTACTACCTGAAAACCATCTTAAGTGGGAATCCACCTTCAGGGAGGCCTAAGTGGCCTACTACCTGATAACCACTGGTAGCTATGAGCCCTGAGTCCGGGTGATAGTACAAGGTGGCCTGCTAAGGCCAGCCAGCTGGGCACTCGCCTATCAGGGAGGCCTGGTCGGGCCTACCAGCTGATAGCAAGTCATTCTGCTATAACATACACTGTTGGGAATAACCTCCGATGAGGCCTGTTTAAGGCCTTCTAGTCATCAGTGAATCAACTGCCCGAACCACCAAGGCCAACCACGTAAAGTGAGCTGGCCTACAGCGCCCTCTTGGGGGCTGTCGAATCAAGGAGGCCTGCTGAGGCCTACTACCTAATGGCGCAGCATTCGTTGGCAGACAAGCTGTTTACACAGCGCCTACAGCATCCTGGTGCCTAATCACATTGCCCATGGCCTACTACCCTCTATCTGAGGGCTCGGAGGAGCCACAGCCTAACAAGGAATATAGTCTGTATTATTCCATAGAAAGGGCTGCAGGATCGCTCAGCCTAATGAACACTCAAACAGAGCTCAAGGGGCGAAATACTCAGAGAAGTCAAAACGGTCCAATGGGCCGGACATAAGATCTATCTGAAGCTCTAGCGTCAGTCAACACTCTAAGTAGAACATACTAAAAGAGAGAGACCAGCTACTCTTCCCTAAGGTGGCTAACAGCCCGAAGGCTAACATAATTATCGCTCTGGCCACCTAATGGGGAACTTCAGGGCCCTGATAATCCAATAAAGTTCTTACCTTATTACCTTGACATGACCCCAAGCTCTATACAGGGAATGAGGTCTGTAGAGAGATACATTTCGGAATTTTAATTCACACAAAAAATGACTCTTAAAAAGACCAGTCAGCTCACCTGCGGCGTGCGGAGTGAAGACTCGCCAGATAGTTCATTATGAACCTGGGGTTCCCACTTTACATGCCTGAAAGAGGCGTTACTACTACCAAGCCTAGGCGGGCCATAGAAAATCGTTCTATCACAGGCCCAGCCCCAGGCCTGATGTAATGAACGTCTGGGGATTCAGAATAGAGGAGAGGGCTGTGATGTAGTGAAGCCCTCCGGGGATATTATCCATCAGCGACACTGTGTGTGGTTGTGCTGGATTACCTCCCTCGGATCCTTCTTCTTGCGGGAGTCACGCCCCTGCCGGCGGTGCGCTCCACCCAGCTCTGCATATCTATCTGGGAGCCCATTATGCAAGTCGCAGCTCTGCCTCGGCACGAGCGGGACCTGGACCAGGTATTGAACCCCCTTCACTCGAGAAGAGGGTCAGACGAGAGCGGAGCGTTTTAAATGAGAAACGCTCACAGTTCGCACAGAGGATTCCCTCGAGAATCTCCCGTGCGCGCTCTTCTCCCAGGCAGGAAACACACAGCTCGCTGTACATTTTATTAATTCTCCTACCGTTTCTTTGAGTAGCAATTTCAAACAGACAGTCCCTGAAGACGAAAAGATGATTTGACATGTTTGCAAGGCGCCCTTATATACTTCCAGGTCGCACGTTAATCATTCCCGCTAATGATTCACGGGCTGTCGCCGGTCAATGTGATTGACGTGATTTGATAGTGATTTCAGACACCTGTCACGCCTGAGGCGTTTCCCCAAAGCGTCGATGACGTATTGTTGAGTTCCCTTCGAAAGGGAACAAACATACAGCTGAAAATGCATAAACCTGTATTTTGGAATATTGATTATTGTCAGGTAAGTGTATCTTGTTAATTTCAGGGTGATGGCGAGGGACTACAGACTTGCTTCTGCTCCTGTTGTTGGATGTTGCCATTCCAGGTTGCCATTCCAGGTTGTTGCGCAGCTGGAGCTCTCTGACTTCACTGTCACTCAGTTGTAGAGTTCAGCAAAATTTACTTAAGAATTTATATTATGTGTTACCATGCTGACCTAAATAATATTACCTATTCTTTAAATGGAAATGAATAAAAAGCTATGTAATTGGCATCTTTGCCATCATTTCTGCTTTAGGGTGCTGGAATTACTCACCATTTCATTAATTTTCGCTATTTGTTGTGCTATGTCTTTGAATGTTTATCAATATGATTTTATTTGCCCACACATATGCAATTGTGCTTTAGCTGGTAAACCATATGATGAAATAGCAATTAAAATGAAAAAGCAGAAATTGCATGTATACATATCAACCCTTTGATTGGTGGCTTTCTAAGTATTGATCGTGATTATTTCTGTAAAGTATGTATTTTTTTAGGTCGTGTCTGATAATAAAATAAAAACACAGCAGCAAAATTCTACAGAGTGTAACGTTTTTACAAATTCTATAGATAATCTATTTTCTAAAAAGCATGCTTCAATATTGACTTTTGAGGGGTTCAAGAGACTGATTACAAATAGAGGGGGAGGTTTCTTCATCCGGTCAATAATAGCCAATAGCATGATGTGGACAGGAGTTTAAAGGCAGTGTGTGTTTCGAGGTCTGTTTTCTAGACAGGTCATGATGGATCGAGCAGCTCTCAGACTGATTCTCTTGGGCGTCTTTCTCATCTCAGCCAGTTCACAACCTGTTAAGAAGGTGAGGGTTAACGCTCAGTTTCAGATAAAAAAAGATGTCAAAGATTAATTATTTGTATTTGAGATGAAGGTCTAGACAAATTAGATTTACTTCATGTGTTGAATATACAATGTTCAAAAGTTTGAGGTCAATCAATACTTTTATCATTAAATTGATCAAAAGTGACATTTCTTGAAATTTGTAATGTTGCAAAAGATTTATATTTTTTCATTAAAAAATCCTTTAAAAAATTTATTTCTACAAAAATAATTTAGCAGTTTTTAGCTGTTTTTACCACTAATAACAAATGTTTCTTAAGCAGAAAATCAGCATATTAGAATGATTTCTGAAGGATCATCTGACACTGAACACTGGAGTAATGATGCTGAAAATTCAGCTTTAACATAAATTACATTTTAAAATGTAATATGATAGAAAACTTATTTCAAATTGAAAATATCTTTCACAAAATTACTGATATTAGTGTGTTGTGTTTTAGATCAAATAAATGCAGCATTCTTGAGCATAAAATACTTCTTTAAAAAAAAAACTTACTGACTTTTGAACAGCAGTGTATTATTTAAATTGAGTAGAGAACTATTTATTACTCAATTGTTTACACTGAGTTGTAGTCCAAAGGCCTTTTCTCCATGCTATTTTCAAACAGTAAATAGTTGAACAATCCCACACAAAAAAAGAGGAGTAAATGTGCTATCCAATCTGACTGTACTGTTTGATGTCTCAACAGAAACAAAATGTGGATATATACAGCTTCTACATTAACTCCACGGTTACTAGTCGCTACGCCACAACCGTCATCACAAGCCGTGTGGCGAACACAGTGAATGAATCTCAAGAGATCCAGTTTGAGGTCAAGATACCCAAGAATGCATTCATCAGCAAATTCAGAATGTAGGGAAACATGAGTTGTGTTATATAAGTAGAGATAAAGTGATAAAGAAGCAGCATACTGGTCTCAGGTCATGTCTGCTAATGCAGCTAGATTTATAAATTATTTAATGTCTGAGATACACATTTCATGAGGATGTCCTTTTCTCCATAGGACCATAGAGGGGAAGATATATGATGGTGTTGTGAAGGAAAAACAGGAAGCTCAGCAGCAGTACAGTCGAGCAGTATCTCGAGGAGAAAGTGCTGGACTGATCAAGTACTGAACATTACAAATAAATAGGTCCATGAAATGTGTTTTTATAGCATGTTTAGTAATATGCTGGGATTCATTTCTATTTCAGATCTGTTGGAAGGACTTTAGAAGACTTTAAAACTTCAGTGACGGTGGCTGCTTTTAGTAAAGTGACTTTTGAGTTGACTTACGAAGAACTGCTAAAGCGTCGCCTTGGCAAATATGAGCTACTCATCAATGCCCAACCAATGCAGCCGGTGGCAGACTTCAAGGTAGGAGAAGAAACAAAGAGGGAAATATATCATCAATTAAGGTGGATAGAAAGATCATATTTCTTTTACTCACATTAGATAGATGTTCACATACAAGAGAAACCAGAAATTTCCTTCTTGGAGGTGAAAGGAGATTTGAGCACCGGTGATCTGGCCAATGCCATCAAAACCACCAGAGCAGACAAAGACGTAAGAGCTTAAAATGAGGGGTAAAACACTTAGCTTAAATGTTCTCATTATGCTTCTACACTTCAAAAAAAGTTACCAGATGACCAAACTGATCATTTCAGGCATGGGTGACCTTCTACCCCACTCGAGATCAACAGACCAAGTGTAAAAGCTGTGGAGAAAATGGACTGAATGGTGACCTGCTTATAACATACGATGTCGAGAGACCAAATCATAAAGGAGAACTCATGGTACATTTTTCAATAACATACTTCACGACAGTAAAATACATTTTTGAAAACATTTTGAAAGACTGACTATTTAAAAAAACATAAATGATATTCAGATTGTACTTTTGTTTTCTCTCAGGTATCAAATGGCTATTTTGTCCACTACTTTGCACCCTCTGATGTTTCACGTATTCCCAAAAATGTGGTTTTTATCATTGACCGGAGCGGTTCTATGAGTGGCAGAAAAATGGAACAGGTAAATGTAAACGTCAAGTTCATGCAAATCAATTAAAAAGATATAACAAGTAATAATTTTTTTTTATGGCAAAACCCTTGAAGGAGATTGTTTAAGGATCTTGCAGCATTGTGCATTTATATGTTAAAATAACAGGGATTTATGCATTGAAATCACTGTGGATTTGCGTACTTTTAATTAGTATAAAAAAACTGCACATATCTGGTAAATGAGAATGCAGTCGTAATGGAGGAAG
The DNA here is from genome assembly GCA_036326025.1 of Chrosomus eos. Classification (NCBI taxonomy): domain Eukaryota; kingdom Metazoa; phylum Chordata; class Actinopteri; order Cypriniformes; family Leuciscidae; genus Chrosomus; species Chrosomus eos. The sequence continues at coordinate 6,428,521 of CM070839.1, read as the reverse complement.
AATAACTTTCAGGTGTTCTGACAAAAGTGTTTTTCTTTAGACTCGTTTGGCACTGCTAAAGATTATAAGTGATCTTGATGAGGATGACCACTTTGGATTGATCACTTTCGACAGAGATGTTAAAACATGGAAGAATGAACTCCTGAAAGCTACCAAGGAAAACCTGGAGACTGCAAAATCTTTTGTGAAGGAGATCAGAGATAGAGGAGGTGAGTTCCTAACTCTAAATGGGGAGTGAGAAAGTTGTACCTCAATGTGACACAACTATGTTTGTTCTTCCTTTAGCCACAGACATTAACGCTGCAGTTCTAGCAGGAGTGGACATGATCAATCGACATCCACGAGAAGGAACCGCCTCCATCCTGATCCTGCTGACTGATGGAGATCCCACTTCAGGCACAGATTCACTGACAAACACAAGCTAATGTGTTTTATCATAGCACTAGATCACTCAGTGTAATTAGAAGACCTGTTAATTAAAGGTTTAAGACCTAATTAAAATGCCGTTAGGACCAGTAGATTATTATCACAACCAATTTGGTTCTTGTCTTTGTCAGTAAGTGAAAAGAATAAGAAATATGAAATTGCCCAATGCATCGATTGAAATTCACTCAAGGAATTTCAAGATTTTCAAGCATGTATTGTAGGTAGTCTTATTTTTCGACTTATTTTCCTCTCTAACAGGTGAAACTGACATAGAGAGGATAATGGCCAATGTGAAAGAAGCAATTGGTCTAAAGTTTCCCCTATATTGTCTTGGTTTTGGATATGATGTTAACTTTGACTTCTTGACAAAAATGTCATTGGAAAACGGTGGAGTTGCTCGCAGGATTTATGAAGATTCGGACGCTGATTTACAGCTGCAGGTGGACGACAGAGAATCAGCTGTGAATTCATCCTCAGTGCTTATCTGTTCTGTGTTTGAACGCATTTAAATCCTTTATTTTCGGTTTGTATTGTAGGGCTTCTATGACGAAGTTGCCGTCCCTCTCCTCACTGATATTCAGCTTAAATATACAGGAGGGACAAACCTTACCAAGACCAGCTTTAGCCTTTACTTCAACGGCTCTGAGATTGTGGTATCGGGACAAATCACAGACAACAGTGTGGAGAGTTTCACCACTGAAGTCATTGCAGTATCAGTAAGATCAACATGGTGCTTTACAATTCATCAAATTGGGATTGAGTGGGCTGTTTTTTCTCAGCAGTTTCAACCGAGGTCATTATATTGGATATTTGGATAATTGATGATCAATTGTTTAATTTGGAATAATGGTCACTTTGTTTTCAGAGAAAGTTATTGATGAAAGTGGTAATGACAGCATTCCTGATGAAAATGTTCACTAGTATTTTTGTTTTGAGCAGAAAGGCAATAATGTTACGTATCAGGAAACTATAATGGCAAAAGACCCCAGTGATGTCCCTCCTGAGAATGAGGATTTCATGCCGAGACTGTGGGCCTACCTTACGGTGAAGCAAATTCTGGAAAGGCAGTAAGTTTATTGAGTGATATGACATTTTATGCATTTCATGTTAGACATTGAGGACATATTTCTGTCTCAGAGTGCTTCTTAAAGGACAAGAGAAAGAGGATGAAAAGAAAGAAGCTCTCATATTGTCCCTGAAATACCAGTTTGTCACCTCCCTCACCTCTATGGTCGTCACGAAGCCACAGGAAGATGAAGTAGAAGTTGCCGACAAACCCAAAGAGGGAGGAGAGGAATCCAGACCTCCAGGTGAGAACTGAGGCGTTTTAGTTTCTTACAAACCTCGTAAATAAAAGTGTGTAAACATTTGACCTTTAGCAAAAGAGTCTACCTAGGGTGTACCTGTGTGGCTCTGAAGTGTCTTCAAATCAGCTGGACCATCTGGGGGTGGCGTCTTCATTCTCCTGGTAGCGTGGGCTGTCGTGAGAGATCGTCGGCTGCACGATTGATTTTGCCTGGGATGTGAATGGCTTGAAGCGATCTCAGGTGCCTCTGTATGCAGAAGAGGTGGGCGAGATGCCATATGTGACGGGAGCTTTAACCAACCTGATGGTTGATGTACACAAAGGCCGCGGTGTTGTGCGTCCGGACCAGCACATGCTTGCCCTCTAGCCGTGATTTGATGGAGCGCAGGGCAAGATACACTGTTAACAACTCGAGGCAATTGATGTGCCACTGCAGTTGAGGCCCTGTCAGGACTCTTGCTCTAGGGTAACTCCTGCCCGTAGAAAAACATGGTCTGACTATGTACTAACGGTTTGGCGACAGGCCGGTGTGATTGCCATCCTATGTGTGCTGCGTTGCCATACCCATCTCGAGACTTTGCCATTTAGCCAGTGCTAAAGTGGTCTTATATGAAGCAACCCGAGCGACGTGATTGCAGCTGCGGATGCCATATGACCCAGGAGCGACTGAAACTATTTCAGTGGAACCGCCATCCTGCCCTTGAATGAATTCAGGCAGTTCAGCACAGACTGAACACGCTTGTCCGAGATTCTCTGCATGGGGGAGAGTTTGCTCTTTTCCCAGTTGATCAAAGCCTCAGATGGCTAAAGTGCCTGAGCACCAAGTCCCTGTGTTCGTACAACTGCTCTTGTGAGTGGGCCAGGATGAGCCATATGTCGAGGTAGTTGAGAATGTGAACACAGTGCTCCTTCAGAGGAGCAAGGGCCGCCTTTTTAACATTTGTGAAGAAACAAGGTGACAGGGACAGCCCAGAGGGGAGGATTTTGTACTGACATACCTGTCCTAACACAAAGAGTAGAAACGGGATTGAGGGAGAAACAAGACATGAAAGTACGCGTCTTTCAGGTCGATCACTGCAAACCAATCATGGGGACGAATGCATTCAGAGAAGCGACTCTGCGTTAGCATCTTGAATGGGAGCATGTGAAGATATGCAGGTCAAAGATTGTCTTCATATCGGCTGGAGGGACCGGGTCTATCGTATCCTTCGCCAGTTGGACTGCAATCTCCACATGCAGGACAGGACCATCCTTGTATGCCTCTGAGGTGAACCAGACGCACACCACTGCCTGCTGGCGATTGGAGATGGGGATTAGAGTGGCGAGGTAAAGCGTCGCACACTCCATCTGCACCTTCCTGGGATCCAGAGATAGAGAAAGCTGCTCCTTTACTAAGAATTTGGGTATCACAGCCAGCGGCGGAACAGAAATTTGGCTCGAAAGATTCTCCGCCCTGCTCTCCTCCAGGGGAAGAGCAGCTTCGTCTCCGGGTTGCCCGTCTCAGGGGTGGTGTTTCACCGATCGCCTGAAGGATTTAGCGGCGACTGAAATGGGCGATGTCATCTTTCCGCGATGAAACTTTTGTATTGTGATTAAAATTAGAGTAAAACGACTTTCAAAAAATAAATATGATTTTGAGATAAAACACACCTTTTTACCATCTACACAAACTTTATTTGAACAAAGTGTTGAAGTCATGCATACATCACCAGAGAGAAGTCTGTCGCTATCACAGGAAGATCCAGTTTTGATATTTTTATTAAAAACTATGAGGTCAAAAAAAACAAAACAAAAAACACATATACTTGAAAATATCATTCACAATAAACAAAAGTTTAACAACATGCATTTAAAAAAGAGATGGGGTAAATTTTCATTTTATGCTAAATTTAATATACTGCATCAGCCTTTAAATGTATATTTTCCCCACTTGTTTTATATCCCAGTACCAGGATATAGTCTGCACCGGTTCAGTTCAAGTCAGCCTGGTCTGCGTGGTCGGCTCAGACGGCCCAGTCGGCCCAGTCGGCCCAGTCAGCCCAGTCAGGGTCTTCTGGCCGGTGAGCATAGTCCGATCTCTGAGGCATTGATGGTCAGTGGATATGGTCCACCTCCTGCTCATGCAGGGATCCTGCCGGATGATTCCTCGAGGGTCCAATGTATGCTTTTTTTTTTCTAAAAGTTGACAAAGACTCCTATACTTTCTCAAGAATGTGTTTATCAATGGTTCATTTTGTTTTTGCTTTTACAAAAAATTACAGCAAATTTGCTTTATTAAAAGCAAAATCCACATGAAAAAGTGCAGAGAATGAAAAAAAATGTATAAAATAAGGCATTAAGTGCGATTCAGAAATGAAGGATAAAAGGATAGTTCGCCCTGAAATAAAAATGAAGTCATTATTTTCTCAGCCTAATGTTGTTCTAATGCCTTCTTTCTTTTATGGACCTCAAAAGGAGTATTTTTTTTAAAAAGTCCTGCTTACACTCATCCATATAATGGCAATGAATAGCAACCAGCATCAAGCTTTTTTAAAAATATGCAAAAGCGTCATAGAATTATCCCACCGACCCACCCCATTTGTTGTATATTCTAATATAATGTATAATTACTTATTATATCACAATATTACATGTAATGTATAATTTAATGAAAATCCTGACCTTGGCCGTTGGTCTTCTGCGCTTGACTGTGCATTTGTGCGACTCTAGCGCCCAGTTGACACCGACTCGCCCAGAAAAACACCCAAGCTGTGAGAAATCTATTAAGAAAAAACGCTACAATAACAATTAATGTACCTTCTTCTTTGAGGTGAATATATCTGTTGTTCGTCACAACAAGAAGTTATCAAGTTCACATCATTTAACTGTCAGTTCTGTCATAGAGAAGGTATGGATACCTTTTTGCGATATCTAGGCATAATATTTAGGGCCCGAGCACCGATGGTGTAAGGACCATCTTGGAATTGCTCTGTTTATTCATGTTGCATTTTTTATGAATCTTGATTTCTCACAACTTGTATGCTTTTCCTGGGCGAGTCGGAGTGAACTGCCGGGCTTATGGTCTCACAAACACACAGTCGAGCACAGAAAACCAACGGTCAAAGTCCATACAATTTTGTTTTGTTTTCACCAAACCCTATCGAATACCCACAGAACACTTGTAATATACATGTGTAGCATGGGATCATTCTGTCATACTTTTGCATCTTATTAGAAAAATGTATTCTGGTTGCTATTCAGTGCCAATATATGGACAAGCGCAAGCAGGAATTTTTTTAATAAAATTTTTTAGTCCATGAAAGAACAGCATACTGCATCAGAACAACACCAGGGTGAGTAAATGATGTCTTCATTTTTATTTTCACTATCCCTTCAATATTAAAACCAACATTTGGAAATACATTTTAATCATGAAAAGAAAATGATTTAAATGTAGCATATTTTTTGTGAAAGTAATTATTTTTAAATGTGTAATTGTTTTTTTTAAAAGTATTATTTATTATTTTTTGCTAAATATTTGAGAAATAAATATTCTGTACAGTTTAATTACTTTAATAATTCTTAATTACATTCAAATGTATTTAATTATTTCTATATTTTTTATTTTAAAATGCTTTAATACATTGAACTTTTTTCATAATTTATTGAGTATCAGTAAATTACTGATAAACTGACTTAGAATGAAAAGCTGTATTATTATAGACTTTTTAATGACTAAACCCCTTTTTTTTTAGATTTTAGAGATATGGTGATGTCCAGACAGAGTACGTATAAATACGCTCTAACTTTGATTCTGCATTGTGTCAAGTAAGTCTAATTTGATCAATTATACCTTCTCTTGGACTTAGGTCAAATACCCACATTTCTACAGGAGAGTGCAGACGCTGTTCTCCCTACTATGTCAAGTACATTCAGATCTCTAAAACGTACTTATTATGCAGGACAATTTTCTATAATAATTATAATACAGCATTTGCTTATGTTTTCTCTTAGTTCCAACAGTTACCAATCGGTTCCTGCTGCCTTCTGCTGGTCAGTCTAAGCCACTTTGTTTTGACGTTCCTGTTCCTCAGAAACTCAGACTGTTACAGGATTCCGCTTCAGGTACTAATACACATTTACTCTTCATGCACATCTTTTTGAAAGTCATCTTTTTTAATTGAATGTTTTGTATGTACTCATATGTGACTTTCTATGTGTTTTAGAGTTCTATATGAATGGACAATTCATGACTAGACGACAGGGATTCAGTAAAATTGCCTTTCATTACAAAACAAACCATCACCTGACAATATGCACAAGGTCTATCAGATACCAAGATGACCAGAATCATGTTGAGTTTTTGTGGGACCAGGAACCTTCTCAACACATTACAGAGGGGTATATACTACTCAAACTATACAAGTGTTTTACTGCATTTGTGTTATAGCTCCTTTCTGTGAAGTAGAATTTATTCATCAGTTTCTCTGTTTCAACAGCGTGTCCCTGATATTACGGAGGAATGAAATCGACGTTACCATGGGAAACATAAGTGTTGTTATTCTTCTTCACAAGAAACATGGTAAAGTCTTTCTGTGGCCTGCTGTTCGGCAACAGCCAAAAGATGTCAGTTTGATGGGCATTTTAGGTAAGAGTACTTCACTGGTTAAACATTTAAACATGTATTAACACTTTAACCAATTGACCCAGCTAACAGGGAACATTCTCAGAACTTCAGCTAAGGTTTTCTACAAGTTATGAACAAATGTTCTTCCAGTAACATTAATGGAATGTTATCTGGTATTCAATGTTCTCAAAACATTAGCATGAAAATGATATTTATATATTTAGTTCAGTTATGAAACTCTAGAGGTCGTAGGCTGATTGGTCCTTTACATGCAATCTGCAAGCAATTACATCATTTCCACAGAGCACAAGTTGATTGGCCTCTGCTGATCCTGCAGCCAATGAGATTGCTTGCTCAACATTTGAATAGTCTGTTTCTATCAGAGTTCCTCTGAAACCTCTTCCTCCCCCAGCTCCTGTCTACATCTGCTACAGGATTTATGTGTCTATTTATGCAGCTGGATCATATCTTACTCACTCTCAGCAGTGTGTCTGTGTATCTATTTCGCAGTAGAGAGTTCATATACTTGCTGTAGCAGATCTAGTCTGCCAAGACCAAATATATTAACATTACCATATTCAAGGACATGCTAAAACGAATCGGTTACCTAACGTAACCTCGGTTCTCTCTAGATGAGGGAACGAGTATTGCGTAAGCTAGCTTACGCTACGGGAAAGATTCCATCTTTCTGAGAAATTGAAGCCATAAAATTATCCTATAATTTTGTATCCATTGTCAACGCAGTTCAGCTGCAGCAGACCATGAGAGGGCTAGCTAGCCGCTCATTGGTTCGCTCACGGAGAACTGCTTAAGCCTATGAGGGAGCGCGAGTGAACCCGCGACCAATGAGAGTCTGACTCGCTCTCAATACGTCACCGCCCGCCGAAACGGGTGTGGACGAGACTATAAATATCCCGAAATAGGCTGAATAATCTGTTTTTTTCATATACTGAAGCGAAAATTGCCAGTAGCACAAGCACGGCCAGGAACGCAATACTCGTTCCCTCATCTAGAGAGAACCGAGGTTATGTTAGGTAACCGATTCGTTCTCTTATGAGAGGTTCTCTCGTATTGCGTAAGCTAGCTTACGCTACGGGAACACCTGGTCAACGCCGTGCGTGCTAAGCATCCACTATTAGTCCCAGGGGGGACCCCGGGGAACTCTGTAAGTGGGAATGAATATATGTACATGTGACAAAAGGCAAGCGGAGCGGGCCGGTGACTGTGTAGTACATAAGCACATTATAGAGAGGGAACAGAACGAACTAGGTCTGTGTAATTAACCCCCTATAGTGCAGCTCAACCAGAAGAGCTGAAACATACTAGACTGCTAGTAGTTTAGCCTGCAAGGCGGGTACTTCCAGATTGTAAAATCTGACAAAGGTGGAGGGGAAGCCCATCCCGCTGCCACGCAAATGTCGTGAATGGAAATTCCGCTGGACCATGCCCACGATGAGGCCATGCCTCTAGTGGAATGAGCCCTGATGCCCAGAGGGCATGGCAGGTCTTTTGATGCGTATGCTGCTGCAATGGCATCGACAATCCATCTGGATAGGGACTGTTTCGAGGCGGCCAACCCCTTGGTGCGCCCACCGAACGAAACAAAAAGCTGCTCGGATCGTCTGACCGGAGCAGTGCGAGTAACATATAATCTCAGGGCCCTGACTGGACATAGGAGATTAGAATCAGATTCGCTATCGGATGCAGGCAGAGCCGATAGGGATATAACTTGTGCCCTGAACGGGGTGCCGATCGCTTTGGGGACATAGCCATGCCTAGGTTTGAGAACGACTAAGGAGTCCTCAGGTCCAAACTCAAGACAGGACGCGCTGGTGGACAGCGCGTGTAGGTCTCCCACCGTTTTACTGGCGCGAGCGCGAGTAGAAAAACGGTCTTTAGCGACAGGTACTTTAGGTCCACGGTGTTTAACGGTTCGAATGGGGGAGCTTTCATAGCATCAAGAACTATGGAAAGGTCCCAAATCGGCACCGAAGGGGGGCGAGGGGGGTTCATCCTTCTAGCTCTCCTGAGGAAGCGGACTACCAACCCATCTTTGCCCAGTGACTGGCCGCGCCGGGGTTCAGCAAACGCCGCGACGGCTGCCACATACACCTTAAGAGTGGACGGGGATCTGCCCTTGTCCAGCATCTCTTGGAGAAAATTTAGCAAGGAGGGAACCTCGCATAACCGTGGGTCCAGACCCTTTTCGGTGCACCACTTTGAGAACACAGACCATTTTGACGCATAGAGCCTTCTGGTAGAAGCCGCTCTAGCCTGCATGATCGTGTTTAACACTCCCTCTGGCAAAGCAACGGGTAGTTGTTGAGCACCCACGCGTGTAGCGCCCAGCGCTCTGGGTGGGGATGCCAGATCGTGCCGCGAGCTTGGGAGAGGAGATCTGCTCTGACTGGAATGGGCCACGGCGCTGTCTGTGACAGCTGCGTGAGCTCCGGAAACCAAGTCTGACCCTCCCAGCGCGGGGCTATGAGGAGCACCGAGTGCTGCGCTTCTCTGATTCTCTGAAGCACCTGTGGTAGCAGAGAGACCGGAGGGAAAGCATAAAGCGGGCGGCTGGGCCAGGTTTGGGCTAGCGCGTCCTCGCTCCTTGAGAAAAATATTGGGCAGTGGGTGTTCTCCGCCGAGGCGAAGAGGTCCACCTCTGCTCTGCCGAATAAACGCCACAGTTTCTGAACTGTAAGAGGATGCAGGGACCATTCCCCGGGGGGAATGGGGTTCCTGGACAGGCTGTCTGGACCGTCGTTCAGCTGTCCCGGCACGTGCGTCGCTCTGAGCGAGAGCAGGTGACACTGAGACCAAACTAGGATGCGTTCTGTCAGCTGGAAAAGATTCCTGGATCTGACTCCGCCCTGACGGTTTAGATAGGAGACCACGGCCATATTGTCCGAACGGATCAGCACGTGGTGGCCCTGAATGCGCGGGAGAAAACGCATGAGCGCGTTCTCGACCGCCAACATCTCCAAACAGTTTATGTGTAGGAGGCTCTCTTGAGCTGACCAGGGGCCGAAGGCCGGTGAGCCCTCGCAGACCGCTCCCCAACCCGTGTTGGAGGCGTCTGTCGAGATGACTTTTCGGCGTGAAACTGTCCCCATGGAAACGCCCCGCTGAAACCATTCTGCCACTGACCATGGCTGCAGAGCTGTGATACAGGTCTGCGTTACTTTTATCAGCTGGTGGCCCGTGGTCCACGCTCGGTGAGACACATGGCTCTTCAACCAGAGCTGAAGCGGGCGCATGCGCAGTAACCCCAGCTGGAGTACCGCGGAGGCTGAGGCCATACAACCCAACGCTCTCTGAAAAGTTTTCAAAGGCGTGAGTCTGTTCATCTGAAAAGATGCGGCGAGACGCTGCACACGGTGCGCGCGCTGCGTCGACAGACGCGCCGTCATCGTGACCGAGTCCAGCTCTATACCCAAGAAGGAGATAGTCTGACTGGGTTGTAGTACGCTCTTTGTCCAGTTGACAGAGAGGCCTAAAGCTTTCAGATGGTCGAGGAGAACTGTACGATGAGACAGTAACTCTCTCTGAGATTGTGCCAAAATCAGCCAGTCGTCCAAGTAGTTCAGTATTCGCAGCCCCTGACTCCGCAGGGGGGCGAGCGCCATATCCATGCACTTCGTGAACGTATGGGGTGCCAGGGATAGGCCGAACGGTAGGACGGTGTATTGATAAACCTGGCCTTCGAAGGCGAAACGTAAGAATGGCCTGTGAAGGGGATTTATCTGGATCTGAAAGTATGCATCTTTCAGATCTAGTGATATGAACCAGTCCCCCTGGCGCACATGCGCGAGGAGTTTTTGATAGTGAGCATTTTGAACGGTCTCTTTATGAGAGCTTTGTTCAGAGATCTGAGGTCTAATATTGGTCTGAGACCGCCGTCTTTCTTGGGGACAAGAAAATAACGGCCGTAAAACCCCGACTCGCTTATAGCCAGAGGCACCCTCTCTATAGCCCTCTTGCACAACAGACTTGCTATCTCTGAACGGAGCAGTGACACTGCTTCTGGGTTCACAGTAGTTTCTAGCCGCGCTCGGAAGCGAGGAGGGCGGCGACGAAACTGTAAGCGATAGCCTAGCTTTATTGTGTTTAACACCCACTGGGAGATTCCCGGAATAGCTTCCCACGTTTTGAAGCATGACGCTAGGGGGTGAATGGCTACATGGTCCCCATTGCTGCACTTCGCGGGCTGCGTGAGCGCGCTGATAGTGCTTATAACAGCGGGACTTACACTTGGAGAGGAGTTTAAGGGCCCTGTAACAGAGTGAACAGAGGTAGGACGCGCACACGGGCTTGTCCCGCTTTATGAGAGTGGACTCTGTGTGAGACAGGGGAACTGAAGTGCTTTTGTGTATGATTGAACACAGTGTTGTGGGCACATTTCGTACACAAGAGGCTTTTATGCTCTTTTTGAGATTTCTCTGGGTCGCCGTGAAAACGGCGTTTGTGCTCATGCAAGCGGGAAGGGAGACCGGCTTGGTTATGGCAGAAAACACTGCTGTAGTAGCCGCCTGGGCGGGGACTAACAGAGGGCAAATCTTTGACGGCAGTCCGGCCGCAGCGGGAGAGCGCCGTCTTTTGCTTTTCAGCTGTGCTAGGCAGACTTTGGTTGCTCAGGTTTCAGCGCGATTCTAGGCCGAGGCCCCCGAGGAGGCGGCGGCCTGTGACGGCTGTCAGAGCGGGAACGCGGGCGGCCGCCCTGGCGACGCTGAACAGTCTGGTTGTGCTGAGCTGTGCGCTGGGGTGGGGCTCGTGCAGGAGGCTGATCACGTGGGCGGCCTGCAGAGGAGCTAGCGCGACGATGCAGAAAGAGGTTCATGGCCTGCGAAGCTTTCTGTACTTCGGAGAAGCGGTCGACGATACCCGTGACGGCAGATCCGAAGAGGCCGGCTGGAGAGAGCGGGGCGTTGAGAAAAGCGGCGCGCTCGGAATCTCCCATGTCGGCGAGAGTGAGCCATAGGTGTCTCTCAGACACACAGATGGCGGCCATGCATTTCCCCAGGGCTAGGGCAGCAGACTTTGTGGCGCGAAGGGCAAGGTCCGTGGCGCTCCTCAAATCCGCGACAGAAGGGGGGTTCTTTCCGCTCTCATCCCACTCACGCAGCAAATCGCCTTGCAGAATTTGCAGCACGGACATCGAGTGGAGTGCAGATGCTGCCTGGCCGGCGGCTGACTATGCGCGGCCGTGAAAACTTGAAGTCGCTCTGCAGGCTTTTGAGGGAAGCACAGGTGATGAGCGCCATCTAGCAGAGGGCGGGCATTAGTGTGCGGCGACCAAGTGTTCAACAGGAGGGATGGCGAGGTAGCCCTTCTCTGCGGCTCCGTCCACAACGCGGAGCGGGGTGGAAGAATCAGAGCTAGATCTGGCAGAGAGCGGGGCATTCCAGGACTTTGAGAGCTCAGCGTGCAGCTCGGGCAGGAAGGGCGCAGCCCGTTTGGCAGTGGGAGTCGAGCGCTGGCGGAAGTAGCTGCCGTCAATGCGGTTGATGGTCTGCTCGGGGGGAGGAGACCAATCGAGACCGAGGCGCTCGACGGCCTGTGTGAGGAGGCGCATTAGCTCTTCTTCAATGCCAGCGCGAGTACTGGAAGATTCTTGGTTCGAGGAGACCTGAGAACCGGACCAATCCTCACTGTCGGAAGCGAGAAGCGAACATGTGTCCTTGATGTCCGCGGCGTCATCGGAGGCAACAGAGCGGCCACTCGGCGGCAACTGTTCGTCCGGAAGCGGCGGAGAAGGAGAGCGGGAGGCTACAGGCTCCGGCGGAATGAACGCTTCTTGCTGGGGCTCCGGCGGCCTCTGAGCGCGGCGTTTCTTCTTCCGCGGCGCAGACAGAGGCGGCTTGGGAGCATTTTTAGCGGCCAACAGTCGAGCCCGCAGGGTCAACATAGGCATTGTATCGCAGAAGTCGCAGCCGCCATCGGCGAGGGCGACTTCGGCGTGCTCCGGTCCAAGGCAGAGGGCGCAGATGACGTGGCGGTCTCCAGCCTCGAGGGGAGCACGGCAGGAGCCGCAGGAATTCCGAGACATCTAGCTCACAGAACGGCTGAAGGTGGCGAAGACGGCCGGCTTCCTCAGTCTCCCAAACGCTCGCTAGAAGGTGCCTTCTCGACGACGGCGGCTTCTCTCTCAGGATCAGCAGATGCAGGTGCGTCGCTGAAGGATGAAATAATCTGATTATTCAGCCTATTTCGGGATATTTATAGTCTCGTCCACACCCGTTTCGGCGGGCGGTGACGTATTGAGAGCGAGTCAGACTCTCATTGGTCGCGGGTTCACTCGCGCTCCCTCATAGGCTTAAGCAGTTCTCCGTGAGCGAACCAATGAGCGGCTAGCTAGCCCTCTCATGGTCTGCTGCAGCTGAACTGCGTTGACAATGGATACAAAATTATAGGATAATTTTTTGGCTTCAATTTCTCAGAAAGATGGAATCTTTCCCGTAGCGTAAGCTAGCTTACGCAATACGAGAGAACCTCTCGTAAGAGAACTATTCAGAGAGAGTTGTCATGATTGAAAAAAAAAAAAAAAAAAAATTTCAGAACATTAATAAAACCTGGACGTTTTGAATGTTTAGGGAACATTCAGAAATAATATATTTTTTTTACTTAACAGGAACGTTAGCAAAATTGTCTTTAGACATATTTTTGTTTTGTTAGTTGGGTAAGCAATTAAATGGTACATTTTGATTTGTATCTTGCTTTATTAAACGGGATAAAATCTCAATTACTGTGGTTAATATTGAAGGAAAAGCTGAGGCTTCATATGAGGAGGTTCAAGGATCACAAACACCAACTCTAAAGATAATGGACCAGGAAGTGAAGGCGAGCTTGTAAGTGATCAAACGTGATACACACAGCTGATTTTTTCCTTTATTATATATCTGTTTTAATCTATGAATGTATCTGTAGGGAGGATGTCACAGACTACACACTTCCTTCAACTCCGGTTATCAGATGTTGGCTTGTCCCGTTCCAGGCTGTGATGCAGGGAGACATTTCTGATTTCACTGTCACTCAGCTGTAGAGTTCAATGTGGGCAAATTATAAACTGGGACAAAACATGTTTCTATGTAAAACACTTGCTGATGTCTGTCTGTCTGTCTATCTATCTATCTAATGAAATAGCACTTAAAATTGTATGCATAGCAACCCTTTGATTGGTGCCTTTTCAATCAAAGTAGTGATTGTGATTATTGTATTTTATGAGGTCATGTCTGATAGTAAAATAAAAAAACAGCAACAAACTTCCACAGAATGTAAAGTATTTACAAGTTAGTAAACTTAGTAAAAATAGATCATATATTTTCTAAAAAAGTATGCCTCAATATTGACTTTTGAGGGGTTCAAGAGTCTCTGATGGACATTAGCTCAAGGGAAGTATAAATAATAAAACATAACTTGTTATAATTTATTATAAATATCTGGATCAGTTAATACAATTAACTTGCTGCAGAATACCACAATCAAATAACCTGTTCGTCCAACAAACACCCATTTATTAATTTATTTATTCTAAGAAATTGTAATTACCGGGGTAAGGGAAATAACTTTCTTATTGTACAGTACTAGGAGCATGTAGCCAAAATCTGCATAATTAGGGACTCCAGTAAATGAGCACAAACAACTTTACATGTGACACGAAAAAGACTTTATTAACTACTAAACACTTAAACTACTCTAACATACACACACGCACGCACACACACGCACGCACGCACGCACACACACACACAGTTTACCAAGGGATAGAGAGTTGAAGCAGAATACAGGAAAGCATTGTTTGAAATTCAGCAATTTAAAATCCTTGAACTAACCATCAGTTTTTTAAATCTAACACACCCTAAAAGGGGTAGGTTAGGTATACTTAATATATCAAATAATGAGACTAAGTTTGATATTCAAATTAAACGGTCCTGATGGAATTTGCTCCAGTTGATCTTTGCTGATGTTGTCTTGAGAGAGAACCAGTTGGAGTCAGAGGATCTTTGGTGAGTAGAAAGACAAGACCACAGCCTGGCACAAACTTAGGGCTCATTGAAGACTTCTAGCTGAACATCATGTTCACATCAGAATTTCTCAGAATCGGGGGAACCGAGTGATCTTGTGATCAGTGATCTTGTAGAGTGAAGATGTCACAACCTCAGGATTTGAGTGAGCTAATAAGAAGTTGTTCCGATGGAGGGAAACTTTACAATCCCTTGATCTGGCAGGGTATTTGCATATGTAATTTGTTTGGGTATTTAACCATTTAAGCCCACCGCCAACTATAGTTGCCGCAGTGTATAGTTGTCATTTTCCTTTTGTAAGTATTTTTCTAGATGTTATCCATGTTGTATGTCTCAATGCCATGCAAGGAAACAACCAAATAAAGGATTTCAAGAAAAAAAAAAAGGTATTCACTTCTCTCCTGTCACATGAGGCTGTCAACTTCCTACCCCTACTTCCAGGAAGCATGGCGAAGGCAAACCCTCCCAAAGAAAGCTCATTTTCATATTATTAAGTATTTTTTTGTTGACATATATATATCTACATAATCATGAAGGTCTCTAGAATCCTCCAAACAAAACAAATCTTACAATAGATCTATAGTTTTTCAATAATGTTACATTATGATTAGAATCAAACCTGATTAGAAAGTTACAAAGAGAAAAGTTGGAGTCTTTTATCATTTATTTCAAACATCTGTTTTTCATATAATTCTAAAAATTGTGTGAAGTGTGCCACTTCATTTCTGTCTATGTGTGTTCTTTCTGATTTTGAGGATGAATTTTGTCCATTGACAAAAATCATTTGATTCTAATCATAATATAACATTATTGAAAAACAGATTTTTTTTCCAGTACAAAAAAATGCCTAAACCTCGACAAAAAGTAACTTTTATTGTTATAATTGTGATTTCATAATATGTAGATATGAATACAACTGGAAAAACTTGTGAAATTATGTCTTTCATTTAGTCAAATAGCAAATAGCAAATAGTGGAGCTCTGCAGCCATCTACTGGTTAAAGTGATAATTTGTTACTTTTAAAACGGCATTTTCCAAAAGATGGGCAAAATCTTACACTAAACCATGTCAAATTATCCATGTTATCCCCATAAATGAAAGTTAGAAATGTGGGTCAAAAAGACCCCAAACAGCACACAAGGTTTAAGACAAATGGATTTGTTGTTTGTTGTGTTTTCATATTCAAGAGATTATAAGCTAGATTCTGCTTTTTTTGGGTTCGCATCAAACGTTCTTTGACTTTTATACACAATAAATTTGTTTATGAATATAGATTGATCTGTTGAAAGCAGTTATTTTGAGATAGATGCCAAATGTTCTCCTCCTATTCATATTTTCATTCATTCATTCATTTCTCATTTCTTTTCATGAAAATGCATTATTTATACCAATCACATACAATTCATTTAAAATTTCCTTTTCATTTCCATGATCAGAAAGGAGCAGATGGAAGAATAATATTCTTATATTTATCTGCCCCCTTTATAGACATCAATAGTAGATGGCATTAACATTGTTCCCTCCACCATCACCCAAAATATATATTAACATAGATATCATTAGCACTGTTCCCTCCACCATCACCCAATCTCCAACATATCTGATATTTATTTAAACTTTTATACATTGACCACATACAATCCAATTCAAATTTCAGTTTGATATAATTCAAGTTGTTTCTTTTTATAACTCTTTTTAAATTCCAAAATATTTGTACAACTTTTTAAGTCTTTCCTTAGAAGATTCCATGCTTTTACTCCAGCAACAGACAAACACATTTGTTTCAGGTTTGTTCGTGCTATTAGATGTTTAAAGTCATACGGCCGTCTGTGATTTCCATCTTCAGAAGTAAAAACAAATAACTTTTGTAAGTCATGTGGAAGAGCTTTGCTTCTAGCTTTAAACATCACTAATAAAGTTTGTAATTCTACAATATCTTTAAATTTTAATAATCCTGACCTAATAAAGAGTGGATTTGTGTGGTCTCTATATCCTGCTTTGAAAATAATGCGAATGGCTCTTTTCTGTAAAATAAATAAAGGCATAGTGTTACTATGATATGTATTTCCCCATATTTCTACACAATAGTTTAAATAAGGCAAAATCATAGAACAATATAACATTTTCATTGTATTATACGGTAAGCTGTATTTAACCTTATTCAAAATAAATAGGCTTTTTGCCATCTTATTTTTAACATGCAATATATGACTTTTCCACGTCAATTTTTCATCTAAGGTGACTCCTAAAAATCTAATTTCAGACACCTTCTCAATATTTACATTATTTATAGATAAGCTGACTTCCTCTTTTCTTTTATTGCTAAATATCATAAACTTTGTCTTATTCAAATTTAAAGATAATTTATTCACATCAAACCACAATTTTAGTTTAACCCTTCAAAGTCGATTGACGCTCTAGAGCGTCAAAATGCACTCCCCTTACAAATCTACTAATAACTTCGGAATGCATCAAGGTATTAACTTACTTTTTTTTTTATTAAAAACGTACTCGGTTACTAACGTAACCTCGGTTCTCTCTAGAGAGGGAACGAGTACTGCGTAATAGCTTACGCTATGGGGAAAACTCTTTTCATCGAGATATTGAAGCCAAAAAATTATCCTTAATTTTTAATCAATGTAAAACGCTTTGCAGCAGCAAGCAGACATAGGCGAGACAGCTTGCGCGCCTATTGGCTGTCTTGCGGCAAAAGCAGCAGCCTATCGAGAGAGGCTCTGCGTGACGTCATGACGAATGGGGGCACTTCGCGCCCATATCGTCACGTCCCGCCAGAAAGGGCGTGGTCTCGCCCTATAAACAAACTCGATAAGCTGCCATACACTGATTTTTCATCGCCGAAGCGAACCAGAGCGTATTCCAAGCACGGCAAGATACGCAGTACTCGTTCCCTCTCTAGAGAGAACCGAGGTTACGTTAGTAACCGAGTACGTTCTCTTACGAGAGTATCTCTCGTACTGCGTAATAGCTTACGCTATGGGGAACACAGTGTAACACGCCGTGCGGATAGGGATCCAACACCAAAGTCCCAGGGGCAAAGGCCCAGGGCTCATGTAGTGCATAATCACCATACACTCACAGAGAGTAAAAAAGGAGAGGCTGGAAGCATTTCTCCTTATAGATAGACCCACAGGGGCTAACCATATGACCATTAAACCACGCAGCCAGGGTGAAAGCTTTCAGCCTAAACTGGGTGGCCCTACTTGTGCCAGTACTCATGGAGCTGCTGCATCGGTCTGAACGATGCGCATGCCAAACACTCAGCATCCGAGCCGCACAGCGGGCAGATAGCACTGAAGTCTAGATAGCCAAAAGCTTAGCTTGTAAGGCAGGCACCTCCAGGTTATAGTATTTTATAAATGTAGACGGCGAGGCCCAGCCCGCGGCCGTACAGATATCTTGCAGGGTGACCCCGCTAGACCATGCCCACGACGAGGCCACGCCTCTCGTGGAGTGCGCTCTGACACCCAAGGGGCACTGCAAGCCCTTAGAAGTGTAAGCCAGCGCTATGGCATCGACTATCCATCTGGATAGGCTCTGTTTCGAAGCGGCAAGCCCCTTGGAACGCCCGCTATACGAAACGAAAAGCTGCTCGGTCTGTCTGAACCCAGACGAGCGGGACACATAAGCTCTTAATGCCCTGACTGGGCAAAGAAGAGTCGCGTCGTCCTCCTCATTGAGAACCGGAAGGGCAGACAGGGAAATCACCTGGGCCCTGAACGGTGTGTTGAGGGATTTCGGCACGTAGCCGTGCTTAGATTTGAGTATGACCTTTGAGTCATTAGGCCCAAACTCCATGCATGACACGCTTACTGAAAGCGCTTGTAAGTCCCCTACGCGCTTCACTGAAGCAAGAGCCGTAAGAAACGCTGTCTTGAAAGACAAGTGTTTCATGTCTGACGACTGGATTGGCTCGAATGGGGCACCTTTCATGGCCTCCAAGACCGTGGAAAGGTCCCATGTCGGGACTGAAGGGGGCCTGGGAGGGTTTAGCCTCCGAGTTGTCGTTCTTTCCCAGTGACTGGCCAGACACCGGTTTTGCAAACGTTGCTATGGCCGCCACGTATACTTTGAGCGTGGATGGGGTCCTGCCCTTATCCAGTAGCTCCTGAAGGAAGGAAAGCACTTCCGTAACCCCGCAGTCTACAGGTGAAAAAGCCCTGCGCTTGACACCAAGCAGAGAAAACCGACCATTTCGAGGAGTAGAGCCGTCTGGTAGACGGGGCTCTAGCCTGCGCGATCGTGTTTAACACTCCCTCTGGGAGGTCAGCGGGTACCCGTTGATGGCCCATGCGTGCAGGGACCACAAATCCGGGCGAGGATGCCAAATCGAGCCTTCCGCCTGAGAGAGGAGGTCTCTCCTCAACGGTAAGAGGCCATGGGGCTGCGCTGGTCAGCTGCATCAGGACAGGGAACCAAGACTGGTTTGTCCAGAGCGGAGCTATGAGTAGCACTGGGCATCCCTCCCTCCTGATTCGCTCCAACACCTGAGGCAGGAGTGAGACAGGGGGAAAAGCATATGGGGGGCGGCGGGGCCAAACATGGGCCAGCGCGTCCCGGCTTTTCGAGAAGAATCTCGGGCAATGAGCGTTTTCTTGGGACGCGAACAGGTCCACCTGCGCTTTGCCAAACGTTTCCCACAGCAGCTGGATCGTCTGCGGGTACAGCGACCATTCTCCTGCTGGGACGTTGTTTCTGGACAGCCTGTCTGGCCCCACATTTAGGTGACCAGGCACATGCGCCACTCTCAGCGAGAGCAGGTTGTGCTGAGCCCAGACCAGGAGGCGTTCCTTCAGCCTGTAAAGGTTTCGGGACCTGACGCCGCCCTGGCGATTTATGTCCGCCACCACTGACATGTTGTCTGATCGGACCAAGACGTGGTGGCCTTTTATCTGGGGACAGAAGCGCCGTAGCGCTCTGTCGACTGCTATTAATTCCAAGCAGTTTATGTGAAGGAGCTTCTCCCGTACTGACCACAGGCCAGCTAGCGGTCTGCCCTCGAGCAGCGCTCCCCACCCCGATGTGGAGGCGTCCGTAGACACCACCTTCACACCCGAGGCGATCCCCAGACTCACACCTGACTGATACCAGTCGGTCACTTTCCACGGTTTCAGAGCTGAAACGCACTGAAGGTCGACCCTGAGGCGAAATAGACCCGCGGTCCACGCCCTGGGGGAACTTGTGCTTTTAGCCATAGCTGCAGTGGGCGCATGCGGAGCAGGCCCAACTGGAGTACGGAGGCTGCTGAGGCCATCAGACCCAGCATTTTCTGAAACCTTCTGAGCGGGACTATAGAGCCGTGGCGGAAGGATTTCGCGACGTGCTGAATATTTAATCCGTGCTTCGGTAACAGGCGTGCCGTCATGGATAGCGAGTCAAACACTGTTCCCAGAAAGGAAATTTTCCGACTGGGGAGCAGTGAGCTTTTCGCCCAATTGACTGTAAGGCCCAGCTCCTCGAGGTGCTCGAGTAATGCGGCCCTGTGTTCTATGAGCTCTGTTCGTGAACGAGCTAGAATCAGCCAATCGTCCAAGTAGTTCAAAACTCGCATGCCCCGAAGTCTCAGGGGGCCGAGTGCCGCGTCCATGCACTTCGTGAACGTACGGGGTG
The DNA here is from genome assembly GCA_036326025.1 of Chrosomus eos. Classification (NCBI taxonomy): domain Eukaryota; kingdom Metazoa; phylum Chordata; class Actinopteri; order Cypriniformes; family Leuciscidae; genus Chrosomus; species Chrosomus eos. Next base: position 6,408,537 of record CM070839.1, on the reverse strand, counting down.
CTAGGGACAGGCCAAACGGCAGGACTGTGTATTGATATGCCTGGCCCTCGAAGGCGAATCTCAAGAATCGCCTGTGATGGGACGCCATTTATATTTGGAAATAGGCGTCTTTCAGATATATTGACATGAACCAGTCTCCTTGGCGCACTTGTGCGAGGATTTTCCTGGTCGTAAGCATTTTGAACTGGCGCTTCACAAGCGTTCTGTTCAGCAGTCGCAGATCTAGAATGGGTCTGAGCCCTCCATCTTTTTCGGTACCAGAAAATATCTGCTGTATAAGCCCCCTTCGCCCTGAGATAGAGGTTCTATAGCCCCTTTTCTCAGTAGTTTCGCTATCTCGGCTCGAAGTAGATGAAACACTTCGCTTTTCACCGTAGTTTCGACACGCGCCGTATAACGGCGGGGGCGTCGAGCGAACTGTAGCGAATAGCCTCTCGTTATAGTGTTCAACACTCATTCTGATACCCGGGAAGCCTTGGCCACGCATCTGCGTGAATAGCTAGGGGTAGAATGAAATCTGGGCTCTGGCCGCGGCAGGACGGCCGCTCGAGAGCCCCTGTGTACTGGGAACACAACACCGTGTTTACAGCGTTCGAGGCGGGGGGGCGCGCTGATCACAGCGGGCAGCCTGGCCGCGCTCAGCTTCTCTATGGCGGGACGCGCAGAGAAAGCGAGCGGGGCGAATCCCGTGGGATTCGGCGTGTGTGAGAGAATGTGGGCACATTTACTAAATGCGGGCACATTTACTACACTGAGAATACTGTCAGCTCGCGCGACTGAATCACTGTTGTTTACAGCGTGCGAGGCGCGCGCTGATCACAGCTGGCAGCCTGGCCGCGCTCAGCTTCTCTGTGACGGGTTGTGCAGAGAAAACGAGCGGGGGCGAATCCCGTGAGATTCGGCGTGTCTGTGAGAAATGCGGGCGCGAGACAGCGGGCACATTTTCTGCACTGAGAACACTCGGCTCGCGCCGACTGAATCAACGCTGTGTATACTGTACAGCGTGCGAGGCGGGGTGCGCGCTAATCACAGCGGGCAGCCTGCCCGCGCTCAGCTTCTCTGTGACGGGTTGTGCAGAGAAAGCGAGCGGGGGTGAATCCCGTGGGATTCGGCGTGTCAGTGAGGAAATGCGGGCGTGGGACAGCGGGCACATTTACTGCACTGAGAACACTGTCGGCTCGCGCCGACTGAATGTGTGTTAGTTTCGTTTTTACAGAAACCAAGGGACACGCATCGTGTAGTGTAAGTGGGCATTGTATGGGCGCGTTCACTACATTTTCTGCACAACCGACCTGAGTCGGTTTTATTTGTGCTAGCCCTGCACCGTGGCGGGCTGTGTCTGGGTGTGGGAATGGGCACTGGGACGTGGGCATTCTTACAACACTCGTAACACCATCGGCCGTGGCCGGAACACCAGAAAATGCACACTTTATTGGATTTATCTGGGTAGCCATAGAAAGGCTTTTGTGCGCAGGCAAGCGGGCTGAGACACCGGCTGCTTCACTGCAAAATACACTGGGACAGTCACAACGCATGGAACTGAACGAGCGAGAAGTTTTGGTGGAAATCCGGCCGCAGCGGGCTTTACCTCAATCCTCGGCCGGGGCCCGCGCTGAGGGGGCGGCGTCCAGCAGAGCGAGAGCGCGGTGTTTGATCTCGGGCCTGGCGGCGCTGTTGGTTAGCCGAAACGATGGCCTTTGTGCGCAGGCAAGCGGGCTGTGGAACCAGCGTGCTCACTGCGAAATACACTGGAACAGTCACATTGCTTGGAACTGAACGAGCGAGAAGTTTTGGTGGAAATCCGGCCTCAGCGGGAACTGAACACCGTCGCTTTCCTAGAGAGACTAGGAAGGCCTTGAGACCTCGGGCTTTATCTCAATCCTCGGCCGGGGCCCGCGCTGAGGTGGGCGGCGTCCAGCAGAGCGAGAGCGTCGAGGAACACGGAGCGCTCAGCTTCCGTCATCTCGGATAGCGTTAGCCACAAATGTTTCTCACCTTTCAGGGAGGAAGGGTCTCGACTGTGACGGAGCTTCGTCTTTCCCGAGAAAGCGTCCGTCCAGCCTGTTGCGCGTTAGTTGCGCGGGCGCCTTTCAGTCGAGGCCGATGTAATCCATGGCTTGAGAGAGCGGACGCATCGGCTCAGTTTCAATGCCGGCTCCGGTAGGTTCGTCGAGCTCAAGTGCGGACGCGGCGGCAGACGGCGGCCGTTGTCCGTTTGGAGCGACTCGAGCGAAACCGGCGAAGCTGGCGGGCGAACCGGCGAGCTTTGGCGGGCAGAAGATAGCTCGGGAGCGCGCTGGGCGCGGCGCTTCTTGCGGCGCGGCATCACGGTGGGCTGGAATGCGAGCTCGGAGAACGACGCCAGGCGAGTCCGCAGAGTCACCATAGGCAGCCGCTCACAATGATGGCATCCGCCGTCAGCGAGCACGATGGCCGCGTGATCCTCACCCAGGCAGGACACGCAGATGACGTGGCGGTCCTCATCGCTGAGTGGGGCTCGGCAAGAGCTACAGGAAGGCATCTTTAAAAAGACGCAGCTCTTTTAGAGGTAGTGGGAGAAAAATGCAAATATAGCAAACACACACACTCTAAGGCAGAGGAAAGGATATGTACGCCGGAAAGCGCAGCAGGTACGGCGGCTGAAGGCGGCGAGGCCAGCGACTCCAGGCTCAAAGGCACGTCCCGCTGAAGGCTACAGGTCGACGGCGCGGCTTCTCATCCGGATCCAGCGATGCGTGAGCTTCGCTGAAGAGTTGAAAAATCAGTGTATGGCAGCTTATCGAGTTTGTTTATAGGGCGAGACCACGCCCTTTCTGGCGGGACGTGACGATATGGGCGCGAAGTGCCCCCATTCGTCATGACGTCACGCAGAGCCTCTCTCGATAGGCTGCTGCTTTTGCCGCAAGACAGCCAATAGGCGCGCAAGCTATCTCGCCTATGTCTGCTTGCTGCTGCAAAGCGTTTTACATTGATTAAAAATTAAGGATAATTTTTTGGCTTCAATATCTCGATGAAAAGAGTTTTCCCCATAGCGTAAGCTATTACGCAGTACGAGAGATACTCTCGTAAGAGAAGCTGACATTCGTCTGCGTAAAAGGACTCTGACTGTGTTGACTTCTGCGAATGATAAGCCTTCCGTATTTGAGTGCAAATCTATAGCATTTTACCGCAAAACAGAGAAATTGTACTTAACCCTATCTATTGATATAAAGAGCTGTTGTGGGTGTGTGTGCATACTTGCCAACCTTGAGACCCCAAAATTCGGGAGATATTCAAGGGGGGGCATATATCACAAACGCAAATTTTTTTTGTACAATATTTTTTGTATATATATAGGCTATATATATATATATATATATTTGTATAATGCAGAGCAATTTTCACTGACAGCACCCACGAATTACTTACAAGAGAAGTGTAAATACAAAATACATAGGCTACTTTATCCGTGTTTCTGCTTGTGCTTTCATCACACATCAGCAGGGCTCTGAAGTGTCACGCATTGAGGGTGACAGTCACTCATTTCGGTCTTTTGTCACGCTCTCCCGCCACACATTGTATTTCTCACGCTGAAAAACTATTTGTAATATATTTAATATGCCGCAGCGCCCTATACTCTGGCCGCGCGTCTCCTCTGGTGTTGTTCGTCTGGTGTTGTTAGCCAATCAGAAAAAATATATTTTGCACTATTGTTTCTAAGTAAGATTTAACGCAACAACCAATGACACCCCGTCGGCTGGGTGTCTCTCTCGCACCCGCACTCGGAAATCGGGAGAAATTCGGGAGAAAGGTCGGTCCGGGAGATTTTTGGGAGGGGCTATGAAATTCGTGAGTCTCCCGGAAAAATCGAATCGGTTACCTAACGTAACCTCGGTTCTCTCTAGATGAGGGAACGAGTATTGCGTAAGCTAGCTTACGCTACGGGAAAGATTCCATCTTTCTGAGAAATTGAAGCCAAAAATTATCCTATAATTTTGTATCCATTGTCAACGCAGTTCAGCTGCAGCAGACCATGAGAAGGCTAGCTAGCCGCTCATTGGTTCGCTCACGGAGAACTGCTTAAGCCTATGAGGGAGCGCGGATGAACCCGCGACCAATGAGAGTCTGACTCGCTCTCCCTACGTCACCGCCCCCGAAGCGGGCGTGGACGAGGCTATAAATACCCCGAATAGGCTGAATAAAATCTGGTTTTTTTCAATTCTGAAGCGAACATCGCCAATAGCACAAGCACGGCCAGGAACGCAATACTCGTTCCCTCATCTAGAGAGAACCGAGGTTACGTAAGGGAAACCAGGCTGTTCGTGGAAATCTTCCCATTCATTTAAGTTGCCATTGTCGCCATAGGTGCTGCGAGGGTCCGCGTGCTCGAAATGGACGACACGACCTGCTTATTCCAATGGCGAGTGGGACCTTTTCCAAAATCGCATATAAAGTAGCCGACATTAGCATAAATTACCATAGGCTCTGAGTGGACGCCTCTGGGGGTGCCAGCGCACTACGGGCAGGTCCACCAAGTGCTTTTGGGGTCCGCCAGCCACCTACTCTTCACCATAGTCATCCTCAGTACCAGCAAGCGCCTATTATGACCCCTAACCACCTATTCTCCTCTTCATTGCCACGAAGTGCCTATGGGGTCCCCTAACCGCCTAAACTTCACCATAGTCTTCCTCATTGCCCACGAAGTGCCTATTTTGACCCCTAACCACCTATCCTCTTCTTCATTGCCACGAAGTGCCTATGGGGTCCCCTAACCGCCTAAACTTCACCATAGTCTTCCTCATTGCCCACGAAGTGCCTATTTTGACCCCTAACCACCTATCCTCTTCTTCATTGCCACGAAGTGCCTATGGGGTCCCCTGACCACCTAAACTTCACCATAGTCTTCCTCATTGTCCACCAAGTGCCTGTTTTGACCCCTAACCACCTATCCTCTACTTCATTGCCACAAAGTGCATATGGGGTCCCCGGACCACCTAAACTTCACCATAGTCTTCCTCATTGTCCACCAAGTGCCTATTTTGACCCCTAACCACCTATCCTCTACTTCATTGCCACGAAGTGCCCATGGGGTCCCCTGACCACCTAAACCTCACCATAGTCTTCCTCAGTACCACTTAGTCTTAGTCATAGGCCATGTGCTCCACAAAGGGTGGACAGAAAGGTCCGATCGGCCCGAAACTGACGTATGCGTCCCGCCACGGGCCCCTGAGACGGGTTCTAGAGTTCCGTGTCCCCCTGAACTTTTTTCGCGCTAATTGGCCACCAACAGCCCCATGGAATAAGTTGCACGTGGGACGTCACATAAACAGTGGCCAAAAGGGGTCGAAAGGTCGCGGCGGCCCCAAATTCGACACGGCGGTAGTCCAGGGGCCCCCGGTACTAGATCCTGGATTTGGCGGTTCTAGATCAGTTCTAAGTGTGGGTTTCAGCGAAAAGGCTCGTTGGAAAGGTCCGATCGGCCCGAAACTGACGTATGCGTCCCGCCACGGGCCCCTGAGACGGGTTCTAGAGTTCCGCGTCCCTCTGACCTTTTTTCGCCCTAATTGGCCACCAACAGCCCCATGGAATAAGTTGCACGTGGGACATCAAACAGACAGTCGCCCAAAGGGGTCAAAAGGTCGCAGTGACCCCAAATTCAACACGGTGGTAGTCCAGGGGCCCCGGTTCTAGATCACGGGTCGCGGGGTTCTAGATCGGTTCTAAGTGTGGGTTTCAGCAAAAAGGCTCGTTGGAAAGGTCCGATCGGCCCGAAACTGACGTATGCGTCCCGCCACGGGCCCCTGAGACGGGTTCTAGAGTTCCGTGTCCAAAACTGCTCGTTTGGCCGAAAAAAGACCCCGTTGGCCTGGGAGCGCCTTTAAAGTTTGCATTGAATAGGTTGCACGTGGGAGGGCGGAAATACAGGGGTCGAAAGGTCGCCCGCCTCCAAATTCGCCGCCCTGGTAGCCGAGGGGCCCCCGGTTCTAGATCCCGGATCGCAGGGTTCTAGATCGGCTCCAAGTGTGTGTTTTTGCAGTGCAAAAATCTCCTCACTTTGGTTCTGCTGAGCATATGTCTTTCTGTGTGTTCAAGAGGGCCGCCATTAATTGGGCCATGTGCTCGGTGAAGGGTGGACAGAAAGGTCCGATCGGCCCGAAACTGACGTATGCGTCCCGTCACGGGCCCCTGGGACGGGTTCTAGAGTTCCGTGTCCCTCTGACCTTTTTTCGCGCTAATTGGCCACCAACAGCCCCATGGAACAAGTTGCACGTGGGACGTCACATAAACAGGGGCCAAAAGGGGTCGAAAGGTCGCGGCGGCCCCAAATTCGACACGGCGGTAGTCCAGGGGCCCCCGGTTCTAGATCCTGGATTTGGTGGTTCTAGATCGGTTCTAAGTGTGGGTTTCAGCAAAACGGCTCGTTGGAAGGGCCCGATCGGCCCGAAACTGACACACGCGTCTCGTCACGGGCCCCGGGGACGGGTTCTAGAGTTCCGTGTCCCTCTGACCTCTATTCACGCTAATTGGCCACCAACAGCCCCATGGATCAAGTTGCACGTGGGGCGTCAAACAAACAGTCGCCCAATGGGGTCAAAAGGTCGCAGCGACCCCAAATTCGGCACGGCGGCAGTCCAGGGGCCCCCGGTTCTAGATCATGGGTCGCGGGGTTCTAGATCGGTTCTAAGTGTGTTTTTCAGTTTGACCTTTCGAGAGGGAATGACAGTCTATGAGCTCACTATGAGTGCAAGTGGCCTTTGAGAGAAACTTGAAAAAGGGTTGCATAAAATTTGGCCCTGAGTTCTAGAGACTCGACCTCCTGATATGTCGTTCGGGGGGCCCGAGGGGGCCCGACACGCAGTGTTTGGGGCCCGTGGGACCTCAGGGGGCCGAACAGGGGCCACTGACACGTGCGACTTATCCCATTCATTTTCACAGGTGTTTGGTGGACGTGTGACAGAAAGGTCCGATCGGCCCGAAGCTGACGTATGCGTCCCGCCACGGGCCCCTGAGACGGGTTCTAGAGTTCCGTGTCCCCGTGACCTTTTTTGGCGCTAATTGGCCACCAACAGCCCCATGGAATAAGTTGCACGTGGGACATCAAACAGACAGTCGCCCAAAGGGGTCAAAAGGTCGCAGTGACCCCAAATTCGACACGGTGGTAGTCCAGGGGCCCCCGGTTCTAGATCATGGGTCGCGGGGTTCTAGATCGGTTCTAAGTGTGGGTTTCAGCAAAAAGGCTCGTTGGAAAGGTCCGATCGGCCCGAAACTGACGTATGCGTCCCGCCACGGGCCCCTGAGACGGGTTCTAGAGTTCCGTGTCCAAAACTGCTCGTTTGGCCGAAAAAAGACCCCGTTGGCCTGGGAGCGCCTTTAAAGTTTGCATTGAATAGGTTGCACGTGGGAGGGCGGAAATACAGGGGTCGAAAGGTCGCCCCGCCTCCAAATTCGCCGCCCTGGTAGTCCGAGGGGCCCCCGGTTCTAGATCCCGGATCGCAGGGTTCTAGATCGGTCTCCAAGTGTGTGTTTTTGCAGTGCAAAAATCTCCTCACTTTGGTTCTGCTGAGCATATGTCTTTCTGTGTGTGAAAGAGGGCCGCCATTAATTGGGCCATGTGCTCGGTAAAGGGTGGACAGAAAGGTCCGATCGGCCCGAAACTGACGTATGCGTCCCGTCACGGGCCCCTGGGACGGGTTCTAGAGTTCCGTGTCCCTCTGACCTTTTTTCGCGCTAATTGGCCACCAACAGCCCCATGGAACAAGTTGCACGTGGGACGTCACATAAACAGGTCCCCAAAGGGGTCAAAGGTCGCAGCGCCCCAAATTCGGCACGGCGGAGTCCAGGGGCCCCCGGTTCTAGATCCTAGATTTAGTGGTTCTAGATCGGTTCTAAGTGTGGGTTTCAGCAAAACGGCTCGTTGGAAGGGCCCGATCGGCCCGAAACTGACACACGCGTCTCGTCACGGGCCCCGGGGACGGGTTCTAGAGTTCCGTGTCCCTCTGACCTCTATTCACGCTAATTGGCCACCAACAGCCCCATGGAACAAGTTGCACGTGGGCGTCAAACAAACAGTCGCCCAATGGGGTCAAAAGGTCGCAGCGACCCCATATTCGGCACGGCGGCAGTCCAGGGGCCCCCGGTTCTAGATCATGGGTCGCGGGGTTCTAGATCGGTTTCTAAGTGTGTTTTCAGTTTGACCTTTCGAGAGGGAATGACAGTCTATGAGCTCACTATGAGTGCAAGTGGCCTTTGAGAGAAACTTGAAAAAGGGTTGCATAAAAATTAGCCCGAGTTCTAGAGACTCGACCTCCTGATATGTCGTTCGGGGGCCCGAGGGGGCCCGGACACGCAGTGTTTGGGGCCCGTGGGACCTCAGGGGGCCGAACAGGGGCCACTGACACGTGCGACTTATCCCATTCATTTTCACAGGTGTTTGGTGGACGTGTGACAGAAAGGTCCGATCGGCCCGAACTGACGTATGCGTCCCGCCACGGGCCCCTGAGACGGGTTCTAGAGTTCCGTGTCCCTCTGACCTTTTTTGTGGGTAATTGGCCACCAACAGCCCATGGAATAAGTTGCACGTGGGACGTCACATAAACAGGTGCCAAAAGGGGTCAAAGGTCACAGTGGCCCCAAATTCGACACGGCGGTAGTCCAGGGGCCCCCGGTTCTAGATCACGGGTCGCGGGGTTCTAGATCGGTTCTAAGTGTGGGTTTCAGCAAAAAGGCTCGTTGGAAAGGTCCGATCGGCCCGAAACTGACTTATGCGTCCCGCCACGGGCCCCTGGCACGGGTTCTAGTTCCGTGTCCAAAACTGCTCGTTTGGCCGAAAAAAGACCCCGTTGGCCTGGGAGCGCCTTTAAAGTTTGCATTGAATAGGTTGCACGTGGGAGGGCGGAAATACAGGGGTCGAAAGGTCGCCCCGCCTCCAAATTCGCCGCCCTGGTAGTCGAGGGGCCCCCGGTTCTAGATCCCGGATCGCAGGGTTCTAGATCGGTTCCAAGTGTGTGTTTTTGCAGTGCAAAAATCTCCTCACTTTGGTTCTGCTGAGCATATGTCTTTCTGTGTGTGAAAGAGGGCCGCCATTAATTGGGCCATGTGCTCGGTAAAGGGTGGACAGAAAGGTCCGATCGGCCCGAAACTGACGTAATGCGTCCCGTCACGGGCCCCTGGGACGGGTTCTAGAGTTCCGTGTCCCTCTGACCTTTTTTCGCGCTAATTGGCCACCAACAGCCCCATGGAATAAGTTGCACGTGGGACGTCAAACAAACAGTCACCCAAAGGGGTCAAAAGGTCGCAGCGACCCCAAATTCGGCACGGCGGCAGTCCAGGGGCCCCCGGTTCTAGATCCTAGATTTAGTGGTTCTAGATCGGTTCTAAGTGTGGGTTTCAGCAAAACGGCTCGTTGGAAGGGCCCGATCGGCCCGAAACTGACACACGCGTCTCGTCACGGGCCCCGGGACGGGTTCTAGAGTTCCGTGTCCCTCTGACCTCTATTCACGCTAATTGGCCACCAACAGCCCCATGGAACAAGTTGCACGTGGACGTCAAACAAACAGTCGCCCAATGGGGTCAAAAGGTCGCAGCGACCCCATATTCGGCACGGCGGCAGTCCAGGGGCCCCCGGTTCTAGATCATGGGTCGCGGGGTTCTAGATCGGTTCTAAGTGTGTTTTCAGTTTGACCTTTCGAGAGGGAATGACAGTCTATGAGCTCACTATGAGTGCAAGTGGCCTTTGAGAGAAACTTGAAAAAGGGTTGCATAAAAATTAGCCCCGAGTTCTAGAGACTCGACCTCCTGATATGTCGTTCGGGGGCCCGAGGGGGCCCGGCACGCAGTGTTTGGGGCCCGTGGGACCTCAGGGGCCGAACAGGGGCCACTGACACGTGCGACTTATCCCATTCATTTTCACAGGTGTTTGGTGGACGTGTGACAGAAAGGTCCGATCGGCCCGAAACTGACGTATGCGTCCCGTCACGGGCCCCTGGGACGGGTTCTAGAGTTCCGTGTCCCTCTGACCTTTTTTCGTGCTAATTGGCCACCAACAGCCCCATGGAATAAGTTGCACGTGGGACGTCACATAAACAGGGGCCAAAAGGGGTCGAAAGGTCACAGCGGCCCCAAATTCGACACGGCGGTAGTCCAGGGGCCCCCGGTTCTAGATCACGGGTCGCGGGGTTCTAGATCGGTTCTAAGTGTGGGTTTCAGCAAAAAGGCTCGTTGGAAAGGTCCGATCGGCCCGAAACTGACTTATGCGTCCCGCCACGGGCCCCTGGCACGGGTTCTAGAGTTCCGTGTCCAAAACTGCTCGTTTGGCCGAAAAAAGACCCCGTTGGCCTGGGAGCGCCTTTAAAGTTTGCATTGAATAGGTTGCACGTGGGAGGGCGGAAATACAGGGGTCGAAAGGTCGCCCCGCCTCCAAATTCGCCGCCCTGGTAGTCGAGGGGCCCCCGGTTCTAGATCCCGGATCGCAGGGTTCTAGATCGGTTCCAAGTGTGTGTTTTTGCAGTGCAAAAATCTCCTCACTTTGGTTCTGCTGAGCATATGTCTTTCTGTGTGTGAAAGAGGGCCGCCATTGATTGGGCCATGTGCTCGGTAAAGGGTGGACAGAAAGGTCCGATCGGCCCGAAACTGACGTATGCGTCCCGTCACGGGCCCCTGGGACGGGTTCTAGAGTTCCGTGTCCCTCTGACCTTTTTTCGCGCTAATTGGCCACCAACAGCCCCATGGAATAAGTTGCACGTGGGACGTCAAACAAACAGTCACCCAAAGGGGTCAAAAGGTCGCAGCGACCCCAAATTCGGCACGGCGGCAGTCCAGGGGCCCCCGGTTCTAGATCCTGGATTTGGTGGTTCTAGATCGGTTCTAAGTGTGGGTTTCAGCAGAACGGCTCGTTGGAAGGGCCCGATCGGCCCGAAACTGACACACGCGTCCCGTCACGGGCCCCTGGGACGGGTTCTAGAGTTCCGTGTCCCTCTGACCTTTTTTCGCGCTAATTGGCCACCAACAGCCCCATGGAATAAGTTGCACGTGGGACGTCAAACAAACAGTCGCCCAATGGGGTCAAAAGGTCGCAGGACCTCGAGATTCGTCACGGACGACCGCCATGGGCCCCCGGATCGGGCCCCAGAGTTTCGTGGTTCTAGATGGTTCCTGAGCCTAGTAGGCCCTCCAATCCTAACTGCTGAATTGACCCTTGCTGGCAAATGCTCCCATAGAGATCAATGGGAGACAGAGAGGTGCATAAAAAATAGTTAAAAATAAACTTGGCATGTCTCGACCTAGCCCGCTCGGGATGTCGCAGAGGGCCACGTGACGCAACTTTTTGTCGAGTTTGGGGCCCCTCGGACCCCCGGGGGCCGCGCGGGAGCCACTGACACGTGCAACTTATCCCATTCATTTTCATAGGCGTTTGGTGGACATCCCCACAGAACGGTCCCAATAGCCCCGAATGGCTCCAATTTGAAATCTGTGGCCCCTCAGGGGCCCCTCAGACGGTACCCAAAGACTGGGGTCCGTAGTACCGCGTTAAGTGCGTTACAGTCAAAAACAGCATCCCACCTGCAACCTAATTGACGGGTGCCCTAAATGCTGTCCGTGGACAGTCCATTTTTAGGCTAATGATGCACACTTTGCATGTCTCGACCTAGCCCGCTCGGTATGTCGCAGAGGGCCACGTGACGCAACTTTTTGACGAGTTTGGGGCCCCTCGGACCCCCGGGGGCCGCGCGGGAGCCACTGACACGTGCAACTTATCCCATTCATTTTCATAGGCGTTTGGTGGACATCCCCACAGAAGGTCCCAATAGCCCCAAATGGCTCCAATTTGAAATCTGTGGCCCCTCAGGGGCCCCTCAGACGGTACGCAAAGACTGGGGTCCGTAGTACCCCGTTAAGTGCGTTACAGTCAAAAACAGCATCCCACCTGCAACCTAATTGACGGGTGCCCTAAATGCTGTCCGTGGACAGTTGGATTTTATGCAAATTATGCATAGCTAATGGCTGTAATGTACATCAGTGTGTGGAGCTGTGTCCCCTGCATAGTGTACAGTAGGTTTCACCTCATAAAACCACTGTAGTTATGAAATATGACCCATTAATGCATTGACCACGGACAGCACAAAGGGGTCCCGTCAAATAAGTTACAGGTGGGCCCTTACTTTGCCCACCTGTAACTTATTCAACGGGGTCCAAATAGGCTGTCTGTGGACAGACCATTTTTAGGCTAATAATAAATAAATAATGGATGTAATGTACATCAGTGTGTTGTGCTGTGTCCCCTGTGTGGTGTACAGTAGGTTTCACCTGATAAATTGCAAGTATAAGAACACCAGACCCAAAATTCCTCAGAATCCACACTCCCGAACCCAAAGTTCCTCAGAATCCACTCGCTCCCAAAACCTAAGTCGAAGAAGAGCATCCACCCTGTAACTTATTTGACAGGGTCCAAATAGGCTGTCTATGGATAGCCCATTCTTAGGCTAATAATAAATAATTAATTGCTGTAATGTACACCAGTGTGTTGTGCTGTGTCCCCTGTGTGGTGTACAGTAGGTTTCACCTCATAAAACCACTGTAATCATGAATTATGACCCATTAATGCATTGACCACGGACAGCACAAAGGGGTCCCGTCAAATAAGTTACAGGTGGGCCCTTACTTTGCCCACCTGTAACTTATTCAACGGGGTCCAAATAGGCTGTCTGTGGACAGACCATTTTTAGGCTAATAATAAATAAATAATGGATGTAATGTACATCAGTGTGTTGTGCTGTGTCCCCTGTGTGGTGTACAGTAGGTTTCACCTCATAAAACCACTGTAATCATGAATTGTGACCCATTAATGCATTGACCACGGACAGCACAAAGGGGTTCCGTCAAATAAGTTACAGGTGGGATGCTGTTTTATATTTTGATGTCATGGTTGATAAAAATGAATAAAATTGATTAAATATCAATTATGGGTTCATCTTTGGGCCCCCCTGAGAGATTTGCAGCCTTCAGAACCCCGAAATTCCACTGTCCATGAACAGCCTAAATTTTTGAATGGGATAGATTGTACGTGGAACGTCCAGATCTCAGCCTCTGGACAGAATTTTGAGCTGAAACCTGCGCTCCTGCTCTAATCTGGTTGTGCCCAGACAGTGCTGTGAATTTCAGGGAGTTTGGAGAAACTTGAAAATTCCACCCAAAAAATCTCAAAGGGGTACCCCTTTGAGATTTTTTGGGTCAGATTTTCAAGTTTCTCCAATCTCTTTGAAATTCACAGCATGGGCAGGGCATGTCCAGATGAGCACAGGAGGGCAGGTTTCATCTCTAAATTATGTCCAGAGGCTGAGATCTGGACGTACCACCTGCAACTTATCCCATTCAAAAATGTAGGCTGTTCGTGGACAGTGGAATTTCTGGGTTCTGAAGCCTGCAAATCACTCAGGGGGGCCCAAAGATGAACCTAAAATTGATATTGAATCAATTTTAATCATTTTTATCAATCATGACATCAAAAATATAAAAAAAGATCCCACCTGTAACTTATTCAACAGGGTTCAAATAGGCTATCTGTGGACAGTAGATTTTTATGCAAATTATGCATAATTAATGGCTGTGATGCACATCAGTGTGTTCTATTGTGGCCCCTGTGTGGTGTACAGTAGGTTTCACCTCATAAAACCACTGTAATTATGAATTATGACCCATTAATGCATTGACCACGGACAGCACAAAGGGGTCCCGTCAAATAAGTTACAGGTGGGCCCTTACTTTGCCCACCTGTAACTTATTCAACAGGGTCCAAATAGGCTGTCTGTGGACAGACCATTTTTAGGCTAATAATAAATAAATAATGGATGTAATGTACATCAGTGTGTTGTGCTGTGTCCCATGTGTGGTGTACAGTAGGTTTCACCTCATAAAACCACTGTAATTATGAATTGTGACCCATTAATGCATTGACCACGGACAGCACAAAGGGGTCCCGTCAAATAAGTTACAGGTGGGATGCTGTTTTATATTTTGATGTCATGGTTGATAAAAATGAATAAAATTGATTAAATATCAATTATGGGTTCATCTTTGGGCCCCCCTGAGAGATTTGCAGCCTTCAGAACCCCGAAATTCCACTGTCCATGAACAGCCTAAATTTTTGAATGGGATAGATTGTACGTGGAACGTCCAGATCTCAGCCTCTGGACAGAATTTTGAGCTGAAACCTGCGCTCCTGCTGTAATCTGGTTGTGCCCAGACAGTGCTGTGAATTTCAGGGAGTTTGGAGAAACTTGAAAATTCCACCCAAAAAATCTCAAAGGGGTACCCCTTTGAGATTTTTTGGGTCAGATTTTCAAGTTTCTCCAATCTCTTTGAAATTCACACCATGGGCAGGGCATGTCCAGGTGAGCACAGGAGGGCAGGTTTCATCTCCAAATTATGTCCAGAGGCTGAGATCTGGACGTTCCATGTACAATCTATCCCATTCAAAAATGTAGGCTGTTCGTGGACAGTGGAATTTCGGGGTTCTGAAGACTGGACATCACTCAGGGGGGCCCAAAGATGAACCTAAAATTGATATTTAACCATTTTTAATCATTTTTTATCAATCATGACATCAAAAATATGAAAAAGATCCCACCTGTAACTTATGTGACAGGGTCCAAATAGGCTGTCTGTGGATAGTCCATTTTTAGGCTAATAATACATAATTAATGGATGTAATGTACATCAGTGTGTTGTATTGTGGCCCCTGTGTGATGTACAGTAGGTTTCACCTCATAAAACCACTTTGATTATTAAATGTGACCCATTAATGGATGGTCCATAGACAGCCTATTTGGACCCTGTCAAATAAGTTACAGGTGGGCCCTTACTTTGCCCACCTGTAACTTATTTGACAGGGTCCAAATAGGCTGTCTATGGACAGCCCATTCTTAGGCTAATAATAAATAATTAATTGCTGTAATGTACACCAGTGTGTTGTGCTGTGTCCCCTGTGTGGTGTACAGTAGGTTTCACCTCATAAAACCACTGTAATTATGAATTATGACCCATTAATGCATTGACCACGGACAGCACAAAGGGGTTACGTCAAATAAGTTACAGGTGGGATGCTGTTTTATATTTTGATGTCATGGTTGATAAAAATGAATCAAATTGATTAAATATCAATTTTAGGTTCATCTTTGGGCCCCCCTGAGTGATTTGCAGCCTTCAGAACCCCGAAATTCCACTGTCCATGAACAGCCTACATTTTTGAATGGGATAGATTGTACATGGAACGTCCAGATCTCAGCCTCTGGACAGAATTTGGAGATGAAACCTGCGCTCCTGCTCTAATCTGGTCGTGCCCAGACAGTGCTGTGAATTTCAGGGAGTTTGGAGAAACTTGAAAATTCCACCCAAAAAATCTCAAAGGGGTACCCCTTTGAGATTTTTTGGGTCAGATTTTCAAGTTTCTCCAATCTCTTTGAAATTCACAGCATGGGCAGGGCATGTCCAGATGAGCACAGGAGGGCAGGTTTCATCTCTAAATTATGTCCAGAGGCTGAGATCTGGACGTACCACCTGCAACTTATCCCATTCAAAAATGTAGGCTGTTCGTGGACAGTGGAATTTCGGGGTTCTGAAGCCTGCAAATCACTCAGGGGGGCCCAAAGATGAACCTAAAATTGATATTTAACCATTTTTAATCATTTTTATCAATCATGACATCAAAAATATGAAAAAGATCCCACCTGTAACTTATGTGACAGGGTCCAAATAGGCTGTCTGTGGACAGTCCATTTTTAGGCTAATAATACATAATTGATGGCATTAATGTACACCAGTGTGTTGTGCTGTGTCCCCTGTGTGGTGTACAGTAGGTTTCACCTCATAAAACCATGTAATCATGAATTATGACCCATTATGCATTGACCACGGACAGCACAAAGGGGTCCCGTCAAATAAGTTACAGATGGGCCCTTACTTTGCCCACCTGTAACTTATTCAACAGGGTCCAAATAGGCTGTCTATGGACAGCCATTCTTAGGCTAATAATAAATAATTAATTGCTGTAATGTACACCAGTGTGTTGTGCTGTGTCCCCTGTGTGGTTTACAGTAGGTTTCACCTCATAAAACCACGTTGATTATTAAATGTGACCCATTAATGGATGGTCCATAGACAGCCTATTTGGACCCTGTCAAATAAGTTACAGGTGGGCCCTTACTTTGCCCACCTGTAACTTATTTGACAGGGTCCAAATAGGCTGTCTATGGACAGCCCATTCTTAGGCTAATAATAAATAATTAATTGCTGTAATGTACACCAGTGTGTTGTGCTGTGTCCCCTGTGTGGTTTACAGTAGGTTTCACCTCATAAAACCACTTTGATTATTAAATGTGACCCATTAATGGATGGTCCATAGACAGCCTATTTGGACCCTGTCAAATAAGTTACAGGTGGGCCCTTACTTTGCCCACCTGTAACTTATTTGACAGGGTCCAAATAGGCTGTCTATGGACAGCCCATTCTTAGGCTAATAATAAATAATTAATTGCTGTAATGTACACCAGTGTGTTGTGCTGTGTCCCCTGTGTGGTGTACAGTAGGTTTCACCTCATAAAACCACTGTAATCATGAATTATGACCCATTAATGCATTGACCACGGACAGCACAAAGGGGTTACGTCAAATAAGTTACAGGTGGGATGCTGTTTTATATTTTGATGTCATGGTTGATAAAAATGAATCAAATTGATTAAATATCAATTTTAGGTTCATCTTTGGGCCCCCCTGAGTGATTTGCAGCCTTCAGAACCCCGAAATTCCACTGTCCATGAACAGCCTAAATTTTTGAATGGGATAGATTGTACATGGAACGTCCAGATCTCAGCCTCTGGACAGAATTTGGAGATGAAACCTGCGCTCCTGCTCTAATCTGGCCGTGCCCAGACAGTGCTGTGAATTTCAGGGACTTTGGAGAAACTTGAAAATTCCACAAAAAAAATCTCAAAGGGGTACCCCTTTGAGATTTTTTGGGTCAGATTTTCAAGTTTCTCCAATCTCTTTGAAATTCACACCATGGGCAGGGCATGTCCAGGTGAGCACAGGAGGGCAGGTTTCATCTCCAAATTCTGTCCAGAGGCTGAGATCTGGACGTACCACCTGCAACTTATCCCATTCAAAAATGTAGGCTGTTCGTGGACAGTGGAATTTCGGGGTTCTGAAGACTGGACATCACTCAGGGGGGCCCAAAGATTAACCTAAAATTGATATTTAATCATTTTTAATCATTTTTATCAATCATGACATCAAAAATATGAAAAAGATCCCACCTGTAACTTATGTGACAGGGTCCAAATAGGCTGTCTGTGGATAGTCCATTTTTAGGCTAATAATACATAATTAATGGATGTAATGTACATCAGTGTGTTGTATTGTGGCCCCTGTGTGATGTACAGTAGGTTTCACCTCATAAAATCAATGTAATTATGAATTATGACCCATTAATGCATTGACCACGGACAGCACAAAGGGGTCCCGTCAAATAAGTTACAGGTGGGCCCTTACTTTGCCCACCTGTAACTTATTCAACAGGGTCCAAATAGGCTGTCTTTGGACAGTTGAATATTATGCAAATTATGTATAATTAATGGCTGTAATGAACACCAGTGTGTAGTGCTGTGTCCTCTGTGTGGTGTAGAGTAGGTTTCACCTGATAAATTGCAAGTATAAGAACACCAGACCCAAAATTCCTCAGAATCCACACTCCCGAACCCAAAGTTCCTCAGAATCACTCGCTCCAAAACCTAAGTCGAAGAAGAGCATCCACCCTGTAACTTATTTGACAGGGTCCAAATAGGCTGTCTATGGACAGCCCATTCCTAGGCTAATAATAAATAATTAATTGCTGTAATGTACACCAGTGTGTTGTGCTGTGTCCCCTGTGTGGTTTACAGTAGGTTTCACCTCATAAAACCACTTTGATTATTAAATGTGACCCATTAATGGATGGTCCATAGACAGCCTATTTGGACCCTGTCAAATAAGTTACAGGTGGGCCCTTACTTAGCCCACCTGTAACTTATTTGACAGGGTCCAAATAGGCTGTCTATGGACAGCCCATTCTTAGGCTAATAATAAATAATTAATTGCTGTAATGTACACCAGTGTGTTGTGCTGTGTCCCCTGTGTGGTGTACAGTAGGTTTCACCTCATAAAACCACTGTAATTATGAATTATGACCCATTAATGCATTGACCACGGACAGCACAAAGGGGTTCCGTCAAATAAGTTACAGGTGGGATGCTGTTTTATAATTTGATGTCATGGTTGATAAAAATGAATAAAATTGATTAAATATCAATTTTAGGTTCATCTTTGGGCCCCCCTGAGTGATTTGCAGCCTTCAGAACCCCGAAATTCCACTGTCCATGAACAGCCTAAATTTTTGAATGGGATAGATTGTACATGGAACGTCCAGATCTCAGCCTCTGGACAGAATTTGGAGCTGAAACCTGCGCTCCTGCTCTAATCTGGTTGTGCCCAGACAGTGCTGTGAATTTCAGGGAGTTTGGAGAAACTTGAAAATTCCACCCAAAAAATCTCAAAGGGGTACCCCTTTGAGATTTTTTGGGTCAGATTTTCAAGTTTCTCCAATCTCTTTGAAATTCACAGCATGGGCAGGGCATGTCCAGATGAGCACAGGAGTGCAGGTTTCATCTCCAAATTCTGTCCAGAGGCTGAGATCTGGACGTACCACCTGCAACTTATCCCATTCAAAATTGTAGGCTGTTCGTGGACAGTGGAATTTCGGGGTTCTGAAGACTGGACATCACTCAGGGGGGGCCAAAGATTAACCTAAAATTGATATTTAACCATTTTTAATCATTTTTATCAATCATGACATCAAAAATATGAAAAAGATCCCACCTGTAACTTATGTGACAGGGTCCAAATAGGCTGTCTGTGGATAGTCCATTTTTAGGCTAATAATACATAATTAATGGATGTAATGTACATCAGTGTGTTGTATTGTGCCCCCTGTGTGATGTACAGTAGGTTTCACCTCATAAAATCAATGTAATTATGAATTATGACCCATTAATGCATTGACCACGGACAGCACAAAGGGGTCCCGTCAAATAAGTTACAGGTGGGCCCTTACTTTGCCCACCTGTAACTTATTTGACAGGGTCCAAATAGGCTGTCTGTGGACAGACCATTTTTAGACTAATAATAAATAATTAATGGCTGTAAAGTACCCAACATGCTTGATTGTCCTACCTGTGCACTCTAGTGCATGTTTTAAGCAATAAAACATTTTTAATTACGAGTTATGACCTATTAATGCATTGACCACGGACAGCACAAAGGGGTCCCGTCAAATAAGTTACAGGTGGGCCCTTACTTTGCCCATCTGTACGAAAAGGCTGTTCATGGTCAGTGTGCAGGGCCACTGGCTGTCACTTAGATTGACCGTGGACGAACAGGCAGTTCGTGGTCAGATAGGCGGTCAGTGGGACGAATAGGCTGTTCTTGGTCAGTGGGCAGGGCCACGAGCTGTCACTTAGATTGACCGTGGATGCATAGGCTTTTCGTGGTCACATAGGCGGTCAGTGGGACGAATAGGCTGTTCTTGGTCAGTGGGCAGAGCCACGGGCTGTCACTTAGATTGACCATGGACGCATAGGTTATTCGTTGTCAAATAGGCGGTCAGTGGGACGAATAGGCTGTTCATGGTCAGTGGGCAGAGCCACGGGCCGTCACTTAGATTGACCGTGGACGCACAGGCCATTCGTGGTCACATAGGCGGTCAGTGGGACAAAAAGGCTGTTCACGGTCAGTGGGCAGAGCCACGGGCTGTCACTTAGATTGACCGTGGACGCACAGGCCATTCGTGGTCACATATGCGGTCAGTTTGACCAAAAGTCAGTGGGTTGAATAGAAACACATTAAAGTGCAGGTCCCAAGCTTTAAACAGATGAGCAAAACATGTCTGTAGCATGAACACTGAATGAAATGCATTCATTTTAACAGGAGAATCAAAGTTGAAAAGCTGAAAAGTGCTCCCAAATGTTCACCATGGCAAGAGGTCAGCTAACACTGACTGAGATGCATTCATTTTAATAGGAGAATCAAAGTTGAAAACTGGAAAAGTACTCCCAGATTTTCACCACTGCAAGAGGTCAGCTAACCTTGTGCAAAATTAGCATAAAATCATGCTGTCCACGAACAGCTCACAGGGGCACCGTCAAATAAGTTGCAGGTGGGATGCTCTTTCTGTCTTAGAAATTTTAAGCCGGTGAATCCCCGTAAGGCACTGAGGATTTCAACACATGTGTTGAAATCCTCAGTGCCTTACGGGGATTCACTGGCTGAAAATGTCTAAGTCAAAAACAGCATCCCACCTGCAACTTATTTGGCGGAGCGCCTGTAGGCTCCCCGTGGACACTGCATTAAAAGGCCATATTTCATAAAGAAAGGGGTTATTTGTGGTCAAACCTACTGACCACCACCCAGGGGACACCATACAACACACTGATGGACATTTCACCCAATAATTGTGCAAAATTAGCATAAAATCATGCTGTCCACGGACAGCGCACAGGGGCACAGTTAAATAAGTTGCAAGTGGGATGCTGTTTCTGACTTAGAAATTTTAAGCCGGTGAATCCCCGTAAGGCACTGAGGATTTCAACACATGTGTTGAAATCCTCAGTGCCTTACGGGGATTCACTGGCTGAAAATGTCTAAGTCAGAAACAGCATCCCACCTGATGTGCAAAACTTGTCTGTAGCATACACACTGACTGAGATGCATTCATTTTAATAGGAGAATCAAAGTTGAAAACTGGAAAAGTACTCCCAGATTTTCACCACGACAAGAGGTCAGCTAACCTGATGACCTCTCTTTCGCTCTATGAACATGATACAGTCAAATAAGTGTTGGGTTATGAAAGGACACATACTCAGCTTTATTTTGAAGCAAAACACATGACACTGTCTCAAGAATTGGCTGAATAAAAGACATTTTGGTGTGAAATTACAGGCGGAAGATGACATTCACAGCAGAGTTGGAGCCGGTGTCTTGCCCTCTCTGACCAGACACAGATTAATCAGTCTTACCACTAATAAGTGCAGGACTCACTGGTTAATTTGATGCAAAAAGCAGAAAGAAAGCTTGAGATTTGAGTTAAATACAGACATTTTAGCACAGCAGACACAGTGATGACACAGGCCTCTGGTGAGCTCAACGGCGCCTTTGAAGCAAAGCACATGACAACATCTCACATATGCGGTCAGTTTGACGAAAAGGCTGTTCACGGTCAGTGGGCAGAGCCACGGGCTGTCACTTAGATTGACCGTGGACGCACAGGCCATTCGTGGTCACATAGGCGGTCAGTGGGACGAATAGGCTGTTGATGGTCAGTGGGCAGGGCCACGGGCCATCACTTAGATTGACCGTGGACGCACAGGCCATTCGTGGTCACATAGGTGGTCAGTGGGACAAAAAGGCTGTTCACGGTCAGTGGGCAGAGCCACGGGCCGTCACTTAGATTGACCGTGGACGCACAGGCCATTCGTGGTCACATAGGCGGTCAGTGGGACGAATAGGCTGTTGATGGTCAGTGGGCAGGGGCACGGGCCATCACTTAGATTGACCGTGGACGCACAGGCCATTCGTGGTCACATAGGCGGTCAGTGGGACAAAAAGGCTGTTCACGGTCAGTGGGCAGAGCCACGGGCCGTCACTTAGATTGACCGTGGACGCACAGGCCATTCGTGGTCACATAGGCGGTCAGTGGGACGAATAGGCTGTTGATGGTCAGTGGGCAGGGCCACGGGCCATCACTTAGATTGACCGTGGACGCACAGGCCATTCGTGGTCACATAAGCGGTCAGTGAGACGAATAGGCTGTTGATGGTCAGTGGGCAGGGCCACGGGCCGTCACTTAGATTGACCGTGGACGAACAGGCCGTTCGTGGTCACATAGGCTGTAAGGGGGACGAATAGGCTGTTGATGGTCAGTGGGCAGGGCCACGGGCCGTCACTTAGATTGACCGTGGACGAACAGGCCGTTCGGGGTCACGTAGGCTGTCAGGGGGACGAATAGGCTGTTGATGGTCAGTGGGCAGGGCCACGGGCCGTCACTTAGATTGACCGTGGACGAACAGGCCGTTCGGGGTCAAATAGGCTGTCAGGGGGACGAATAGGCCGTTGATGGTCAGTGGGCGGGGCCACGGGCCGTCACTTAGATTGACCGTGGACGAAAAGGCCGTTCGGGGTCACGTAGGCGGTCAGGGGGACGAATAGGCCGTTCGTGTCAGTGGGCGGGGCCCCGGGCCGTCACTCAGATTGGCCGTGGACGAATAGGCCGTTCGGGGTCACGTAGGCGGTCAGGGGGATGAATAGGCTGTTCGTGTCAGTGGGCGTGGTCAGGGGGCGGTCCCAGGCTGTGGACAGGTCACAGGTGGGACGAACGGGCGCCCCGTGGTCGGTGGGCGCGGTCAGGGAATTTGGCGAAAAGGCGGTCAGGGGGACGCGCGTGCGCTCCGTGGACGCCCGCCCCCAACCTGTTCGGCGCGCGTCGAATAGGCTGCGGGCGGTCGGGGAGTCGCCCCCCCGTGGCCGATGCCCGTACTGCGGGCGAGGGGGCCGAATTTCGTCGGGCTCCCGCGGGGCCCCCGAGGCCCCCGGGCCCGAGGCGACGCCTCCGGCCCGCCCCGTCGGGCCCCCTGTCGGGCCGGGCGCCCTCGGCCGGGCCCCCAAAAATCATCTAGGGGGCGGCGCGCGGCGGTCCGCTAACCTCCTACCGGGGACTACCTTTTAAGCCGTTTGCGGACCCCTTCCCTAACGCGGCGGCCTAAAGGGCGTTAGGTAACCGATTCGTTCTCTTACGAGAGGTTCTCTCGTATTGCGTAAGCTAGCTTACGCTACGGGAACCCATTGTCAACGCCGTGCGTGCTAAGCATCCACTATTAGTCCCGCGGGGCATCCCGGGGAACACCGAAAGTGGGAATGAATATATGTATCTGTGACAAACGGCCATCGGAGCGGGCCGGTTATTGTGTAGTACATAAGCACATAAAAGAGAGGGACAGAGCGAACTCGGTCTGTGTGAATTAACCCCCTATAGTGCAGCTCAACCAGAAGAGCTGAAACATACTAGACTGCTAGTAGTTTAGCCTGCAAAGCGGGTACTTCCAGATTGTAAAATCTGACAAAGGTGGAGGGGGAAGCCCATCCCGCTGCCACGCAAATGTCGTGAATGGAAATCCCACTGGACCATGCCCACGATGAGGCCATGCCTCTAGTGGAATGAGCCCTGATGCCCAAAGGGCATGGCAGGTCTTTCGATGCGTATGCTGCTGCAATGGCATCAACAATCCATCTGGGTAGGGACTGTTTCGAGGCGGCCAACCCCCTGGTGCGCCCGCCGAACGAAACAAAAAGCTGCTCGGATCGTCTGATCGGAGCTGTGCGAGTGACATATAATCTCAGAGCCCTGACCGGGCATAGGAGATTAGAATCTGATTCGCTATCGGAAGCAGGCAGAGCCGATAGGGATATAACTTGTGCCCTGAACGGGGTGCCAAACGCCTTGGGAACATAGCCATGCCTAGGTTTGAGAACGACTAATGAGTCATTAGGTCCAAACTCAAGACAGGACGCGCTGGTCGACAGCGCGTGCAGGTCTCCCACCCGTTTTACTGACGCGAGCGCGAGTAAAAAAACGGTCTTTAGCGACAGGTACTTTAGGTCCACGGTGCTTAGCGGTTCGAATGGGGGAGCTTTCATAGCATCAAGAACTATGGAAAGGTCCCAAATCGGCACCGAAGGGGGGCGCGGGGGATTCATCCTTCTAGCTCCCCTGAGGAAGCGGACTACCAGCCCGTCTTTGCCCAGTGACTGGCCGCGTCGGGGTTCAGCAAACGCCGCGACGGCTGCCACATATACCTTAAGAGTGGACGGGGATCTGCCCTTGTCCAGCATCTCTTGGAGAAAATTTAGTAAGGAGGGAACCTCGCATAACCGCGGGTCCAGACCCCTATCTGTGCACCACTTCGAGAACACAGACCATTTTGACGCATAGAGCCTTCTGGTAGAAGCCGCTCTAGCCTGTATGATCGTGTTTAACATTCCCTCTGGCAAAGCAACGGGTAGTTGTTGATCACCCACGCGTGAAGCGCCCAGCGCTCTGGGTGGGGATGCCAGATCGAGCCGCGAGCTTGGGAGAGGAGATCTGCTCTGACTGGAATGGGCCACGGCGCTGTCTGTGACAGCTGCGTGAGCTCCGGAAACCAAGTCTGACCCTCCCAGTGCGGGGCTATGAGGAGCACCGAGTGCTGCACTTCTCTGATTCTCTGAAGCACCTGTGGTAACAGAGAGACCGGAGGGAAGGCATAAAGCGGGCGGCTGGGCCAGGTTTGGGCTAGCGCGTCCTCGCTCCTTGAGAAAAATATTGGGCAGTGGGTGTTCTCCGCCGAGGCAAAGAGGTCCACCTCTGCTCTGCCGAATAGACGCCACAGTTTCTGGACTGTAAGAGGATGCAGGGACCATTCCCCGGGGGGAATGGGGTTCCTGGACAGGCTGTCTGGACCGTCGTTCAGATGTCCCGGCACGTGCGTCGCCCTGAGCGAGAGCAGGTGACACTGAGACCAAACTAAGATGCGTTCTGTCAGCTGGAAAAGATTCCTGGATCTGACTCCGCCCTGACGGTTTATATAAGAGACCACGGCTATATTGTCCGAACGGATCAGCACGTGGTGGCCCTGAATGCGCGGGAGAAAGCGCATGAGCGCGTTCTCGACCGCCAACCTCTCCAAACAGTTTATGTGTAGGAGGCTCTCTTGAGCTGACCGGGGCCGAAGGCCGGTGAGCCCTCGCAGACCGCTCCCCAACCCGTGTTGGAGGCGTCTGTCGAGATGACTTTTCGGCGTGAAACTGTCCCCATGGAAACGCCCCGCTGAAACCATTCTACCACTGACCATGGCTGCAGAGCTGTGATACAGGTCTGCGTTACTTTTATCAGCTGGTGGCCCGTGGTCCACGCTCGGTGAGACACACGGCTCCTCAACCAAAGCTGAAGCGGGCGCATGCGCAGTAACCCCAGCTGGAGCACCGCGGAGGCTGAGGCCATACAGCCCAACGCTCTCTGAAATGTTTTCAAAGGCGTGAGTCTGTTCATCTGAAAAGATGCGGCGAAACGCTGCACACGGTGCGCGCGCTGCGTTGACAGACGCGCCGTCATCGTGACCGAGTCCAGCTCTATACCCAAGAAGGAGATAGTCTGACTGGGTTGAAGTACGCTCTTTGTCCAGTTGACAGAGAGGCCCAAAACTTTCAGATGGTCGAGGAGAACTGTACGATGAGACAGTAACTCTCTCTGAGATTGTGCCAAAATCAGCCAGTCGTCCAAGTAGTTCAGTATTCGCAGCCCCTGACTCCGCAGGGGGGCGAGCGCCGTGTCCATGCACTTCGTGAACGTACGGGGTGCTAGGGATAGGCCGAACGGTAGGGCGGTGTATTGATAAACCTGGCCTTCGAGGCGAAACGTAAGAATGGCCTGTGAAGGGGATTTATCTAGATCTGAAAGTATGCATCTTTCAGATCTAGTGATATGAACCAGTCCCCCTGGCGCACGTGCGCGAGGAGTTTTCTGATAGTGAGCATTTTGAACGGTCTCTTCATGAGAACTTTGTTCAGCGATCTGAGGTCTAATATTGGTCTGAGACCGCCGTCTTTCTTGGGGACAAGAAAATAACGGCCGTAAAACCCCGACTCGCTCATAGCCAGAGGCACCCTCTCTATAGCCTTTTTGCACAACAGAATTGCTATCTCTGAACGGAGCAGCGCGTCACTGCTTCTGGGTTCACAGTAGTTTCTAGCCGCGCTCGGAAGCGAGGAGGGCGGCGGCAAAACTGTAAGCGATAGCCTAGCTTTATTGTGTTTAACACCCACTGCTTCCCACGCTTTTAAGCGTGACGCTAGGGGGTAAATGGCTACATGGTCCCCGTCGCTGCACTTCGCGGGCTGCGTGAGCGCGCTGATAGTGTTTACAACAGCGGGACGTACACTCGGAGGGGAGTTTATGGGCCCTGTAACAGAGTGAACAGAAGTAAGACGCGCACAGGGCTTGTGGGCGCGCTTATACACCCTGAGACTCGAGCGGGCTTGGCCCGCATTATGAGAGTGGACTCTGTGTGAGACAGGGGAACTGGAGTGTCTTTGTGTATGAGTGAACACAGTGTTGTGGGCACATTCTCTACACAAGTTTATGGACCGTGTAACAGAGGTGGGACGCGCGCACGGGTTCGTGGGCGCGCTTATGTACTCTGAAACTCGAGCGGGTTGGGACCGCTTTATGAGAGTGGACCCTGTGTGAGACACGGGAACAGGAGTGTCTTTGTGTATGAGTGAACACAGTGTTGTGGGCACATTTTCTACACAAGAGGCTTTTACTCTCTTTTGAGATTTCTCTGGGACGCCGTAAACACGGCGTTTTGTGTATGAGTGAACACAGTGTTGTGGGCACATTTTCTACACAAGAGGCTTTTACGCTCTTTTTGAGATTTCTCTGGGACGCCGTAAACACGGCGTTTTGTGTATGAGTGAACACAGTGTTGTGGGCACATTTTCTACACAAGAGGCTTTTACGCTCTTTTTGAGATTTCTCTGGGACGCCGTAAACACGGCGTTTGTGCTCATGCAAGCGGGAAGGGATACCGGCTTGGTAATGGCGGGGTACACTGCTGTAGTAGCCGCGTGAGCGGGGACTAACAGAGGGCGAAACTTTGACGGCGATCCGGCCGCGGCGGGAGAGCGCCGTCTTTTTCTCAACCACGCTAGGCAGACTTCGAGTAATCAGTTTTCAGCGCGATCCTCTGCCGAGGCCCCCGGGGAGGCGGCGGTCTGTGGCGGCTGTCAGAGCGAGCGAGGGCGGCCGCCCTGGTGTCGCTGAGAAGTCTGACTGTGTTTAGCTAGGCGCTAGGGTGGGGCTCGTGCAGGAGGCTGGTCACGTGAGCGGCCTGCAGAGGAGCTAGCGCGACGAGGCAGAACAAAATTCGCAGGAAATCCTCAATCCGCGACTGAAGGGGGATTTTTTCCCCCGCTCTCGTCCCATTCACGAAGTAGCTCACTCTGTAGTAGACATGGGGTGCAGAAGCTGCTTGGCCGGCGGCTGAAAGCTTGAAGTCGGACTGCAGGCTTTAGCGGGTAGCACAGGTGATGAGCGCCATCTCGCGGAGGGCGGCATAGACGTGCGGCGACCAGGTCCTCTACAGGGAAAATGGAGATAAAGCCCTTCTCTGCGGCTCCGTCCACAACGCGACGCGGGGTGGAAGAGTCAGAGCGAGTTCTAGCAGAGAGCGGGGCGTTCCAGGACTTCGTGAGTTCTGCGTGCAGATCAGGCAGAAAGGGCGCAGCCCGTTTAGCGGCGGGAGTCGAACGCTGGTGGAAGTAGCTGCGCGGGTCCCGGTTGATTCTCGGGCCGAGGAGGCGTGAGAATCGGACCAATCCTCACCGTCTGAAGCGAGAAGCGAACATGTCTCCTTGGTGTCCGCGGCGTCAACGGAGGCAACAGAGCGGCCACTCGGCGGCAGCTGTATGTCCGGAAGCGGCGGAGATGGAGAGCGGGAGCGAGAGGCTCCGGCGGGATGAACGCTTCCGGCTGGGGGTCCGGCGGCCTCTGAGAGCGGCGTTTCTTTCTCCGCGGCGAAGTCAGAGGCGGCACGGACGCATCTTAGTGGCCGAAGTCGAGCCCGCGGGGTCAACAATGGCATAGTTTCGCAGAGCTCGCAGCCGCCACAGCGGGGGCGAGATCGGCGTGCTCCAATCCGAGGCAGAGAGCGCAGAAGAGGTGGCGGTCCCCAGCCTCGAGGGGAGCGCGGCAAAAGCCGCCAGAAAATTTACGAGACATCTTGAAAAAGACGCTCGCTCTTTTAGATACAACAATATATAGGAAGCATTTTAGTATAAAGGATACAATCCGTCGGATGGCGCTAGCTCACAGGACGGCTGAAGGTGGCGAAGACGGCCGGCTTCCTCAGTCTCCCAAACGCTCGCTAGAAGGTGCCTTTTCAAACGACGGCGGCTTCTCTCTCAGGATCAGCAGATGCAGGTGCGTCGCTGAAGGATGAAAAATCAGATTTTATTCAGCCTATTCGGGGTATTTATAGCCTCGTCCACGCCCGCTTCGGGGGCGGTGACGTAGGGAGAGCGAGTCAGACTCTCATTGGTCGCGGG
Organism: Chrosomus eos; assembly: GCA_036326025.1. Lineage (NCBI taxonomy): Eukaryota > Metazoa > Chordata > Actinopteri > Cypriniformes > Leuciscidae > Chrosomus > Chrosomus eos. Next base: position 6,380,340 of record CM070839.1, on the reverse strand, counting down.
TTCATCCGCGCTCCCTCATAGGCTTAAGCAGTTCTCCGTGAGCGAACCAATGAGCGGCTAGCTAGCCTTCTCATGGTCTGCTGCAGCTGAACTGCGTTGACAATGGATACAAAATTATAGGATAATTTTTGGCTTCAATTTCTCAGAAAGATGGAATCTTTCCCGTAGCGTAAGCTAGCTTACGCAATACGAGAGAACCTCTCGTAAGAGAACGGGAGGGTTGGCATGTATGTGTGTGTGTGTGTGAACCAATGACAGATCTGTGTGTGAACCAATGACAGATCTGTGTGTGAACCAATGACAGACCTGTGTGTGAACCAATCACAGACCAAAAACAAAAAATGACGCGTAAAAAAGGGGAGGGGTTTGGAATCAACCCCAAGTGGGATCCGCTAAATGTTTTCGTGTTTTCACGGTCTTAGTTTGGACACAGCACATTTGGAGATAGACGTATTTGTACTAGATTCTTTTCAAAGAAAACATGGCCAAATGAAGATTCACTGCCGAGCAAGCTGCTGAAATTCTTTTTGCCGAGAGCGGATCTGATCCATATATCGATTTGATTCGGATGAAGATGATCAAATTCTGGACGGAATCGATCCATCTGAGGAGTAAGTAATGAATGCAATATTGCTGATAATGCATTTTCTAATATATATTGTATGATTTTTTAGCAAAATTATTTTTGTAGCTTTTCAGAAATAACGGAGCAGTTATCAAATAATGTGCGCGTTTTGGCCGCATGTCCCTCTTCATTTACAAGCTATTTCGTTTACTTTGCTGGTCTATTTTATTATACTGTTTTTTAGGAACATTTTATTGTAGCTTTTCAGAAATAATGGTGCAGTAAGCCTGCTAGCTAAGGCCTGTACCATTTGTCTACATAGGAGGGGGTTTGCAAGACAATATACTCGGTGCGTAATGATGAACACTCCAGTAATAATAGTTAGATTATTGTAGTTAGAAGTTCTATGACTTGGATTTAAAAATACACACATGATGATGAATAGCTAATCTTTATTTACCACATTTGTGTGTTTTAGAACAGCCCCAGAACAGCCGATTGCATCCTTGCACAACCCAGGACCCTGAACGCGTGCGCTCCCTTGTGTGGACTGATGTGCAAATGCAGTGCACAGTGACATCTAGAGGTTGTTTTTGGATGTGTTTGGTAAATTGAGAGAATATTGAATTCAAAATTAACATTGTTCCCTTTACATCTTATAATTGCTGTGTTTAAAAAAAAAAAAAAACGTATGGTGACTACATTCCCAAAAATCTAAATAGTTAATTTGTTTCTTTATATTTTTTTCACCCATTTTTTAAATTTTTTTCTAAAGCCTTTGACGAATCAATATTTGTTGTAAAATCCCATATTCATCTATGGTTTAATATTTTTCTATAATAAAAACAAAAAAATTGAACTAATGTTTTTGTATTTCTTGGTGATATATCACAGCAGAACACATACAAGTGTCTCAAGAAGTGTATTGTAAATGCATCCACATTGTAGCTGAGAGTCTATAGAATCCAGAAATATGACTCTCTTCACTCTGCTATGAAAATTGACCATTCCAGAAGCCAAAATATCAACATAGTGCCAGGCGGGCATAAAACCCCTTAGACCTTGAAGGGTTAACCATTTCATCTTCAATATTATTAGCTAAAGTTTTCAAGTCGTTTCCTGAGCTGTATAAATTTGTATCGTCTGCAAATAATACGTAGTGTAATTTTTTTGAAACCTCACAAATCTCATTTATATATAAAATAAAAAGTTTGGGTCCTAAAATTGAGCCTTGTGGAAGTCCACAATCAATATTCATACACTCTGACCAATTACCATCAAACTCAACATATTGTCGTCGTTGTTGTAAATAGCTGGTTAACCAGTCCAGTACAACCCCTCTAATTCCATAAGCATATAATTTAGAAATAAGAATTTGATGATCTATAGTGTCAAATGCCTTCTTCAAATCAATGAACACACCTATTGTGTATTTATTTCTGTCTATTGCGGTTGTTATGTCTTCAATAATTTTCGCGATAACCAAGCCTGTAGACCTATTTTAACATTTAATATTTAACATTGAGGGGGTGCATACAACATATTTGCCCACCGGCAACTATAGTTGCCGCACATTCAAATACGATTTTCAAGAAGAAAAAAAAAAATCTGGGGAAAATAAAATGCAGAACATGTTCACATAGGACATTATTAACACGACTATATCCATGAAACCATTCAGAATAATTTGGGCACAAATTTGTTAAGAGAAGAACCTTCAAGATTCTTCTAATAATGTGTCAAAGAGTTAGCTAAATGTAATGTAAATTAACAAATAGGGAACGAAAATTAGAAACCAAGCATGCTACACATGTGATTAAATGCAATTCTGAAACATTAATCCAAAAGAGTTTCAATACATAGGAAAAATGGAATTCATGCATGTTGAATAATTTCTCAAGTGGTTATATATACAATAAATAGTTTTAAAGGGTTTATTTGTTCTTTTCCATTAGAATTAAGTGACAGTCAAACCTCTCTCTAAATTCCTATGGGTCATAAACAGTCTTATCAGTCTTCATGTGTCCTGTAACCAAACGCTGTAACTAGAGTTAGTTGCTGTTAACTCTGGCCCATGGGTTGCTTGTTGGGTGAGCGATATTATGGATTTTTTGTTAAATATAACAAATAATTGTGTCTAATCAGTCTCAGTCGCTACAATGATTACAAATAGAGGGGGAGGTTTCTCCATCCGGTCAATAATAGCCAATAGCATGATGTGGACAGGAGTTTAAAGGCAGTGTGTGTTTCGAGGTCTGTGTTCTAGGCAGGTCATGATGGATCGAGCAGCTCTCAGACTGATTCTCTTGGGCGTCTTTCTCATCTCAGCCAGTTCACAACCTGTTGAGAAGGTGAGGGTCAACACTCAGTTTCAGATAAAGATGATGCGAGTCAAAATTCTAAAAAAGAGATTAATTTTTTGTATTTGAGATAAAGGTCAAGACCAATTAGATTTACTTCATACATGTTGATTATACAATGTTAAAAAGTTTGAGGTCAGTATGTTTTTTAAAAGAAAGGAATACTTTTATTTATTAAATGTAACATTCTCAACATTTATAATGTTCTATTTTAAAATAAAAGCTGTTGTTTTAAACTTTATTCTTCAAACAATCCTATAACAAATGTTTCGTAAGCAGAAAATCCGCACTAGAATTATTTCTAAAGGATCATCTGACACTAAAAACTGGTGTAATGATGCTGAAAATTCCGCTTTGCATGGTAATAAATTATATTTTAAAGTGTAATATGATAGAAAGAAAATTAAATTACAAAAATATTTCACAAAATTACTGATTTTAGTGTATTTTAGATCAAATAAACAGCCTTGGTGAGCATAAAAAACTTTAGAATTCTTACTGACTTTTGAAAAGCAGTGTATCATTTAAAGTGAGTAAAGATAACTATCTGTTGATCAATAGTTTACACTGAGATGTAGTCATCAAAATGTATTTGTTTTTTAGTCCAAAGGCCTTTTCTCCATGCCCTTTTCGAGCAGTAAATATTTGAACAATCCCACGCAAAAAAGAGGAGTAAATGTGCTATCCAATCTGACTGTACTGTTTGATGTCTCAACAGAAACAAAATGTGGATATATACAGCTTCTACATTAACTCCACGGTCACTAGTCGCTACGCCACAACCGTCATCACAAGCCGTGTGGCGAACACAGTGAATGAATCTCAAGAGATCCAGTTTGAGGTCAAGATACCCAAGAATGCATTCATCAGCAAATTCAGAATGTAGGGAAACATGAGTTGTGTTATATAAGTATAGAGATAAAGTGGTAAAGAAGCAGCATACTGGTCTCAGGTCATGTCTGCTAATGCAGCTAGATTTATCAATTATTTAATGTCTGAGATACACATTTCATGAGGATGTCCTTTTCTCCTTAGGACCATAGAGGGGAAGATATATGATGGTTTTGTGAAGGAAAAACAGGAAGCTCAGCAACAGTACAGTCGAGCAGTATCTCGAGGAGAAAGTGCTGGACTGATCAAGTACTGAACATTACAAATAAATAGGTCCATGAAATGTGTTTTTATATCATGTTTAGTAATATGCTGGGATTCATTTCTATTTTAGATCTGTTGGAAGGACTTTAGAAGACTTTAAAACTTCAGTGACGGTGGCTGCTTTTAGTAAAGTGACATTTGAGTTGACTTACGAAGAACTGCTAAAGCGTCGCCTTGGCAAATATGAGCTACTCATCAATGCCCAACCAATGCAGCCGGTGGCAGACTTCAAGGTAGGAGAAGAAACAAAGAGGGACATAGATCATCAATAAGGGTGGATAGAAATACCATATTTATTTTACTCTCATTAGATGGATGTTCACATACAAGAGAAACCAGGAATTTCCTTCTTGGAGGTGAAAGGAGATTTGAGCACCGGTGATCTGGCCAATGCCATCAAAACCACCAGAGCAGACAAAGACGTAAGAGCTTAACATGAGCGGTCAAACACTTAGCTTAAATGTTCTCATTATGCTTCTACACTTTGTTATAGAAATTTTAATAGTCATTTATTCCTAACAGATATCAATGTGTAAAAATATATGTGTGTACGTGCTTGTGCGTGACGTTTCAGGAATATATGGGAAAGGACCTCTTGACCTTAGGAATGGTCAGATTTGGCTAGTTTATTCCAGTACCAGTTTGTGTCCTTAAGTAGAAACTGAACAGGAGTGGGGACCTTATCTGAGTGGGTGAAAGGGTAACTGCTGTGAGGAGGAACCTTGAAAAGAGTATAAAGGCTGTCTCATGTCTTCCTGTTTTGCGCCACTCACTTCACAGGGTAACGGCTGTGTTGGCGACTGGGCCTTCTTGCAAGAATAAATATTGCTCTTTTTATTAATTTGAGTGTCTCTTACGCAGTGATGATGTTTAACAGAAGTTTTGCCACAACAACTTCAAACAAAGTTACCAGATGACCAAACTGATCATTTCAGGCATGGGTGACCTTCTACCCCACTCGAGATCAACAGAAGTGTAAAAGCTGTGGAGAAAATGGACTGAATGGGGACCTGCTTATAACATACGATGTAGAGAGACCAAATCATAAAGGAGAAGTCATGGTACATTTTTCAATAACACACTTTACGAGAGTAAAATAAATTCGCCAATGGATTTTGTAAGACTGACTATTTAAAAAGACATAAATGATATTCAGAATGTACTTTTGATTTCTCTCAGGTATCAAATGGCTATTTTGTCCACTACTTTGCACCCTCTGATGTTTCACGTATTCCCAAAAATGTGGTTTTTATCATTGACCGGAGCGGTTCTATGAGCGGCAGAAAAATACAACAGGTAATTGTCAACGTCAAGTTCAGGCAAATCAATTAAAAGGAAATAACAAGCAATGCATTTTTTTATGGCAAAACCACTGAAGGAGATGTTTGAAGGATCTTGCAGCATTGTGCATTTATATGTTAAAATAACAGAGATTTATAAATTGAAATCACTGTGGATTTGCTTACTTTAAATAAGTAAAAATAATAATAATAATAATAAAACTGCCCATATCTGGTAAATGAAAATGCAGTCATAATGGAGAAAGAACAACTTTCAGGTGTTCTGATAAAAGTGTTTTTCTTTAGACTCGTTTGGCACTGCTAAAGATTATAAGTGATCTTGATGAGGATGACCACTTTGGATTGATCACTTTCGACAGTGAAGTTAAAACGTGGAAGAATGAACTCCTGAAAGCTACCAAGGAAAACCTGGAGACTGCAAAATCTTTTGTGAAGGAGATCAGAGATAGAGGAGGTGAGTTCCTAACTCTAAATGGGGAGTAAGAAAGTTGTACCTCAATGTGACACAACTATGTTTGTTCTTCCTTTAGCCACAGACATTAACGCTGCAGTTCTAGCAGGAGTGGACATGATCAATCGACATCCACGAGAAGGAACCGCCTCCATCCTGATCCTGCTGACTGATGGAGATCCCACTTCAGGCACAGATTCACTGACAAACACAAGCTAATGTGTTTTATCCTAGCACTAGTTCACTCAGTGTAATTAGAAGACCTGTTTATAAAAGGTTTTAGATCTAATTAAAATACACGTAGGATCAGTGACTAATTTAGTTCTTCTCTTTTTCAGTAAGAGAAAAGAAAAAGAAATATGAAATTGTCTAATGCATCCATTACTTTGTGATCACTAAAAAATAAAAAAAAATACTGATTTTCAAGCATGTATTGTAGATAGTCTGACTTATTTTCCTCTCTAACAGGTGAAACTAACATAGAGAGGATAATGGCCAATGTGAAAGAGGCAATTGGTCTAAAGTTTCCCCTATATTGTCTTGGTTTTGGATATGATGTTAACTTTGACTTCCTGACAAAAATGTCATTGGAAAACGGTGGAGTTGCTCGCAGGATTTATGAAGATTCGGACGCTGATCTACAGCTGCAGGTGGACGACAGAGAATCAGCTGTGAATTCATCCTCAGTGCTTATCTGTTCTGTGTTTGAATGCATTTAAATCCTTTATTTTGGTTTGTATTGTAGGGCTTCTATGACGAAGTTGCCGTCCCTCTCCTCACTGATATTCAACTTAAATACACCGGAGGGACAAACCTTACCAAGACCAGCTTTAGCCTTTACTTCAACGGCTCTGAGATTGTGGTATCGGGACAAATCACAGACAACAGTGTGGAGAGTTTCACCACTGAAGTCATTGCAGTATCAGTAAGATCATCATGGTGCTTTACAATATCTCAAATTGGTAGGGATTGAGTGAGCTGTTTTTTATCGACAGTCTCATCCAAGGTCATTATACTGGAAATTAGGATCATTGATGATCAATTGTTTAAGAGTTTGTAATAATGGTCACTTTTTTCCGAGAAAGTTATTGATGAAAGTGGTAAGGACAGCATTCCTGATGAAAATGTTTACTAGTATTTTTGTTTCTGAGCAGAAAGGCAATAATGTTACGTATCAGGAAACTGTAATGGCAAAAGACCCCAGTGATGTCCCACCTGAGAATGAAGATTTCATGCCGAGACTGTGGGCCTACCTTACGGTGAAGCAAATTCTTGAAAGGCAGTAAGTTTATTGAGTGATATGACATTCTGCTTTTTTTGTTGGACATTAAGGACATCTTTCTGTCTCAGAGTGCTTCTTAAAGGACAGGAGAAAGAGGATGAAAAGAAAGAAGCTCTCAAATTGTCCCTGAAATACAAGTTTGTCACCTCCCTCACCTCTATGGTCATCACAAAGCCACAGGAAGATGAAGTAGAAGTTGCCGACAAACCCAAAGAGGGAGGAGAGGAACCCAGACCTCCAGGTGAGAACTGGGAAGTTTTAGTATCTTACAAACCTTGTAAATAAAGGTGTATAAACATTTGACCTTCAACAAAAGAGTTTACCTAGGGTCTACCTGTGTAGCTCTGAAGTGTCTTCAAATCAGCTGGACCATCTGGGGGTGGCTTCTTAATTATCCCGGTAGCGTGAGCTCTTGTGATAGCTGGTTGGCTGCATAGTTGAGCTTGCCTGAGATGTGAATGGCTTGAAGCAACCTTAGATGCTTCTGACTCCAGAGGCGTAGATGGAGGGCGAGTTGCGATATGCGAAGGGAGCTTTGATCTCCCTGATGGGTGATGTACACAACGGCCGCGGTGTTGTCCGTCTGAACCAGCACATTCTTGCCTCTAGCCGCAATCCGATGCAACGCAGGAAAAGACACACTGTTAGCAACTCGAGAGAATGTGAACACAGTGCTCCCCCAGAGGAGCAAGGGCTGCCTCTGTGACCTTCATGAAGACACAAGACGACAGGGACAGCCCAAAGGGGAGGACTTTGTACTGACATGCCTGTCCCTTTAACGCAAAGAGTATAAATGGTCTGTGTCATGGGAGAATCGAGACACGAAAGTATGCGTCCTTCAGGTCGATCTCTGCAAACCAATCTTGGGGACGAATGCATTCGAAAATGCGACTCTGCATTAGCATCTTGAATGGGAGCATGTGAAGATATGCAGGTCCAAAATTGTTTTCATATCGGCTGGAGGGACCGGCTCTATTGTATCCTTCGCCAGTAGGACTGCAATCTCCACATGCAGGACAGGACCATCCTTGTCTGCCACTGAGGTGAACCAGACGCTGCTGACCGCCAAGCGAACTGAATCGCATCGAATAGACCAATGAGCCAGTGACACGAGCTGGGAAGAGCTATCCAGGCTTCCAGACACCGTACAAGCGGGGTCAGAGGGACGTCGGTAACGCTTCCTTTTACAGTACAGTACTTACAGTGCACTTACAGTGTACTTACCTAGAAAGTACTTGCTAATATAAGGTAAATACATGGGTTAGGGGTAGGTTTAGGGGTAGGTTCAGGGTTAGTACCTAGTTATTACCCAGTGATTGTAATTACTAAAATAAGTACTGAGTATGTACATGGGTAACTGGGGACTTCCAACGTATCGCAGTGGGGCAGCGTGGTGGAGCACAGGGTCCCGACAGGGTTGCGTAAGAAGGCATTGCATCCTCAAACTGCACACCACTGCCTGCTGGCGATAGGAGATGGGGATGAGAGTGGCGAGGTAAAGCGTCGCACACTCCATCTGCACCTTCCTGGGACCTAGAGATAGAGAAAGCTGCTCTTTTACTGAGAATTTGGGTATCACAGCCAGCGGCGGAACAGAAATCGGCTCAAAAGTTTCTCCACCCTGCTCTCCTCCGGGGGAAGAGCAGCTTCGTCCATCTCCGGGTTGCCCGTCTCATGGGTGGTGTTTCACTGATCGCTTGGAGGATTAAGTGGCGACTAAGATGGGTGACATCATCTTTCTGCGATGAAACTTTTGTATTGTGATGCACATCCGAGTAAATTTATACTAAAAAATGTAAAAAATTCTAAAAAAAATATATTTTGAGATGAAAAACACACACAAAAAAATTATACATGAAAAGATCATTCACAATAAGTTAAATAACATGCATTTAGAAAAGAAATGGGGTGAATTTTCATTTTATGCAAAATTCAATATACTGCATCTGCCTTTAAATGTATATTTCCCCATTTTTTTATATCCCAGTTCCAGGATATAGTCAGTACCATTTCAGTCCCAGTCAGCCTGGTCTGCACGGTCTACCTGGTCTGCGAGGTCTACCTGGTCGGCCCGGTCACCACGGTCGGCCCATGCTGTTCAGTAGACCTGCTCCACCTCCTGCTCATCCAGGGATCGATGGTATGCCTTTTTTCTTCTAAAAGTTGATAAAGACTTATACTTTCTCGAGAATGTGTTTATCATTGGTTACTTTGTGTTTGCTTTTACAAAAAAAAAAATTGCAAATTTGCTTTATTAAAAGCAAAATCCACATAAAAAAGCAAAAGGTTGTGAGAAATCTAGATTAATAAAAAACGCAACATGAAATACAATTATTGTACCTTCTTCTTTGAGGTGAATATATCTGTTGTTCGTCACAACAAGAAGTTATCAAGTTCACATCAGTTAACTGTCAGTTCTGTCATAGAGAAAGTATGGATACCTTTTTGCGATTTCTAGGCATTATATTTCATGTTGCAATTTTATGAATCTTGATTTCTCACAACTTGTATGCTTTTCCTGGGCGAGTCGGAGTGAACTGCGGGGCTTATATGGTCTCACAAACATGCAGTCGAGCAGTCAGGATTTCACTTATATAATACTGTTTTGTTTTCACCAAACCTTATCGAATACCCTCAGAACACTTGTAATATACAACACGTGTAGCATGGGATCATTCTGTCATACGTTTGCATCTTATGTAGAAAGATTTCTGATATTCTGATATGGAGTGTCCTCTGGTGGCTCTCAAGGGCACTCCCGCTGTTGACCGTTACAATATTGGCGAGCACAAGCAGGACATTTTTTATAAAAAACACTCCTTTTGGAGTCAATAAAAGAAAGAACAGCACATGCATCAGAACAACACCATTTTCATTTTCACTATCCCTTCAATATTAAAAGCAACATTTGGAAATACATTTTAATCATGAAATGAAAATGATTTAAATGTAGCATATGTTTTTGTGAAAGTAATTATTTTGAAATGTGAAACACTTTACTTGAAGGGGTGTGCATAAGACTGATATGACACCATCATAATCATCAAATGACACATGTCATGAATATGATGGAGGTTTTATGCATGTTTATGACAACTGTCATTAAGTGCCTTTCACTCAATTATGACATTTTTAATGCAAATATGACATTGTGTGAGATGTCTTTGTCATGACAACTTGACATTACCAAGACAACACAACCTGTCATAAATATGTCATAAACATGACATAGCAGATTAATTATCAAACTTAAGAAACCACTTAGCTTTACATTTCATTAAACTGTCATGTGTTTGGTTTTGACATTGGCTGTAGCCAATGAAGCCATTATAACATTTTAATGACAAATTAAATGTGTACCACTGTAGTTGAGGTCAAGAAAAACATTCATGACACAGTTATAATGGACTCATGACAGCCAATGTCAAAACCAATCACATGACAGTTTAATGTAATGTTGACCCATAAAGCTAAGTGGTTTCTTAAAGCTACACTGTGTAACTTTTTTTTTCTTAGCTAAAAACACTTAGTTCTTTCAAAAAAATATGTTCTCATTAATGTATATTTACTTCGTTAAAGTAATAAATTATTCTCGTGAGTGTATAATATGCCATTGAAAATACATACGGGTAAGGGGGATTAGCCAAAGAGGGACATAGGCCGTTAATTCAAGCTTCGCCTTTCGCGTTTTAACACTCGATGGCACCGTGTCGAATGTGGACGAGGTCGAACTGGAAGCCATGTTAATCTTGGACTACATTGGCCACCGTAGGAGTTAAAACGAAATCGGAATTGAGAAGAACAGAAACTAATATTCACCGGATGGTCATATACCTATTCACCGCTAGATGGGGGTAAAAATCACACAGTGTAGCTTTAAGTTTGATAATTAATCTACTTTGTCATGTTTATGACATATTTATGACAATTTATGTTGTCTTGGTAATGTCAAGTTGTCATGAAAAAGACTCTGACAGTGAATGAAAGCTGTATTATAAATATGACTTTTGCAAATGCAAATATAAATGACTTTTTAATGACTAAACCTCCTTTTTTTAGATTTAAGTGACATGATGATCTTCGGTTATGGTACGTATGAATACGCTGTAACTTTGACTCTGCCTTTGATCAAGAAAGTCTAATTTGATCAATTGTACCTTCTCAGCTCAAATGCCCCGTTTACGGGAGAGTGCAGACGCTGTTCTCTCTACTATGTCGTCAGGTACAAAAAGATCCCTCAAACATACTTATGGAAGACAATTTTCTATAATAATTATAATACAGCATTTGCTTATGTTTTCTCTTAGTTCCAAGAGTTGGTAGCAATCGGTTCCTGCTGCCTTCTGCTGGTCAGTCTAAGCCACTTTGTTTTGATGTTCCTGTTCCTCAGAAACTCAGACTGTTACAGGATTCTGCTTCAGGTACTAATACACATTTACTCTTCATGCACATCCTTTTGAAAGTCATCTTTTTTATTTTATTTAATGTTTTGATACACTTACTGTGTGTCTTTCTGTGTGTCTTAGAGTTCTCTATGAATGGACAATTCATGACTAGACGACCGGGATTTAGTAAAATTGCCTTTCATTACAAAACAAACCATCACCTGACAATAAACACAAGGTCTATCAGATACCAAGATGGCCAGAATCAGGTTGAGTTTTTGTGGGACCAGGAACCTTCTCAACACATTACAGAGGGGTATATACTACTCAAACTATACAAGTGTTTTACTGCATTTGTGTTATAGCTCCTTTCTGTGAAGTAGAATTTATTCATCAGTTTCTCTGTTTCAACAGCGTGTCCCTGATATTACGGAGGAATGAAATGGACGTTACCATGGGAAACATACGTGTTGTTATTCTTCTTCACAAGAAACATGGTGAAGTGTTTCTGTGGCCTGCTGTTCGGCAACAGCCAAAAGATGTCAGTTTGATGGGTATTTTAGGTAAGAGTACTTCACCGGTTAAACAATTAAACATGTATTAACACTTTACACAATTGACCCAGCTAACAGGGAACGTTCTCAGAACTTTAGCTAATGTTTTGGTATGGTTTTCTCAAAGTTATGAACAAATGTTCTTCATTAATAGGAATGTTTGTTCAAAGTTGTCTGATCTTTAATGTTCTCAAAACATTAACATTTATATATTTAGTTCAGTCATGAAACTCTAGAGGTCGTAGGCTGATTGGTCCTTTACATGCAATCTGCAAGCAATTACATCATTTCCACAGAGCACAAGCTGATTGGCCTCTGCTGATCCTGCAGCAGTGTAGCAGATCTAGTCCGCCAAGACCAAAAATATCAACATTACCATATTCAATGACATGCTAAAACTGTTCAGAGAGTTGTCTTGATTGAAATATTGTTCATGAATTATTTAAAAAACATTTTAGATGGACATTCAGCGATTTTACTACTTGATTCAGAATGTTCAGAGAACATTCAAAAGTAACATTCACCTAATTTTTGAAGGATGATAAAATAGAATGTTCTCTTAACATTCAAAACCAAGAAAATAAAAAAACTTTTTCAGTACACTTTTTCAAAAACTGGACGTTTGAAATGTTTAGAGAACATTCAGAAATAATATTTGTATAACTTAACGGGAACATTAGCAAAACTATCTTTAGACGTATTTTTGTTTTGTTTGCTGGGTGAGCAATTAATTATTACATTTTGATTTGTAACTTGTTTTATTGAACGGCATAAAATCTCAATAACTGTGGTTAATATTGAAGGAAAAGCTGAGGCTTCATATGAGGAGGTTCAAGGATCACAAATACCAACTCTAAGGATAATGGACCAGGAAGTGAAGGCGAGCTTGTAAGTGATCAAAAGTGATCATACACACAGCTGATTTTTCCTTTATGATATATCTGTTTTAATCTATGAATGTATCTGTAGGGAGGATGTCACAGACTACACACTTCCTCCAACTCCGGTTATCAGATGTTGGCTTGTCCCTTTCCAGGCTGTGATGCAGGGAGACATTTCTGATTTCACTGTCACTCAGCTGTAGAGTTCAATGTGGCCAACTTATAAACTGGGACAAAACATGTTTGTAAAACACTTTCTGATGTCTGTCTGTCTGTCTTAAAATTGTATGCATAGCAACCCTTTGATTGGTGCCTTTTCAATCAAAGTAGTGACTGATTATTTCTGTAAAGTATGTATTTTATGAGGTCATGTCTGATAGTAAAATAAAAAAACAGCAACAAACTTCCACAGAATGTAATGTATTTACAAGTTATATAGATAATATATTTTCTAAAAAACATGCCTCAATATTGACTTTTGAGGGGTTCAAGAGACTCTGATGGACATTAGCTCAAGGGTATAAGGGATAAATAATAAAACATAACTTGTTATAATTTATTATAAATATTTGGATCAGTTAATAGAATTAACTTGATGTAGCAGAATACCACAATCAAATAACCTGTTCGTCCAGCAAACACCCATTTAATAATTTATTTATTCTAAGAAATTGTAATTACCGGGGTAAGGGAAATAACTCTCTTATTGTACAGTACTAGGAGCATGAAGCCAAAATCTGCATGATTAGGGACTCCAGTAAATGAGCACAAACAACTTTACATGTGACACGAACAAGACTTTCCCTTTCGTCCTGGGAAATCCGACGTGTCGTCGGGGGAGTTCCCTGACGAATTGGGATCACGCTAGGGAGACCAATCGACTTCGAGTGAACTAAAACGAGCCAATAAATATTGGCATGCAAGATTTGCATTCCGCGACCCGCCTGCCAGTGCGGGTATAAAGGGCGGAAGCAAACGCATACACAATGCTTTTTGCTTCGGAGCCGACCAGTTGTGTCCTCTGAGTGGAATGAGCTTGTAGACTGTGAGTCTGCTGTTTCCTGAGAGTCTCTCTGTGCTGGGGTGACGGCGCTTCAGCGGTCTTCGCGATCTCCCGTCTGCTGTCTGTAACTACACGCGCTGTGTTTACAAAGAGCTGTTTTAACAGCTGGTATACAGTTGAGTGGACGCAGCGGGCTTGCAGTTTCCCCTGCTGTGTTGCCGCGTTGATCCCTGTGTGCTTCAGCACAACTAGAGAGTATTTTTCTCTGAAAGAGCAACACGGGTGAAGATCGCGTCCTTTTCAGGATGACGTTTCACCTGTGTATTTCTGGATGCGGTCGTTTCCTGTCCTCATTGACGGCCACGATCACTGTTTCACATGCCTGGGCTTAAGCGTGTTGAGACTGCGTTCGTGGGTGGTTCATGTTCTCTCCTGAGAACATGACTACGTCGGCGCGTTGTTCGTCTCCCCTTTCTCGTAAGGGGTTGAGCCGTTCAGCGTGCCGTGTGCCGTCGAGCCGCCGGCTGATAGCGCGGGTTGTCACGGCAACCCAGCGCGCGTCATTCGGCGCTCTAGATGCGCGGTCGAGACTCAAGTGCCTCAAACGAGGTGGAGTCCCTTTGCATATTCCCCGATCTAGTTCCTCTTCTGCACCAGAAGAGGCCTACTTTGGCTAATAGCATTGGTGATCTGAGGATTACAGTGAGGGTACCCCTCACTCCTCTAGCGCATCGCAAACATGCTGAAACTGTGTTCGTGGGTGGTTTATGCTCTCTTGTGAGAGCATGACCACGTCGGCGCGTTGTTTGTCTTGAAAGAGCGTTCAACGTGCCGTGTGTCATCAAGCTTGATGGCCACGTTCACTGTTTTGTGCATGCCTGGCAGCTTACGGATGGAATTACTGGTGGTTCTCATGAGGAACCAAGTGTTTCATTCGGGGCTCCAGGGGAGGATCAGATGTTCGATCGCTGCATCGGAGAGAGGGCTGTTACACTCTGGATATGGTGATACTGAGTTCCCACTGTAATGGTGTGTGCGCTCATGCTAAATCAGGTCCAGACTTGACAGCCACACTTCCCGGGCTACTCTGGGCGCGCAGTGCAACGTGTGTCGTTTGCCCCGCCCCCGTGCTTGCCTGGATGTGTGTGAAAAACTTTTTGCAGTATGGAGGCATGTTGGTGCCAAAATCTGTGAAAATTTTTCCTCTCTCACTACCCTTGATGGTGGTTTTGCTAATGGCAGACCACCTCTTCCCTGTAGACGTACCACCTTGTAGACGTACGAGACATCGCCAAAGTTTTCTTTCTCGATGCTCCTATTTCTCAAGGTTTGCCCTGTTTCGGTGACACTGTTGGAGACTGTGCCCAGCGGCTCTCCACAGTTCAGAAGCAGGCTGAGGAAACTACGAGCTTGACTCGATGTGCTTCCGAGTCACTCATGTTCCTCCTCAGTCTGTTTGTCGCCAAGGGTGTCAGTCTCCTGTGGAAGCTGTCACAGATAGCTCTACTGTGACGTCTAGCTTCGCAGGAAGACGGCACCACCTGTCTCGGCAGCCCTGAGACAGGTGACCCAGAGTTGTAGGGAATTGCTCTCTCGGAGACGGTGCACGCACCTCTCCCTCCCCCGGAGGAGGACGGGGTGGAGAATCTTTTCATTCTGTTCCGCCGCTGGCTCCCCGGAGTCCAGTGGTACCCTCATTTTCTAGAGCAGTTTCTTCCACCTCTGGGTCACGAGGGTGCGGACTGCAGTGAGCAACGCTCCCATGCCTTGCCACTCCTTTCCCCCTCTTCCATTTCTCAGATGTCAGTGACGTCGCCACGGCCACGTAACTCTCATCTCCCGCTGGGCAAGGAGGTGCGAAAACCTGGACTCGACGCCCTCAGGCCTCGCTCCTCGTTTCCCCTCCTCTCTTCGCCTCGGGACAGCCTCCGAGCCTTCCCTGCCGTCTGTTCCCCGGTGGAAGCGGGTAGGTGTTGCCCCGCACACCCAGACCTCTCTCTCGGCCGCAGGAATGCCTCCGGAGTCTGGTCCCTGCCTTCCACCTCGCTGCCCCTCCGTGGGTACGCCGGTGGTCCGGGTGGGTTCGTTGGTACGGTCTCTTGAAGCCTGGCTAGCGCTTCCGAGCCGTCCCGCTGGCTCACCCGTACTATCCGGCTCGGCTATGCAATTCAGTTTGCCCGCCGGCCTCCCAGGTTCAGAGGCGTCCACTTCACTCGGGTGCGGAGTGTCGATGCCCCTGTCCTGAGGAAAGGGATCTACGTCCTGCTGGCGAAGGACACGATCGAGCCGGCCCTCCAGCCGAGATGAGGTCGGGGTTTTACAGCCCTTACTTCATTGTACGGATGGTTACGACCAATCCTGGACCTGCGAGTTTTGAATCGGGCCCTGCACAAGCTCCCGTTCAAAATGCTCACGCAGAAACGCATCTTCGAGTGCATCCGTCCCCGGGATTGGTTTGCAGCGATCGACCTGAAGGACGCGTACTTTCATGTCTCGATTCTTCCTCGACACAGACCCTTTCTTCGGTTTGCATTTGAAGCTCGAGCATATAAGTACAAGGTCTTACCCTTCGGCCTGGCCCTGTCGCCCCGCGTCTTCACGAAAGTCGCAGAGGCGGCCATTGTTCCCATGAGAGAACATGGCATTCGCATTCTCAACTATCTCGACGACTGGCTCATAATAGCTCACTCGCGGGATCTGTTGTGCGAACACAGGGACCTGGTGCTCCAGCACCTCAGCCGTTTGGGTCTTCAGGTCAACTGGGACAAGAGCAAACTCTGCCCAATGCAGAGGATCTCTTATCTCGGTATGGAGTTGGACTCGGTCGCTCAGACTGCACGCCTCACCGAGGAGCGCGTCCAGTCAGTGCTCAACTGCCTCAAGTCCTTTCAAGGCAGGTCAGCGGTCCCACTGAAACAGTTTCAGAGGCTCCTGGGGCATATGGCAGCCGCAGCCGCAGTAACGCCGCTCGGTCTGCTCCATATGAGACCGCTTCAGCGCTGGCTTCACGATCGAGTCCCGAGATGGGCGTGGCAGAGCGGCACGTTCCGGGTCAACATTACCCCGCACTGTCACCAAACCTTCAGTCCTTGGTCAGACCCATGCCTCTGCCAACGGATGGGGGGCCACGTACAACGGGCATGCAGTTTCAGGTCTGTGGACGGGGCCTCAACTGCATTGGCACATCAACTGCCTAGAGTTGCAAGCAGTACGCTTAGCCTTGTCTCGCCTCAAGGGGCTGCTTTTGCACAAGCACGTACTGGTCCGTACGGACAGCACTGCGACCGTTGCGTACATCAACCGTCAGGGTGGTCTACGCTCCCGTCGTATGTCGCGACTCGCCCGCCATCTCCTCCTGTGGAGTCAGAAGCATCTGAGGTCGCTTCGAGCCATTCACATCCCTGGTGTGCTCAACCGTACAGCCGACGAGCTTTCACGGCAGCCACCTCTTCCGGGAGAATGGCGACTCCACCCCCAGACGGTCCAGCTGATATGGGAAGTCTTCGGAGCTGCTCAGGTAGACCTGTTTGCCTCTCCGGACATGACTCATTGCCGGTTGTCTTACTCCCTGACCGAGGGTTCTCTCGGCACGGATGCACTGGCGCACAGCTGGCCCCTGGGTCTTCGCAAATATGTGTTTCCCCCAGTGAGCCTTCTTGCACAGATCTTGTGCAAAGTCAGGGAGGATGAGGAGCAGGTCCTGCTCGTTGCGCCGTATTGGCCCAACCGGACTTGGTTCGCGAAACTTATGCTCCTCGCGACAGCCCCTCCTTGGCCGATTCCTCTGAGGAAGGACCTCCTTTCCCAGAGACGGGGCACCTTGTGGCACCCGCGTCCAGACCTCTGGAGACTCCATGTGTGGTCCCTGGACGGGACGCGGAGGTTCTAGGTGGCCTACCACAGGGTGTGGTAGACACCATCACTTCCGCCAGAGCCCCCTCTACGAGGCGCCTCTATGCGTTGAATTGGAACCTGTTCGTCGAGTGGTGTTCTTCCCACCGGGAAGACCCCCGAACTTGCCCGATCAGAGTCGTTCTTTCCTTCCTGCAAGATGGGTTGGAGCGAAGGCTGTCTCCCTCCGCCCTCAAAGTGTATGTTGCCGCAATAGCCACTCATCACGATGCAGTAGAAGGTAAGTCATTGGGAAAGCACGACCTGATCATCAGATTCCTTAAGGGTGCCAGGAGGCTGAATCCACCTCGTAATGTGCACCCCTTACCCTCTTGGGACTTGACTCTAGTGCTTAGTGCACTCCAGAGGCCCCCGTTCGAGCCCTTGCCCTCAGTCGAGTTAAATATCTTGTCTATGAAGACAGCTCTCCTGTTGGCTTTGGCTTCTTTTAGGAGGGTAGGGGATCTGCAGGCATTTTCGGTCAACGAATTGTGCCTAGAGTTCGGACCGGGCCTTTCTCACGCTGTGTTGAGACCCCGGCTCGGATACGTGCCCAAGGTTCCTACCTCCCCGTTTGTGGATCAGGCAGTGAACCTGCAAGCGCTGCCCCTGGAGGAGGCAGACCCAGCCCTAGCTTTTCTCTGTCCCGTCCGCGCCCTGCGCTGTTACGTGGACAGAACGCAAAGCTTCAGGACCTCAGATCAGCTCTTTGTTTGTTACGGAGGCCAGCAGAAGGGGAAGGCTGTCTCCAAGCAGAGGTTATCCCACTGGCTAGTGGATGCTATCGCCCGGGCTTATGAGTCCCAGGGCGTGCCTTGCCCACCTAGGTTGACGGCACACTCTACTAGGAGTGTTGCCTCCTCCTGGGCTTTGGCGCAAGGCGCCTCGCTGACAGACATCTGTAGAGCTGCGGGCTGGGCGACACCTAACACGTTCGCTTGGTTTTATAGCCTTCGTGTTTTAAACCTGCTTCCTCCCGTGTACTCGCTACGGCCGGTAGCGCGAGGAATTAGGTTATGTCGGCTTGCTACGCCATTCCCGCCCCGTGGGCCGGATACGTGCGTCTTTAACTCCGTTGGTTCCCCATCATACGGCTAACCTCGTGAGTTCCTCCATCACCCCTTCGGCATCAGGCGAGGCGGATCGCCGGTGCCAGGTCTATTACCTCTCGTGGAGTTGCTATTAGACTGGGTGGCCTTAACAGTGGTCCCTTCGGCGACCCATTTTTTCCACGTTCCAGCTACCCTCCGGGTTAGCTCCGTGTCTTCCTCTCGACAGATCCCTCTGTCGTCCTTGCTAAGTACGCTCCCACCCCTCGGGCTGGGACTACCTCAAGGACTTCCGTATGTTTCACTACCCCACGGGTTAGTACATACATGTATTCCAGTGCCTCCCTTCGGGCGGGCAGGGGCTCCGTAGCGTTCCCTCCTACGGGTTGGGCACGCTTTCCCAGTGTTATCCAAATCCACTGAGTGGGTCTTGCGGAACAGCAGTGTGATTTTCCCTAGCTAGCTCCCGCATCTTGTTCAAGAAACTGCTGCAGGGTAGCTTAGCTGGGCGCTGGAAGGGGTCAGCACCGTGGCGTGTTGTTAGGGATCCCAATTCGTCAGGGAACTCCCCCGACGACACGTCGGAGTTCCCAGGACGAAAGGGAACGTCTCGGTTACATATGTAACCCTCGTTCCCTGAGTATAGGGAACGGAGACATGTCGTCCCCTCGCCATGTTGCTGTACCTTCGCGGAGGGCTGGACACTGTTCGGCTCCTCAGCGAAAAAGCATTGTGTATGCGTTTGCTTCCGCCCTTTATACCCGCACTGGCAGGCGGGTCGCGGAATGCAAATCTTGCATGCCAATATTTATTGGCTCGTTTTAGTTCACTCGAAGTCGATTGGTCTCCCTAGCGTGATCCCAATTCGTCAGGGAACTCCCCCGACGACACGTCTCCGTTCCCTGTACTCAGGGAACGAGGGTTACATATGTAACCGAGACGTTATTAACTACTAAACACTTAAACTACTCTAACACACACACACACACACACACACACACACACACACACACACACACACACACACACACACACACACACACACACACACACACACACACACACACACACACACACACACACCACACACACACATATGTTGGTCCAACAGCATTATGAGGACTCTTAATGGTTTTTATACTGGACAAACTATATATTTCTATCCCCCTATACTGCCCCTATCCCTAAACCTACCCATCTTAAAAACCCATCTGCATTTTAAAATGTTCAATAAAACATAGTTTTTTATGTTTTTTAAGCCATTTGATTTATGAGGACTTTTGAAGTGTCCTCATAAACCACCCATAAGTTGTAATACCAGTGTAATTATGTCATTATACAAATTTGTGTCCTCATAAATCACATAAACCCACACACACACACACGCACGCACGCACGCACGCACGCACGCACGCACGCACGCACTCACACACACACACACACACACACACACACACACACACACACACACACAGAGTTTACCAAGGGATAGAGAGTTGAAGCAGAATACAGGAAAGCATTGTTTAAAATTCAGCAAATTAAAAGCCTTGAACTAACCATCAGTTTCTTAAATCAAACACATCCTAAAAGGGGTAGGTTAGGTATACTTAATATATGAAATAATGAGACTAAAATTGATATTCAAATAAAACGGTCTTGATGCAATTTGCTCCAGTTGATCTTTGCTGATGTTGTCTTGAGAGAGAACCAGTTGGAGTCAGAGGATCTTTGGTGAGTAGAAAGACAAGACCACGGCCTGGCATAAACTTAGGGCTCATTGAAGACTTCTAGCTCAACATCATGTTCACATCAGAATTTCTCAGAATCGGGGGAACCGGGTGATCTTGTGATCAGTGATCTTGTAGAGTGAAGATGTCACAACCTCAGGATTTGAGTGAGCTAATAAGAAGTTGTTCCGATGGAGGGAAACTTTAAGATTGTTCTAGCAGGGTATTTGCATATGTAATTTGTTTGGGTATTTAAGAGAAGAACCTTTAAGATTCTTCTAATAATGTGTCAAAGAGTTAGCAAAATGTAATGTAAATTAACAAATAGGGAACGAAAATTAGAGTTCTTAGATACCAAGCATGCTACACATGTGATTAACCATGCAATTCTGAAACATTAATCCAAAAGAGTTTCAATACATAGGAAAAATGGAATTAGTTGCTGTTAACTCTAGCCCATGGGTTGCTTGTTGGGTGAGAGATATTATGGATTTTTTGTTAAATATAACAAATAATTGTGTCTAATCAGTCTCAGTCGCTACAATGATTACAAATATAGGGGGAGGTTTCTTCATCCGGTCAATAATAGCCAATAGCACGATGTGGACAGGAGTTTAAAGGCAGTGTGTGTTTCGAGGTCTGTGTTCTAGGCAGGTCATGATGGATCGAGCAGCTCTCAGACTGATTCTCTTGGGCGTCTTTCTCATCTCAGCCAGTTCACAACCTGTTAAGAAGGTGAGGGTTAACGCTCAGTTTCAGATAAAGATGATGCGAGTCAAATTTCTAAAAAAGAGATTAATTTTTTGTATTTGAGATAAAGGTCAAGACCAATTAGATTTACTTCATACATGTTGAATATACAATGTTAAAAAGTTTGAGGTCAGTACGTTTTTTAAAAGAAAAAAATACTTTTATTTATTAAACGTAACATTCTCAACATTTATAATGTTCTATTTTAAAATTAAAGCTCTTGTTTTAAACTTTATTCTTCAAACAATCCTATAACAAATGTTTTTTAAGCAGAAAATCCGCACTAGAATTATTTCTAAAGGATCATCTGACACTAAAAACTGGTGTAATGATGCTGAAAATTCCGCTTTGCACGGTAATAAATTATATTTCAAAGTGTAATATGATAGAAAGAAAATTAAATTACAAATATATTTTACAAAATTACTGATTTTAGTGTATTTTAGATCAAATAAGCAGCCTTGGTGAGCATAAAAAACTGTAGAATTCTTACTGACTTTTGAAAAGCAGAGAATCATTTACATTGAGTAAAGATAACTATCTGTTGATCAATAGTTTACACTGAGATGTAGTCATCAAAATGTATTTATTTTTTAGTCCAAAGGCCTTTTTTGCATGCCATTTTCGAGCAGTAAATATTTGAACAATCCCACACAAAAAGGAGGAGTAAATGTGCTATCCAATCTGACTGTACTGTTTGATGTCTCAACAGAAACAAAATGTGGATATATACAGCTTCTACATTAACTCCACGGTCACTAGTCGCTACGCCACAACCGTCATCACAAGCCGTGTGGCAAACACAGTGAATGAATCTCAAGAGATCCAGTTTGAGGTCAAGATACCCAAGAATGCATTCATCAGCAAATTCAGAATGTAGGGAAACATGTGTTGTGTTATATAAGTATAGAGATAAAGTGGTAAAGAAGCAGCATACTGGTCTCAGGTCATGTCTGCTAATGCAGCTATCCTAGATTTATCAATTATTTTATGTCTGACATATTAAGATAATGTCCTTTTCTTCTTAGGACCATAGATGGGAAGATATATGATGGTGTTGTGAAGGAAAAACATGAAGCTCAGCAACAGTACAGTCGAGCAGTATCTCGAGGAGAAAGTGCTGGACTGATCAAGTACTGAACATTACAAATAAATAGGTCCAAATGTATTTTTATATCATGTTTAGTAATATGCTGGGATTCATTTCTATTTCAGATCTGTTGGAAGGACTTTAGAAGACTTTAAAACTTCAGTGACGGTGGCTGCTTTTAGTAAAGTGACTTTTGAGTTGACTTACGAAGAACTGCTAAAGCGTCGCCTTGGCAAATATGAGCTACTCATCAATGCCCAACCAATGCAGCCGGTGGCAGACTTCAAGGTAGGAGAAGAAACAAAGAGGGAAATATATCATCAATTAAGGTGGATAGAAAGATCATATTTCTTTTACTCTCATTAGATAGATGTTCACATACAAGAGAAACCAGGAATTTCCTTCTTGGAGGTGAAAGGAGATTTGAGCACCGGTGATCTGGCCGATGCCATCAAAACCACCAGAGCAGACAAAGACGTAAGAGCTTAAAATGAGGGGTAAAACACTTAGCTTAAATGTTCTCATTATGCTATTACACTTTAAACAAAGCTACCAGATGACCAATCTGATAATTTCAGGCATGGGTGACCTTCTACCCCACTCGAGATCAACAGACCAAGTGTAAAAGCTGTGGAGAAAATGGACTGAATGGTGACATGCTTATAACATACGATGTCGAGAGACTAAATCATAAAGGAGAAGTCATGGTACATTTTTCAATAACGTACTTTACGACAGTAAAATACATTTTTGAAAAGATTTTGAAAGACTGACTATTTAAAAAAAACATAAATGATATTCAGATTGTACTTTTGTTTTCTCTCAGGTATCAAATGGCTATTTTGTCCACTACTTTGCACCCTCTGATGTTTCACGTATTCCCAAAAATGTGGTTTTTATCATTGACCGGAGCGGTTCTATGAGCGGCAGAAAAATGCAACAGGTAAATGTCAACGTCAAGTTCATGCAAATCAATTAAAAAGATATAACAAGCAATACATTGTTTTATGGCAAAACCCTTGAAGGAGATTTTTTAAGGATCTTGCAGCATTGTGCATTTATATGGTGGTGCATCATGGTGGTCTTGCAGCATTGTGCACCGGTGGTGATGGCGCAGTGGATAAGACACATGCCTGTGGTGTGAGAGACCCGGGTTCGAATCCACTGTGAGACACTAATGTGTCCCTGAGCAAGACACTTAACCCCTAATTGCTCCAGAGGCGTGCGACCTCTGACATATATAGCAATTGTAAGTCGCTTTGGATAAAAGCGTCAGCTAAATGAATAAATGTAAATATGTTAAAATAACAGGGATTTATGCATTGAAATCACTGTGGATTTGCTTACTTTAAATTAGTACAACAAAAATGCACATATCTGGTAAATGAGAATACAGTCGTAATGGAGGAAGAATAACTTTCAGGTGTTCTGATAAAAGTGTTTTTCTTTAGACTCGTTTGGCACTGCTAAAGATTTTAAGTGATCTTGATGAGGATGACCACTTTGGATTGATCACTTTCGACAGTGAAGTTAAAACATGGAAGAATGAACTCCTGAAAGCTACCAAGGAAAACCTGGAGACTGCAAAATCTTTTGTGAAGGAGATCAGAGATAGAGGAGGTGAGTTCCTAACTCTAAATGGGGAGTAAGAAAGTTGTACCTCAATGTGACAACTATGTTTGTTCTTCCTTTAGCCACAGACATTAACGCTGCAGTTCTAGCAGGAGTGGACATGATCAATCGACATCCACGAGAAGGAACCGCCTCCATCCTGATCCTGCTGACTGATGGAGATCCCACTTCAGGCACAGATTCACTGACAAACACAAGCTAATGTGTTTTATCCTAGCATTGTTCACTCAGTGTAATTAGAAGACCTGTTTATAAAAGGTTTTAGATCTAATTAAAATGCCGTTAGGACCAGTAGATTATTATCATAACCAATTTGGTTCTTGTCTTTGTCAGCAAGTGAAAAGAATTAGAGATAGGAAATTGTCCAATGCATCGATTGCTTTCTGATCACTCAAAGAATTTCATGATTTTCCAGCGTGTATTGTAGGTAGTCTTATTTTCCGACTTATTTTCCTCTCTAACAGGTGAAACTAACAAAGAGAGGATAATGGCCAATGTAAAAGAGGCAATTGGTCTAAAGTTTCCCCTATACTGTCTTGGTTTTGGATATGATGTTAACTTTGACTTCCTGACAAAAATGTCATTGGAAAATGATGGAGTTGCTCGCAGGATTTATGAAGATTCGGACGCTGATCTACAGCTGCAGGTGGACGACAGAGAATCAGCTGTGAATTCATCCTCAGTGCTTATCTGTTCTGTGTTTGAACGCATTTAAATCCTTTATTTTGGTTTGTATTGTAGGGCTTCTATGACGAAGTTGCCGTCCCTCTCCTCACTGATATTCAGCTTAAATATACAGGAGGGACAAACCTTACCAAGACCAGCTTTAGCCTTTACTTCAACGGCTCTGAGATTGTGGTATCAGGACAAATCACAGACAACAGTGTGGAAAGTTTCACCACTGAAGTCATTGCAGTATCAGTAAGATCATCATGGTGCTTTACAATTCATCAAATTGGTAGGGATTGAGTGGGCTGTTTTTTCTGGCAGTTTCAACCGAAGTCATTATATTAAATATTTGGATAATTGATGATCAATTGTTTAAGAGTTTGGAATAATGGTCACTTTGTTTTCAAAGAAAGTTATTGATGAAAGTGGTAATGACAGCATTCCTGATGAAAATGTTCACTAGTATTTTTATTTCTGAGCAGAAAGGCAATAATGTTACGTATCAGGAAACTGTAATGGCAAAAGACCCCAGTGATGTCCCACCTGAGAATGAGGATTTCATGCGGAGACTGTGGGCCTACCTTACGGTGAAGCAAATTCTGGAAAGGCAGTAAGTTTATTGAGTGATATGACATTCTGCAGTTTATGTTCGACATTGAGGACATATTTCTGTCTCAGAGTGCTTCTTGAAGGACAAGAGAAAGAGGATGAAAAGAAAGAAGCTCTCGAATTGTCCCTGAAATACAAGTTTGTCACCTCCCTCACCTCTATGGTCGTCACAAAGCCACAGGAAGATGAAGTAGAAGTTGCCGACAAACCCAAAGAGGGAGGAGAGGAACCCAGACCTCCAGGTGAGAACTGAGACGTTTTAGTATCTTACAAACCTTGTAAATAAAGGTGTGTAAACATTTGACCTTTAGCAAAAGAGTCTACCTAGGGTCTACCTGTGTGGCTCTGAAGCATCTTCAAATCAGCTGGACCATCTGGGGGTGGCGTCTTCATTCTTCTGGTAGCGTGGGCTCTCGTGAGAGATCGTCGGCTGCACGATTGATTTTGCCTGGGATGTGAATGGCTTGAAGAGATCTCAGGTGCCTCTGACTCCAGAAGAGGAGAAGGCGGGCGAGTTGCGATATGAGATGGGAGCTTTGACCAACCTGATGGTTGATGTACACAAAGGCCGCGGTGTTGTCCGTCTGGACCAGCACATGCTTGCCCTCTAGCCACGATTTGATGCAGCGCAGGGCAAGATACACTGTTAGCAACTCAAGGCAATTTATTTAGTTGAGTTGAGGCCCTGTCAGGACTCTTGCTCTAGGGGAACTCCTGCCCGTAGAAAAGCATGGTCTGACTATGTACTAAAGGTTTGGCGACAGGGTGCTGTGATTGCCACCCTATGTGTGCTGCGTTGCCGTACCCATTTCGAGACTCTGTCATTTAGCCAGTTCTGAAGTGGTCTTATATAAAGCAACCCGACCGGTGTGATTGCGGCTGCGGATGCCATATGACCCAGGAGCGACTGAAACTATTTCAGGGGAACCGCCATCCTGCCCTTGAATGAATTCAGGCAAACCAATCTTGGGGACGAATACATTCAGAGATGCGACTCTTCGTTAGCATCTTGAATGTGAGCATGTGAAGATATGCAGGTCCAATTGTCTTCATATCGGCTGGAGGGACCGGCTCTATCGTATCCTTCGCTAGTTGGACTGCAATCTCCACATGCAGGACAGGACCATCCTTGTCCGCCACTGAGGTGAACCAGACGCTCCTGACCGCCGGGCGAACTGAATCGTATAGAGTAGACCACTGAGCCAGCGACACAAGCTGGGAAGAGCTATCCAGGCCACCAGACATCGTAAAAGCGGGGTCAGAGGGACTACCAACGTATCACAGTGGGGCAGCTTGGTGGAGCACAGGGTTCCCACAGGGTTGCGTAAGAAGGCATTGCATCCTCAAACTGCACACCACTGTCTGCTGGCGATAGGAGATGGGGATGAGAGTGGCGAGGTAAAGCGTCGCACACTCCATCTGCACCTTCCTGGGACCCAGAGCTAGAGAAAGCTGCTCTTTTACTAAGAATTTGGGTATCACAGCCAGAGGCGGAACAGAAATTTGGCTCAAAAGATTCTCCGCCCTGCTCTCCTCCGGGGGAAAAGCAGCTTCGTCGGGTTGTCCGTCTCAGGGGTGGTCTTTCACCGACTGCCTGAAGGATTTAGCGGCGACTGAAATGGGTGATTTCATCTTTCTGCGTTTAAACTTTTGTATTGTGACGCACATCCGAGTAAAACGGCTTATCAAAAAATAAATACGATTTTGAGATGAAACACACCTTTTTACCAGCTACTGTACACAAACTTTATTTGAACAAAGTGTTGAAGTCATGCATACTTCACCAGAGAGAAGTCTGTCGCTATCACAGGAAGATCCTGTTATGATATTTTAATTAAAAACTATGAGGTCAAAAAAACGTGTACATGAAAATTTCATTCACAATAAACAAAAGTTAAACAACATGCATTAAGAAAAGAGATGGGGTGCATTTTCATTTTATGCAAAAGTCAATATACTGCATCAGCCTTTAAATGTATATTTTCCCCACTTGTTTTATATCCCAGCACTAGGATTTAGTCGGCACCAGTTCAGTTCTAGTCAGCCTGGTCCGCCCAGTCAGAGTCATATAAAAGGTTCGCATGGTCAGCGCGGTCAGCCCATGATGGCCAGTAGAAGTGGTCCACCTCCTGCTCATCCAGGGATCCATGGTATGCCTTTTTTTCCTAAAAGTTGACAAAGACTCCCATACTTTCTCGAGAATGTGTTTATCAATGGTTACTTTTGTCTTTGATTTTACAAAAAAATACTGCAAATTTGCTTTATTAAAAGCAAAATTCACATAAAAAAGTGCAGATAATGAAATAAAAATAAAATAAGGTATTAGGTGCAATTCAGAAATGAAGTCTCTTAAAAATTATAGTACGCCCTAAAATAGTCATAATTTTCTCACCATTTTTATTTTCACTATCCCTTCGATATTAAAATCAACATGTGGAAATACATTTTAATCATAAAAAGAAGATGATTTAAATGTAGCATATTTTTTTGTGAAAGTAATTATTTTTAAATGTGTCATTTTTTATTTTTTATATTATTTATTGCTAAATATTTGAGAAAAAAATATTCGGTACATTTTAATTACTTTAATAATACTTAATTACATTAATAATTAATTTAATTATTTCTCTAATTAGTTACTTCAAAATGCTTACATTGAACTTTTTTTTTCATTATTTATTGAGTGCTTTGGTCAGTAAATTACTGATAAACTGACTTAGAGTGAAAAGCTGTATTATAAATAGTCTGATTTTTTAATGACTAAACCCCCTTTTTTCCAGATTTTAGAAATATGCCGATGCCCAGATATGGTATAAATACGCCCTAACTTTGATTCTGCCTTGTGTCAAGTAAGTCTAATTTGATCAATTATAACTTCTCTTGGACTTAGGTCAAATGCCCATAATTCCACATTTTCTACAGAAGAGTGCAGAAGTTGTTCTCCCTACTATGACAAGTACATTCAGATCTCTAAAACATACTTATTACGTAGGACAATTTTCTATAATAATTATAATACAGCATTTGCTTATGTTTTCTCTTAGTTCCAACAGTTACCAATCGGTTCCTGCTGCCTTCTGCTGGTCAGTCTAAGCCACTTTGTTTTGATGTTCCTGTTCCTCAGAAACTCAGACTGTTACAGGATTCTGCTTCAGGTACTAATACACATTTACTCTTCATGCACATCTTTTTGAAAGTATTTTTTTTAATTGAATGTTTTGTATGTACTCATACTGTGTGACTTTCTGTGTGTCTTAGAGTTCTCTATGAATGGAAAATTCATGACTAGACGACCGGGATTTAGTAAAATTGCCTTTCATTACAAAACAAACCATCACCTGACAATAAAGACAAGCTCTATCATATACCAAGATGGCCAGAATCATGTTGGGTTTTTGTGGGACCAGGAACCTTCTCAACACATTACAGAGGGGTATATACTACTCAAACTATACAAGTGTTTTACTGCATTTGTGTTATAGCTCCTTTCTGTGAAGTAGAATTTATTCATCAGTTTCTCTGTTTCAACAGCGTGTCCCTGATATTACGGAGGAATGAAATGGACGTTACCATGGGAAACATACGTGTTGTTATTCTTCTTCACAAGAAACATGGTGAAGTGTTTCTGTGGCCTGCTGTTCGGCAACAGCCAAAAGATGTCAGTTTGATGGGCATTTTAGGTAAGAGTACTTCACTGGTAAACAATTAAACATGTATTAAAGGGCACCTATGGCATTTAAAATGTTCCTAATATTGTTCTGGGAGTCCCCAACAACAGTTTCACATGCATGCAATGACAAGACACTTTTGTTGTCTTATAATATGCATTTATTTTTACCTGATTTGCTCACCGACTCCCTAATGATTCGTTGAACGACTCATTTGTCCAAACCCCTCCTTTGCGTGACGCTAATCTGCGGTGATTGGTCAGATGACCCAGTCAGTTATTGTTTGTTAGCCCAACGCATAAACATATTGATAAAGCACTGCAGTACTACAAGATTTTGCTCTATTCTTTATGACAACTCCAATAACAGCGACAGACATTTCACATATTTAAAAAAAAAATGACATTGGAGACCTAGAAGCTGCGGTGAGCATAGCTTACACAACACACACACACACACACTTATACTTCCGTCTGCGCGCGCAGTAACTGGGCGCGGCCAATATGCTAATGTTTCGTATCTACGTCTCAATTGATTGTTTCAAAAACAATTCATTACATAGACTCAGAGTCTACTCTCACTTTTGAAAGACAATAACTTTATATACAGTGCACTTTCAGATATAAATCTTTGCAGGATGTTTTCATTCCCTATATTCCACACTATATGAAGTCATTTTCAAAAATCCATGATTCAGACTGATCTCATGAAATGGCGTATGTATGACACGCCAATTCGTATTTCCATTTTTGGCGTGCTATCAACACGCATAATCGCTTTTCAGCGTGTTTACGTCCTTAACGTTACATTACTGTATATAAATATGACCTACCCCAACCCCGTCCCTAAACCCCGTCACTGGTTAATACCATTTATGAGTCTTTCCCTACCATCCTAGGAAGAAAAATATCGCTCCCCAGATGTAGATCTACGTTTTGCTTCGTTTCGCTCGGATATTTAACGGCGTGTACATACACGCGGAATCACTCGGACATAACGGCGTAGACATACACGCATACACGCGGATAGCTCAAAATGCGTGTAAATAACACGCCACTTGACTTGAAAGCGACGTGTATGTTTACGCAAAAGTCATGATGTCATGTTGCATGATTGAACACTTTACACAATTGACCCAGCTTACGAGGAATGTTCTCAGAAATTCAGATAATGTTTTGGCAAGGTTTTTCTCAAAGTTATGAACAAATGTTCTTCCAGTAACATTAATGGAATGTTTGTTCAAAGTTATCTGGTATTTAATAATGTTTAAACCACAGTCATGAAACTCTAGAGGTCGTAGGCTGATAGGTCCTTTACATGCAATCTGCAAGCAATTACATAATTTCCACAGAGCACAAGCTGATTGGCCTCTGCTGATCCTGCAGCCAATGAGATTGCTTGCTCAACATTTGAATAGTCTGTCTATCTGAGTTCCTCTGAAACCTCTACCTCCCCCAGCTCCACCGGTCTACATCTGCTACAGGATTTATGTGTCTATTTATGCAGCTGGATCATATTTTACTCGCTTCATATACTTGCTGTAGCAGATCTTGTCTGCCAAGACCAAATACATTAACATTACCATATTCAAGGACATGCTAAAACTATTCAGAGAGTTGTCATGATTGAAAAAAAACCCAACGTTTTCAGAACATTAATAAAACCTGGACGTTTTGAATGTTTAGAGAACATTCAGAAATAATATTTTTTTAACTTAACAGGAACGTCAGCAAAACTATCTTTAGACATATTTTTGTTTTGTGAGTTGGGTGAGCAATTAAATGGTACATTTTGATTTGTATCTTTCTTAATTAAACTGGATTAAATCGTAATAACTGTGGAATATATTGAAGGAAAAGCTAAGGCTTCATATGAGGAGGTTCAAGGATCACAAACACCAACTCTAAAGATAATGGACCAGGAAGTGAAGGCGAGCTTGTAAGTGATCAAAAGTGATCATACACACAGCTGATTTTTTCCTTTATGATATATCTGTTTTAATCTATGAATGTATCTGTAGGGAGGATGTCACAGACTACACACTTCCTTCAACTCCGGTTATCAGATGTTGGCTTGTCCCGTTCCAGGCTGTGATGCAGGGAGACATTTCTGATTTCACTGTCACTCAGCTGTAGAGTTCAATGTGGGCAAATTATAAACTGGGACAGAACAGGTTTCTATGTTAAACACTTGCTGATGTCTGTCTGTCTGTCTTAAAATTGTATGCATAGCAACCCTTTGATTGGTGCCTTTTCAATCAAAGTAGTGACTGTGATTATTTCTGTAAAGTATGTATTTTATGAGGTCATGTTTGATAGTAAAATAAAAAAACAGCAACAAACTTCCACAGAATGTAAAGTATTTACAAGTTATATAGATAATATATTTTCTAAAAGGCATGCCTCAATATTGACTTTTGAGGGGTTCAAGAGACTCTGATGGACATTAGCTCAAGGGTATAAGGCAGAGGTCTTCATTCCTGCTCCTGGAGAGCCACTGTCCTGCAAAGTTTAGTTCCTACCCTAATCAAACACACCTGAATCAGCTCATCAAGCACTTCAGAATCGCTTGAGTATTCAAAGGCAGGTGTGGTGAAGCAGGTTGGAACTAAACTCTGCAGGACAGTGGCTCTCCAGGAGCAGGAGTGAAGACCTCTGGTATAAGGGATAAATAATAAAACATGTTATAACTTGTTATAATTTATTATAAATATTTGGATCAGTTAATAGAATTAACTTGATGTAGCAGAATACCACAATCAAATAACCTGTTCGTCCAGCAAACACCCATTTAATCATTTATTTATTCTAAGAAATTGTAATTACCGGGGTAAGGGAAATAACTTTATTAATGTCACGGTGCGTGTTGGAATAATTCAGTGGATTCAAGTGCAAGAGTGTTTTAATAAAGACAAAAACATAAAATAAACAAACCAAAACAACATCCGACAAGGCAGGCAAGGCAAGACAGGCACGGCGCAGACACAAAAACAACGTAAATACAACGAACGAGCACAGGACAGCAAACACAGGAAGACTAAATAGGGAGGCAAACAAGGAGGGTAACGAGGCAGACAGGTGGAGCAAATAAACCAATAATCAGATAACAAGAGGGAGGGGTCAAACAATGACGAGAGCACATGGCTCAACATAACAAACACCCATGTGCAACACAAGACCAGACAGACATGTGACATAACCCCCTCCCTACGGAGCGGCTACCAGACGCTCCATCAGGCCAAGGCGGGACGGGAGGGACAGACCAAGGG
Source organism: Chrosomus eos (assembly GCA_036326025.1). NCBI lineage: Eukaryota > Metazoa > Chordata > Actinopteri > Cypriniformes > Leuciscidae > Chrosomus > Chrosomus eos. Next base: position 6,348,050 of record CM070839.1, on the reverse strand, counting down.
GGAAACTGGAGGGACAGACCAGGGGGGAAACTGGAGGGACAGACCAGGGGGGAAACTGGAGGGACAGACCAGGGGGGAAACTGGAGGGACAGACCAGGGGGGAAACTGGAGGGACAGACCAGGGGGGAAACTGGAGGGACAGACCAGGGGGGAAACTGGAGGGACAGACCAGGGGGGAAACTGGAGGGACAGACCAGGGGGGAAACTGGAGGGACAGACCAGGGGGGAAACTGGAGGGACAGACCAGGGGGGAAACTGGAGGGACAGACCAGGGGGGAAACTGGAGGGACAGACCAGGGGGGAAACTGGAGGGACAGACCAGGGGGGAAACTGGAGGGACAGACCAGGGGGGAAACTGGAGGGACAGACCAGGGGGGAAACTGGAGGGACAGACCAGGGGGGGAAACTGGAGGGACAGACCAGGGGGGAAACTGGAGGGACAGACCAAGGCGGAAACTGGGAGGACAGACCAGGGCAAAACAGAGTTCAGATCAGGGCAAAAGAGAGTTCATCGGGCGGCCAGGGCGAAACAGTTCATCGGGCGGCCAGGGCGAAACAGTTCATCGGGCGGCCAGGGCGAAACAGTTCATCGGGCGGCCAGGGCGAAACAGTTCATCGGGCGGCCAGGGCGGTGAAGATCCCTCTGGCGGCCCCGGCTCTGGAACAGGCGACACTGGCTCTGGCTCTGGAACAGGCGACACTGGCTCCGGCTCTGGAACAGGCGACACTGGCTCCGGCTCTGGAACAGGCGACACTGGCTCCGGCTCTGGAACAGGCGACACTGGCTCCGGCTCTGGAACAGGCGACACTGGCTCCGGCTCTGGAACAGGCGACACTGGCTCCGGCTCTGGAACAGGCGACACTGGCTCCGGCTCTGGAACAGGCGACACTGGCTCCGGCTCTGGAACAGGCGACACTGGCTCCGGCTCTGGAACAGGCGACACTGGCTCCGGCTCTGGAACAGGCGACACTGGCTCCGGCTCTGGAACAGGCGACACTGGCTCCGGCTCTGGAACAGGCGACACTGGCCTCGCCGGCTCCCCCTGGAACAGGCGACACTGGCTCCGGCTCTGGAACAGGCGACACTGGCTCCGGCTCTGGAACAGGCGATGGGCCTAAACACATGGCTCCGGCTCTGAAATAGCAAATACAGGCATATCCAGAATCCGCGCCAGACGTTCCAAGTAGTCCATAAGTTCCTTGGCGGCCACGCAAATGGGCACTTCCGGATCTGTCTCAGACTGGGCAACCTGGATGTGCTCAGTCTCTGACTGGGCAGACAGAGCGTGTACGGTCTCTTGTTGGGCAGACGTGACTTGAACAGTCTCTCGCTGGGCAGACGTGACTTGGAACAGTCTCTCGCTGGGCAGACGGGACGTCAACAGTCTCTCGCTGGGCAGACGGGACGTCAACAGTCTCTCGCTGGGCAGACAGGATGTGACTTGGAACAGTCTCTCGCTGTGCAGACGGGACGTCAACAGTCTCTCGCTGGGCAGACGGGATGTGAACAGTCTCTGACTGGGCAGACGAAACGTGAACAGTCTCTGACTGGGCAGGCGTGACTTGAACGGTCGTTGGCTGGGCAGACGTGACGAGTCTCCCTCTCCTTCTCTGACCCTTTTGATGGATCTGTGCAGACTCGAGGTTGGTCAAAACCATAGACGGACTCCCAACGCTGGACGGATCCGACGATGATGATCTCATTCCAAGAGAGACCAGTGAGGAAGACTCAGCTGCCCTCCTCTCCTCATTTCTCTGGGCACACAGGGAGAAATATTTGAGAAGAGAGATCCCATTCTCCCTCTCATCCGGACAAAGTTCGCTCCGCTGAATCCACATGAGGCTCGTTCGTTCTGTCACGGTGCGTGTTGGAATAATTCAGTGGATTCAAGTGCAGAGTGCAAGAGTGTTTTAATAAAGACAAAAACATAAAATAAACAAACCAAAACCACATTCGACAAGGCAGGCAAGGCAAGACAGACACGGCGCAGACACAAAAACAACGTAACAAATACAACGAATGAGCACAGGACAGCAAACACAGGAAGACTAAATAGGGAGGCAAACAAGGAGGGTAACGAGGCAGACAGGTGGAGCAAATAAACCAATAATCAGATAACAAGAGGGAGGGGTCAAACAATGACGAGAGCACATGGCTCAACATAACAAACACCCATGTGCAACACAAGACCAGACAGACATGTGACAATTGTTGTGGAAAAATTTTAATAGTCATTTATTCCTAATCTATTCAATGTGTAAAAGTATATGTGTGTACGTGCTTGTGCGTGACGTTTCAGGAATATATGGGACAGGACATCTCGACCTTAGGAATGGTCAGATTTGGCTGGTTTATTCCAGTACCAGTTTGTGTTATTAAGTAGAAACTGAACAGAAGTGGGGGCCTTATCTGGGTGGAAAAGTACAGCGAGTGAGAAGGAACCTTGAAAAGAGTATAAAAGCTGTCTCATGTCTTCCTGGTGCGCGCCACTCACTTCACAGAATGTAACGGCTGTGATGGCGACTGGGCCTTCTTGCAAGAATAAATATTTCTCTTTTTATTAATTTGACTCTGAGTGTCTCTTACGCAGTGATGATGTTTAACAGAAGTTTTTGCCACAACAATTGGTGTCAAAGAAGTGGGATTCCTTGGCAGTGCCTCCTGGACCTGAGAGCGGACGGTGTTTGGCCACCTGGACTGAGCAGTTCCAGCTCTACCTCGTAAGTTTCAGAGAGAGGGGCCGACCGCTATCAGGGCCAGGAGAAGCTCCACTGGAATCAGATGAAAACGAACCCGTGGCAACTCAAGACATCTCTGGTAAGAGACGGCTAAAATATTTTCTTTTGGTCTAAAATATTTTTAAATTTGTGGGTAAAACCATAGTGGCTGTGTCTGTTAGCTTCTGTGGTGTAAGTCAAGAAAACTGATGCAATAGGGCTAACTGTGCGAGGAGGCGTTCTGCAAAACCAGTCAGGGACGGTTTTGTAGACGAGGGATCTTCGTGCAGCAGTTTATTGGGGGTCAATTGAGACTTACTTACGAACGGGTCGTAGTTAATACAGTAGGGCTAACTGCGTGGGGAGGCGTTCTGCAGAACCAGTCAGGGACGGTTTTGTAGACGAAGGATCTTCACGTAGCAGTCTACTGAGCGTTAATCGATCTGCAAAAGCACTGGGTGCGCCCTTTCTGGTCTTGGGTTAAGTGATCAGATCTGGTGGAGACGTCCATCAGATTATTAGACGCGTCGAACAAAAATCCACGGAAGTGACAGAAGCAGCCAATATGGGTAAATCTCAGAGCAAGTTTGCAAAATTTGATACACCGGTTTTCTGTAAAAATTAGGACAAGTATGGGGGAAAATATATGTTAGATATTGGAAAAAAAAAAAAAAAAAAAAAAAAAACTGATAAAATCTGTAAAAAAATCTGTAAAATCTGAAAAAAACTATTGATAAAATACCGTGATTTCCCCAGGGAGGGAGCACTGAAAACAACTAGACTAAGAGTGTGCGAGAATCAGTTGAACAGGGCAACGGGACATAAGGTTGGTGTGTGAGATATGTTTGTGTGGGGATTGTGCAAACAATCATGTACTGGTTAGATAATGAAGGAACTGGCATGTTTGAGAAAAGAAAGGAGAGGATACAGAAAGAAATGGCATGTAGGGGAAGATTGAGAAGAAATATAGTAGAAAACTATATGTGATGAAAATAAAATGTCTGACAGAATTTATGGAAGTCAAATTAACTGTTTAATTGGTATGAAAATACAGTTTTAGAATAAAATAAGGCATTGTATGATTGACAGGAATTAACATGACATGAATGTTTTAAGCAGTATGGGGAACAATTCAATATTTTTTATGGTAAAATAAAGATTGAAATTAGGTTTAGTTTTAGTTTGACAAACATTGTTTTTGAACCTAAGGGGTCTATAATGGGGTAGCATATCCTGGTGTTTATGATTGCAGACAATGTCTGTATTTAATATCTGAGGAGTGACTGAGGGTTCGATCAAGGTCGAGAGTACAGGAGCAGTCTTCTTATTCAGCCCGGCTTTTTGGATGTTAGATATGCACTTGTTCTGTAATCAGTGTTGATGATAATAGCAAATTAGTAAAATGTAAAGACAGCTTAGTCCAAAGATTCTAGAAATCAATAATGTATAATGTCGGATATTTTGTTGATATTAAGTCGTTGAAGCGAAAGATATTGAAAACAAATTAGAATATAATGAGCATTTCCATGCAGCTTATGAAAATTAATGTTGTGCCAATAATAATGATGTTGTATCTGGCACTGGTGGACTGTAAAAGAATACAGAGAACTGCTTATCAGTAGCTCTGTTTACATTCCTGAATGGAACACACTGGGTGTGCAGGGTGTGCAGTAAGTTAGAGCAGACTGAGAGTGTTTAAATTGTGGTCAGCAGAACCATTTAACATTTAACATGTAAATACCCACTAAGAAAGTGTTTGAAAATGTGATAGTGACACATTTCTGGTAATAATGTGGGTTTGAAAGTAGATCAGTGTTTAAGTGACGATATTAACATTTCGTCTGAGAAAGAATAAGAGAAAAAAAAAAAAAAAAAAACAAGGTCAAAAGATTGAAGTCTTAAAGTCAAAAGATTGAAGTCTTAAAGTGAATCCTTTGAAAATATCTATAATAGTAATTATTATAAGTGAATTGATGAATACAGTTTGATGTAAAATTAATGACTCCAACAAATGGGAGTTGCAGAAAAGTAACTAAAAGGATGATTGTGTTTTAATTAAACATTTTAAAAAGGGTTTAGATTATATAGAACTAGAATAATTAATTAAGATCAAATAAGCAGAGGCAGTAGGCTACTGAATTAACAGTTCCTAAAATGTAAAATGTAAAAGGCATCTGATTAAACAAACAGCTTGAAAAGTGTTGACCATGAAAGAACTAGAAGCTGATGTTTTGCTTTTAAAAGATAAGTTTGTTAGGAGCTGTAATGAAACAGCTCGCTTATCTGAATCTGATGTGTGCTGTGGCTGTAAACGGCCAGTACGACAGAGACATAATCCGAGTGGAGATCTGTAATGTCTAAATTCCCTGTATGGGCAAAAGACAACTATAAAATTATGTTTATTTGGAAACAAATGTCATTTCTGGCAAAGATGCCTTAAGCTGGGATAGTTAAAAGATTATAGATAAAAGTTTGATGATTAGAAATATTTGAGAGAACAGTTTACCTGTCCTGAATGCCTCAGAGTCTCTCTCAGTCACTTTCAGCTAACAGGCTGTTATCTGACCCTGTGTCATAAGTAATAATAAGCTATTTATAGTAAAGCACAGTGTTTCAGTTGAAAAATCAGACACAGAGATGTTAAAGAAACCATTGCCATTAAGAGGGCAATTTGTATTGGTGAATGTTTTAAATGTAAAACTGAACGACTTTAAAGAAGTCTTTAAAATAATAATGCAGACCTTAAATGATAGAAATAACATTTTTGATTATTTTATTTTAGGACCAGTAACTTCTTTGTCTTATCTTAAGTCTCCACCATTGAAACAGGCCCGATGGCTACGGCTACAGATGTACAGTAACAGTACACTGAATGTATGGTTGTGAACTAAATTCACTGAGGATAATCTAAGAAGCTAGGTTGATGATTTTAAGATGGTGATTAAATACTGCTGTTATTAACCTGTCTCCCTGTGAACACTATTAGGCAATCAGAATGGCTCTGGTGACTCTTGAACGTGCCTTTCCTAAGCTCCAGAAAGCAGCTGAGTTCTGTTAAAGGAAACTGATTGTGTGAGGGGAGAGAGCGGTCACCAGTTTGTGAGCGGTACCAGTGTGTACGTGGCTACTCAATGACAGGATGATCTTCCTGGCCAGGGGACAGCCTTACGCAGGGGGTCACGGACATTGGGCACCTCAGGACGGGGGTGTGGTACATGCAAGAAAGGTATGAGAGTTGAGCGCTGACTACTGGAGGCCACCGGGGTCAGCAGAGCATTGAGAGGTGAGATGCGCTGTGACGAGTTGCGGCAGTCTGACCCAAGAGAATGTGAGTTCCTCTATACCACTTGCCAGAAGAAACCGCATAATTGTACGCTTGTTTTTCATTGTGACAAGTGTCTGCAATTAAGCCAGGGGGACAACACCCTGAAGAGAAAATTATAGATAAAGAGCTATGGGGGAGTTCAAGAGCCACCTGAAACATGAGGGGATTGCCATTATTTGTGATGGGAGACAGGAACAAAACTTTTTACGTATTGGCTGCCTCATGGGCAAGAATAAGAAAATTCATAGAAGTGCTGATTTTGAACTAATATGCTTTAACTCCTGGAGGTCGTTTGACATGGTGGGTGGCTAAAGATGAAGACAGTTTTTGATTTGAGAAAAGTCTGGATAACAAAATTTAATGGTAAAAGGATAGTGATTAATTTAATGTAATTATTATTCGTTAATAAGAGAGAGAGACTGTTTGAGTGGAGGAAGGGATGGTAAACTGTGTCTGTCTTTCTGTTGTCGGCCTGCTAGAGCAAGCTGAAGCAAAATAATGATAAGGAAAATTAAACAAAGCAACCCAGCTGACTTGTCTAAAAGTCTAATGAAAAATGAACAGAAATGCTTTGGAACTGGTTAAGAGACCATGTAAAATTAGGTAAAAGCTACAGAAAAATGCGAAGTTTAAAATCTTATTTAAAAAATTTAAATCTTTTTAGCAATAATACATAAAAGAAAGAGTTAATATTGAAAAAAGCGAACATTGAAAATGAGCAGTTAACATATGTGTGTCTAGTATGAGTGTGTGTGATGGTGACAACACTTTAGGTCTTGTATGCATTAGTTGAGGGTACTAATACTCCGCCTGAATAGTGAGTATATTGTTTCATCATTACAGATGGGTTAAGCAAATGACGAATTTTAAAGAAGGCGATAATTGTGAGTGGATCTGATGAAAAGATGATACAGAACATAGGACGAGCTTTAAAATGATTGGTCATCAAGCTCTGTCTGGTATTAATTACTTTTGTCTTTTGTGATGTTGATTTGAATTACGTTCTGGATCAGTTTAAGTATTTGTGTAAATTGGAATTGTTATAGATTTGATGGCAACAACAAAGTGACATATTGGCTAAGTCAAACATGAAATTATCAAGAGAGCCCTAAAAATGTATGATTATTGTGGGCAGAAGGATGAGTTATTTGACATTGACCAAGTGACCAAGTCTGTACAGCACGACCTGACTTGATAGAAACAATTGATGACTTTGAAAATGTTTGTAGATGACTGAATTAAGAGACCAAACAATAGGCCTGAAAAGCAGGATACGCTGTGAGACCAAGGGCCTTTGCCCTTCAAATACTTCGTTGAGCAGATGAGATTGTGGCTTTAAGTGAAGAATGTAATATTTTTGTTTCAAAGACGGCAAGAGATGTCTGGAGGAAATTTGTCTGAAGGACAACGTTTGGGTTAGTGTTGATGCAAACTTTATCAAAACACTATGTTAAATGTTATGTTAAATTGATGCTCGAGTTGTGTCGTGCATCAAGAGGGAGATGGTATAACAATTGCCAAATATGGTTTACTAAGGGACAATATATGTTGGGAGGACACTGGGTCTAATTGGGTAAAGGCCGTCCCAAACAAAATTTGCTTTCTGTAAATGTATTTGCAGGACTTGTTTCAACAGGAAACGCCAGGGTATCGAAGGCCCGGGAGAACAGTAGACAAAAGAAACTACGTGTAGTTTTACTATCTGAAAATAACCTCGACATTTTGTTTTCTTTACAGAGAATGGAGCGGAGCATAACTTAAAATTTTCCTTTCACAGAATGTCAGATTGGATTGCAGCTAACAGAATGATTCTGTTCCAAAATGTATAAATATTGTGTTGTTGACACGAGCAAAGTGGGTTGAATGTTGATGTAATAGTTGAATGAGTTTCAGGTTGCTGAATTGGCCAGATGTTGAGAGTAAATTTGGAACTAATAATGTATATAATCAGTAAACAAATGGTGAAAATTCCACAGGTCACACCAGAAGGACGACCAGCAGCACTAACAAAACACTTGAGATCTCCATTCACAGGTGACAGAGGCTATGGTCCACTCTACAAACAAGGTTGCAAGGATGGAGATTGCAACACCACCGTCCAAACATCTCACCTTAAACAACGCCAACGAGATTTGATTGGTCACTGATTAATTAGAAAGTATTTTAGGAAAATGAATGGATTGTTTGATTACTCTTTGGGGTTTCGGGGGTAGGATTGTCAATATTGTGTGTTTCCAGCTCAGTTAAATTGGTAAAATGACAGTTTTATCCAAATGATGATGACAATGACAAGAAATGTGATGAAGATGATTCTAGTAGTGGAAGCTACAGTGACATGCGTTAGACATTTGGTGTTTGTTTTTCTTTTCTTTTTCTTCTTCCTATGAATGCTTTTGTTATGAACAGATGGTTAAAAGCTGTGCTTATCCGCTATGCGATAAGGTACAAGGAGAGGGTTTTGAAATGAAGGGTTTTATTATACTTTTCTTATATTTTACATTTTGATGCAACCACTGTGGATTGATGATTTGTTGTTTTTCTAACTAGTCTGTACAATATTTCTTATTTAACTAAGGTGACTGAGGGTCAAGCTATGCTTGGGGTACAACAACAGTGATTGTTTATCTAGCCCGGCTTTAGTTGAATTCTTTATCTGCTTGCTAAATATTTAAGGGACTATCCTTACAAAACAGCCTAAGCGTTTTCCTTTCAAAATGTTATTTTCACAAATGTTTAAGAAGAGTGATCAGTTATGTGAAAACAGAGATGAAGAGTAGTGTGATGATATGACTTAAAATTTGTCCTTTTGTTTATTATTGTGATTATGGGTAATCAGAATGATAAAAAGTGGGGAGATTGTTGTGGAAAAATTTTAATAGTCATTTATTCCTAATCTATTCAATGTGTAAAAGTATATGTGTGTACGTGCTTGTGCGTGACGTTTCAGGAATATATGGGACAGGGCATCTCGACCTTAGGAATGGTCAGATTTGGCTGGTTTATTCCAGTACCAGTTTGTGTTATTAAGTAGAAACTGAACAGAAGTGGGGGCCTTATCTGGGTGGAAAAGTACAGCGAGTGAGAAGGAACCTTGAAAAGAGTATAAAAGCTGTCTCATGTCTTCCTGGTGCGCGCCACTCACTTCACAGAATGTAACGGCTGTGATGGCGACTGGGCCTTCTTGCAAGAATAAATATTTCTCTTTTTATTAATTTGACTCTGAGTGTCTCTTACGCAGTGATGATGTTTAACAGAAGTTTTTGCCACAACACAATTAATGTACAGTACTAGGAGCATGAAGCCAAAATCTGCATGATTAGGGACTCTTTGCTGATGTTGTCTTGAGAGAGAACCAGTTGGAGTCAGAGGATCTTTGGTGAGTAGAAAGACAAGACCACGGCCTGGCACAAACTTAGGGCTTATTGAAGACTTCTAGCTCAACATCATGTTCACATCAGAATTTCTCAGAATCGGGGGAACCGGGTGATCTTGTAACCAGTGATCTTGTAGAGTGAAGATGTCACAACCTCAGGATTTGAGTGAGCTAATAAGAAGTTGTTCCGATGGAGGGAAACTTTACGATTGATCTAGCAGGGTATTCGCATATGTAATTTGTTTGGGTATTTAAGAGATGAACCTTTAAGATTCTTCTAATAATGTGTCAAAGAGTTAGCAAAATGTAATGTAAATTAACAAATAGGGAACGAGAGTTCTTAGATACCAAGCATGCTACACATGTGATTAACCATGCAATTCTGAAACATTAATCCAAAAGAGTTTCAATACATAGGAAAAATGGAATTAGTTGCTGTTAACTCTGGCCATGGATTGCTTGTTGGGTGAGAGATATTATGGATTTTTTGTTAAATATAACAAATAATTGTGTATAATCAGTCTCAGTCGCTACAATGATTACAAATATAGGGGGAGGTTTCCTCATCCGGTCAATAATAGCCAATAGCACGATGTGGACAGGAGTTTAAAGGCAGTGTGTGTTTCGAGGTCTGTGTTCTAGACAGGTCATGATGGATCGAGCAGCTCTCAGACTGATTCTCTTGGGTGTCTTTCTCATCTCAGCCAGTTCACAACCTGTTAAGAAGGTGAGGGTTAACGCTCAGTTTCAGATAAAGATGATGCGAGTCAAAATTCTAAAAAAGAGATTAATTTTTTTGTATTTGAGATAAAGGTCAAGACCAATTAGATTTACTTCATACATGTTGAATATACAAAGTTAAAAAGTTTGAGGTCAGTACGTTTTTTAAAAGAAAGGAATACTTCTATTTATTAAACGTAACATTCTCAACATTTATAATGTTTTATTTTAAAATTAAAGCTGTTGTTTTAAACTTTATTCTTCAAACAATCCTATAACAAAAGTTTCTTAAGCAGAAAATCCGCACTAGAATTATTTCTAAAGGATCATCTGACACTAAAAACTGGTGTAATGATTCTGAAAATTCCACTTTGCACGGTAATATATTATATTTCAAAGTGTAATATGATAGAAAGAAAATTAAATTACAAAACTATTTCACAAAATTACTGATTTTAGTGTATGTTTATTTTAGATCAAATAAACAGCCTTGGTGAGCATAAAAAACTGTAGAATTCTTACTGACTTTTGAAAAAGCAGTGTATCATTTACATTGAGTAAAGATAACTATCTGTTGAGATGTAGTCATCAAAATGTATTTGTTTTTTAGTCCAAAGGGCTTTTTTGCATGCCATTTTCGAGCAGTAAATATTTGAACAATCCCACACAAAAAAAGAGGAGTAAATGTGCTATCCAATCTGACTGTACTGTTTGATGTCTCAACAGAAACAAAATGTGGATATATACAGCTTCTACATTAACTCCACGGTCACTGGTCGCTACGCCACAACCGTCATCACAAGCCGTGTGGCGAACACAGTGAATGAATCTCAAGAGATCCAGTTTGAGGTCAAGATACCCAAGAATGCATTCATCAGCAAATTCAGAATGTAGGGAAACATGAGTTGTGTTATATAAGTAGAGATAAAGTGATAAAGAAGCAGCATACTGGTCTCAGGTCATGCCTGCTAATGCAGCTAGATTTATCAATTATTTTATGTCTGACATATTAAGATAATGTCCTTTTCTCCTTAGGACCATAGAGGGGAAGATATATGATGGTGTTGTGAAGGAAAAACAGGAAGCTCAGCAACAGTACAGTCGAGCAGTATCTCGAGGAGAAAGTGCTGGACTGATCAAGTACTGGACATTACAAATAAATAGGTCCATGAAATGTGTTTTTATAGCATGTTTAGTAATATGCTGGGATTCATTTCTATTTCAGATCTGTTGGAAGGACTTTAGAAGACTTTAAAACTTCAGTGACGGTGGCTGCTTTTAGTAAAGTGACTTTTGAGTTGACTTACGAAGAACTGCTAAAGCGTCGCCTTGGCAAATATGAGCTACTCATCAATGCCCAACCAATGCAGCCGGTGGCAGACTTCAAGGTAGGAGAAGAAACAAAGAGGGAAATAGATCATCAATTAAGATGGATAGAAAGATCATATTTCTTTTACTCTCATTAGATAGATGTTCACATACAAGAGAAACCAGGAATTTCCTTCTTGGAGGTGAAAGGAGATTTGAGCACCGATGATCTGGCCAATGCCATCAAAACCACCAGAGCAGACAAAGACGTAAGAGCTTAAAATGAGGTGGAAAACACTTAGCTTAAATGTTCTCATTATGCTTCTACACTTCAAACAAAGCTACCAGATGACCAAACTGATCATTTCAGGCATGGGTGACCTTCTACCCCACTCGAGATCAACAGACCAAGTGTAAAAGCTGTGGAGAAAATGGACTGAATGGTGACCTGCTTATAACATACGATGTCGAGAGACCAAATCATAAAGGAGAACTCATGGTATATTTTTCAATAACACACTTTATGACAGTAAAATATATTTTTGAAAAGATTTTGAAAGACTGACTATTTAAAAAAACATAAACAGTATTCAGACTGTACTTTTGTTTTCTCTCAGGTATCAAATGGCTATTTTGTCCACTACTTTGCACCCTCTGATGTTCCACGTATTCCCAAAAATGTGGTTTTTATCATTGACCGGAGCGGTTCTATGAGCGGCAGAAAAATGGAACAGGTAAATGTCAACGTCAAGTTCAGGCAAATCAATTAATATGATATAACAAGCAACACATTTTTTTATGGCAAAACCCTTGAAGGAGATTTTTTAAGGATCTTGCAGTGTGCTGTTCTCTGGTGCAGTTCGCAATTTAGCGCCCCCTAGAGGTAATGTCACACTATTTAAGTAGAGCATGTGCTGTTCAGCCATTTTGTTGTCAGGCATTTGAGAGAGCACACAGATGATTTCCATCTCCATTCACACTTCACTCTTGAAAAGGCATTGTCTGTAAGTGTTTTCTAAAATCATTGTTATGAAGGTTCTTTGGTGTTTGTCATATATTGTGGTGTTGTATTTGAAGATGTTAGATGTGTGTACAAATTGGACTATTGGAATGTTGTCTATGCTAGTATGTATGTTACACCATCTATATTTGAAAATGTATGTTTTAGAAGATGTTTATGCTCATTGAAGTGTCTTGTAAGTTAATGTATGTCTATTGTTGTTTTTTGCAGTTTTACACCGCTTCCATTAAATACACTTCAAGTTAACTCTGTCTTGGGTACTTTGTGGAGGAGTGTTAAGCTTGCTGAATAGCTATGTATCAGGAAACATAGTGAGGACAGTAAAGTAAAAAGACACCATACTTCCGGATTCAATGTGAATTGAAGATACATCGTCTTAACTCAACAAAAATGTCGGATACCAATTCCATAAGTGTCGATCTAGAAGGCCTAGAGGTTAGGTCAGAATGTGCTGCATCATCTTCGTCATCCTCTTCACGAAGATCAAGCAAGTCTACAAGCAGCATAGCAGCTGCACAAGCTCGTGCTAAAGCAGAAGGAGCACGTAAAAGAGCGGCCTTCGCAAAACGAGAGATCGAGATGCAAGTTGAGAAAGCACGCATTGAAGCTACGTTAAATGCTCTAAAGGAAGAGTGTGAGGCTGAGGCTGCCTCAGCAGAAGCTGAGGTGTTTGAGGCATTTGTTAAATCAGAAAAGAGTGAATCTGAAAAGGGAGAAGGTCATGCTTCATCAATCCACCAGTCCATCGAACGTACAGGAGAATATGTCAGAAATCACTTCTCTTCTTCTGTAGATGAGAGTCATCCTCAACCTGCAGGCGTGCATAGCCCCAACCAGTACTCACAGCACCATGCAGACTTTGTCAGTCAGCCTCCAGTCACAGCAAAAGTTTATCCTACAGATGTTTTGGAACTGGCTGCTTATTTAACGCGAAGAGATCTTATTACTACAGGGCTTAAAGTATTTGATGATCATCCTGCCAGTTATCTGTCATGGAAATCCAGCTTCAAAAATGCAGTAGAGGGGTTGAATCTCAAACCTAGTGAAGAGTTAGATCTCATAATCAAGTGGATTGGTGGGGAGTCACTACAGCATGTCAAACGTATCCGAGCTGTGTATGTTAATAATCCAGCTGCGGGCCTGGATATGGTCTGGCAGAGGCTTGACAGAAGTTATGGTTCTCCTGAAGCTATCGAAGCTTTCTTGTTCTCCAGACTTCACGATTTCCCTAAACTTTCAATAAAAGACCACAAGAAACTGCAAGAGCTCAGTGACTTACTTCTTGAAATATTAGCAGCAAAGAAAGAAGGTTATCTCCCAGGGCTCAACTTCCTTGACACAGCGAGAGGGATAAACCCAATTTTAGAGAAATTACCTCACAGCGTTCAAGAACAGTGGATGAGTAAGGGGTCTCACTACAAAAGAGAGCATTGTGTTCCATATCCTCCTTTTTCGCTTTTTGTCGACTTTGTGTCTCAACAGGCAGAGATGCGGAACGATCCCAGTTTTTTCCTCTACACTCCCAGCACAGTCCCTTTCAGAGTTGAGAAGCAACATCCAACCAAAGCATGGAAACCAAAAGTCTCCTTCTCGGTGAACAGGACAGAGGTAAAAAATTCTGGAAAACTCTCTTCAGAGCACCTAAATGAGGATCCAGACAAACAATGCCCTCTTCACAGAAGACCTCATTCTCTAAAAAAGTGTAGAGCTTTTAGAAATAAAACCCTAGTAGAACGAAAAAACTTTCTGTCACAGCATTTTATATGCTTCAGGTGTTGATCCTCAACAGCGCATCAAGCAAAGGATTGCAGAGCTGTAGTGCATTGCGAGGAATGCAATAGTGATCGGCACATCTCTGCTCTTCATGCAGGACCAGCACCTTGGATTATGGCAGATTCTTCTTCACCAGTGGATGAGCATGGTGGGGAGCAAAGGAAAAGAGTATCAGCTGCGACTACCTCCATGTGTACTGAAGTGTGTGGAGGAGGACTCAATGGTAAATCTTGCTCTAAAATTTGCCTAGTAAATGTCTATCCAAAGGGTCATCCAGAAAAGAAAGTAAGAATGTATGTGCTATTGGATGACCAGAGTAACGTGTCGCTGGCTAGATCAGCTTTCTTTGATGTTTTTAAAATCCAAGGTGCTGCGTGTCCATATACACTCAAGACGTGCTCTGGAACAGCAGATGCTGCAGGGAGGAGAGCAAGTGGTTTCATTGTGGAGTCGGCAGATGGAGAAGTTTGCTTATCACTACCAACTCTCACCGAATGTGACTTAATTCCTAACAATAGGGATGAAATCCCAACTCCAGAAGCTGCACGTAGTCATACCCATCTTAAAGCTGTAGCTGACAAGATTTCGCCTCTTGACCATGAAGCCGAGATTCTCTTGTTGCTTGGCAGAGATATCATTCGTGTACATAAGGTACGAGGTCAGTGCAATGGTCGTCCCAATGAACCCTTTGCTCAACGTTTGGACTTAGGATGGGTTATAATTGGTAATGTCTGTCTCAATGGTGTTCATAGGCCCACTGTTTGTTCCTATAAAACTAACCTCCTCTGGAACGGACGTCCCAGTTACCTGACACCATGTGAGAACAGTATCTACATGAAAGTACGGTTGTCAGGTGAACAAAACAAGTCTCCTGTCAGATCAACACGCACCGATGTGGGCAAATTGATTTTCAGCCAGACGGACAAAGACTATAAGCTTGCTGCTTCATTTGAGGATGAACTTTTTTTAGAGATCATGAATCAGGAATTCTGTAAAGAGGGTGCAAACAGTTGGGTAGCTCCTCTGCCATTTCGTACACCAAGACAACGCTTACCCAACAACAGACCGCATGCTTTGAATCGACTCCTGTCACTCAGTCGCACTCTGAAAAAGAACACCGAGATGAAGGATCATTTTATAGAGTTCATGGAAAAGATTTTTGAAAACAATCATGCTGAAGTAGCGCCTCCCATAGACCGAGATAAGGAATGTTGGTACTTACCAAGCTTTGGAATCTACCACCCTCAAAAACCTGGACAAATTAGAATTGTGTTCGATTCAAGTGCACGGTTCAATGGTGTGTCGTTGAATGATGTTCTCCTTCGAGGTCCAGACCTTAATAATAGCTTGCTTGGAGTACTCATGCGCTTCAGAACTGAGCCAGTTGCGGTGATGACAGACATTAAGCAGATGTTTCATAGTTTCCTTGTGAAAGAGGATCATCGCGACTACCTCCGTTTCTTGTGGTTCCATAACCACCAACTTGATGGTGAGATCAGGGAGTATCGCATGAGAGTTCATGTGTTTGGTAACTGCCCATCACCTGCTGTGGCCATTTATGGTCTGAAAAGGACAGCTATGGAGGGGGAAAGAGAGTTTGGAACAGAAGTGAGAAAATTTGTAGAACGACACTTTTATGTAGACGATGGCCTCAAATCATTCCCCATAGTAGAGGAAGCTGTCAGTGTGCTGAAAGCAGCTCAAGAGATGTTGGCCCAATCCAATCTTAAGTTGCATAAAATTGCATCCAACAAACTAGAGGTTATGAAAGCCTTCCCTGCTGCTGATCTTGCCAAGGGCTTACAGGACCTTGATGTTGGCCAAGAACTTTACGCTGTGCAAAGAAGCCTAGGCCTAAAATGGGACCTTGTTGCAGATACACTCACATTCCAAGTGGTTGATGTTGAAAAGCCATATACTCGACGTGGTGTGTTATCTACTATAAATAGCCTGTTCGACCCGCTTGGGTTTGCTGCTCCTGTGAGTGTTCAAGGTCGAAAAATTCTAAGAGGTCTGACCAGTGACAACTGTGATTGGGATGCACCCATTCCCGATCACAAATTCGAGGAATGGCGGAAATGGTGTACTTCTCTACAACATCTGAAAGAGGTGAAGATCCCAAGAATATACACATCAATTCCTTATTCACAAGCTCAGGAAAAAGAAGTTTGTATATTTTGTGATGCATCAACTAAAGCCATTGCTGCTGTTGGCTACGTAAAGGTTACAGATGCTCATGGACAGACTGAGGTTGGGTTCATCTTTGGTAAAACAAAACTGGCGCCAAAACCTGACCTAACCATTCCCAGGCTTGAACTATGCGCTGCTGTTCTCGCAGTAGAAATAGCAGAAGTGATCACTGAAGAGTTGGACCTGGAACTGAAGAACATGAAATTCTACACCGACAGCAAGGTGGTTCTTGGTTATATATTCAATGAATCAAAACGCTTCTTTGTGTATGTTAATAACCAAGTGCAACGAATTAGACGTTCAACTCAGAAACATCAGTGGTTCTATGTTCAAACTGATCTTAACCCAGCTGACTGTGGGACAAGAGTCGTTTCAGCAAACCAGCTTACTGTCTCTGCATGGCTTACTGGTCCAAAATTCCTGTCGTATACCCAAACCTGCCCACCAGTTGTGGAGGCCTTTGAACTCATCCATCCTGAATCTGATGCAGAATTGCGACCTGAGGTAACGACTTGTATAACAAACCTTTCTCCATGTCTTGGAAGTGCACGTTTTGAAAGGTTTTCAAGCTGGACGTCAGCTTCTAGAGCTGTAGCACGACTCTCACATATAGCTCATTCCTTCTCAAAAGAAGGCAAACAGGATTCCTGCCATGGCTGGCATATCTGTAAGAAACCTTTGAGTGCAGTCCAATTGGATGAGGCAAAGACTAAAATCATTCTTGCTGTTCAAATTGAGACCTATTCAGAGGAAATTCAGAGCATCAAACAGGGAAAACCTATTAAGAAACGAAGTCCCCTTGTCAAATTTTGTCCGTTTGTTGATGCTCAAGGTATACTTCGAGTTGGAGGAAGATTGTCGAAAGCACAATTGCCATCAAATGAGGCTCATCCAATTATAATTCCAGGTAGACACCATGTTACTTCTCTGTTCATTAGACACTACCACGAAAGAGTTTGCCACCAAGGCCGCCATTTCACTGAAGGAGCTGTTAGGGCAGCTGCATTCTGGATTGTCGCCGGCAAGAGACGTATCAGCAGTCTAATACACAGCTGTGTAACATGTCGTAAGTTACGGGGAAGGTCTGAAGAGCAGAGAATGGCAGACCTACCAGTTGATCGCTTGAGCACCGATCCTCCATTCACCTTTGTAGGTCTAGATGTGTTCGGTCCATGGTCTGTCACTGCAAGAAGAACACGTGGAGGACAAAGTAATAGTAAGCGTTGGGCAGTCATCTTCACGTGTATGAGTACACGAGCTATTCACATTGAAATCATTGAATCACTTGACGCATCTAGTTTCATCAATGCCCTTAGACGATTCTTTGCAATCAGAGGACCTGTGAAACAACTGAGGTCTGATTGTGGGACAAACTTCATAGGGGCCGGCAAAGAACTGCAGGTTGGTTCTACGCATGCCAACGAACCTGTAGAAAGTTACCTCTCAGAGCAAGGTTGTACTTGGTTGTTCAATCCGCCACATTCCTCACACATGGGAGGTAGTTGGGAGAGAATGATTGGAGTGTCTCGTCGAATTCTTGATGCCATGCTTCTCAAACTCGGATCTGCCAAACTTACACATGAAGTTTTAACAACTTTTATGGCCGAAGTTACTGCCATAGTAAACTCAAGACCATTAACTTCTGTGTCTTCCGATCCAGAACAACCTCTTATTCTTACTCCTGCTATGCTCCTTACGCAAAAGATTGGAGCACATTCTGTACCTCCAGGGCAGTTTGATGATAGTAATCTCTATAAACGGCATCTGGCTAACGGATTCTGGAAAAGGTGGAGAAGCGAATATATCTGTGGTCTACAGAAAAGACAAAAGTGGTCAGATGAGAAAACGGATGTGCAAGAAGGAGATATGGTCTTGCTAAGGGATGTTCAAGCCAAAAGACACGACTGGCCTATTGGCTTAATCACTAAAACTTTTCCAAGTGATGACGGGAAAGTAAGGAAGGTCGAAGTGAAAATTGTCAGAGAAGGTGTCTCTAAGCTGTTTTTGCGACCAATCTCTGAAATCATTATTCTCTTGAGTAAGGACAGTAACGGACTCTGTGGTTAGTTCTATAGAATGGACACTAAAGGTTTATTTGCTTGTAGGGTTTGACATCTTAAAGATGCCAGGTGGGGAGTGTGCTGTTCTCTGGTGCAGTTCGCAATTTAGCGCCCCCTAGAGGTAATGTCACACTATTTAAGTAGAGCATGTGCTGTTCAGCCATTTTGTTGTCAGGCATTTGAGAGAGCACACAGATGATTTCCATCTCCATTCACACTTCACTCTTGAAAAGGCATTGTCTGTAAGTGTTTTCTAAAATCATTGTTATGAAGGTTCTTTGGTGTTTGTCATATATTGTGGTGTTGTATTTGAAGATGTTAGATGTGTGTACAAATTGGACTATTGGAATGTTGTCTATGCTAGTATGTATGTTACACCATCTATATTTGAAAATGTATGTTTTAGAAGATGTTTATGCTCATTGAAGTGTCTTGTAAGTTAATGTATGTCTATTGTTGTTTTTTGCAGTTTTACACCGCTTCCATTAAATACACTTCAAGTTAACTCTGTCTTGGGTACTTTGTGGAGGAGTGTTAAGCTTGCTGAATAGCTATGTATCAGGACACATAGTGAGGACAGTAAATGCAGCATTGTACATTAATATGTTAAAATAACAGGGATTTATGCATTGAAATCACTGTGGATTTGCTTACTTTAAATTAGTATAAAAAAACTGCACATATCTGGTAAATGAGAATACAATCGTAATGGAGGAAGAATAACTTTCAGGTGTTCTGATAAAAGT
Source organism: Chrosomus eos (assembly GCA_036326025.1). NCBI lineage: Eukaryota > Metazoa > Chordata > Actinopteri > Cypriniformes > Leuciscidae > Chrosomus > Chrosomus eos. The sequence continues at coordinate 6,328,816 of CM070839.1, read as the reverse complement.
GTTTTTCTTTAGACTCGTTTGGCACTGCTAAAGATTTTAAGTGATCTTGATGAGGATGACCACTTTGGATTGATCACTTTTGACAGTGAAGTTAAAACATGGAAGAATGAACTCCTGAAAGCTACCAAGGAAAACCTGGAGACTGCAAAATCTTTTGTGAAGGAGATCAGAGATAGAGGAGGTGAGTTCCTAACTCTAAATGGGGAGTAAGAAAGTTGTACCTCAATGTGACACAACTATGTTTGTTCTTCCTTTAGCCACAGACATTAACGCTGCAGTTCTAGCAGGAGTGGACATGATCAATCGACATCCACGAGAAGGAACCGCCTCCATCCTGATCCTGCTGACTGATGGAGATCCCACTTCAGGCACAGATTCACTGACAAACACAAGCTAATGTGTTTTATCCTAGCACTTGTTCACTCAGTGTCATTAGAAGACCTGTTTATAAAAGATTTAAGGCCTCACTTATAAAGCCCTAAATGTTTTAGCTCCAGTCTATTTAACGGATCTTCAATCGCCCTATAATCCATCGCGCTCTTTAAGATCACTAAATTCAAGGCTTTTGGTTATACCTAGGTTATCCAGATCCACCAAAGGAGGGAGCTCCAAAGCTCTGGAATAGCCTTCCTGATATTGTTTGTTGCTCAGACTCGCTCTCCCAGTTTAAAACTAGACTAAAGACGCATCTCTTAAACCAGGCATTCATTTTTTTTTTTTTTATACAGTTACTGTTAATCTGGCCTCTAGTTAATAAACGCCAGAGGAGAACTGGCCCCCGACTGAGCCTGGGTTCTTCCAAGTTTTTTTTTTTCTCATTAGGTCACCTGATGGAGTTTTTCGGTTCCTTGCCACTGTTGCCTTTGGCTTGCGCAGTTGGGGATATTCAAATTAATTAACCAATCATTAATACCATTGATCAGCCCTACCTAACGTGGATGTTTTTTCCACTAAGAAACAGACATTGTTATGTTATTTTGATTGATACTGTGAAGCTGCTTTGATACAATCTATATTTTGAAAAGCGCTATATAAATATACTTGACTTGACTTGACTTGACTAATTAAAATGCTGTTAGGACCAGTAGATTATTGTCATAACCAATTTGGTTCTATGAAATATGGAAATATGAAATTGCCCAATGCATCCATTGTTTTCTGGTCACTCAAAAATGATGATTATAATGCTTGAAAATTTTCAAGCATGTTCTGACTTCTTTTCCTCTCTAACAGGTGAAACTAACACAGAGAGGATAATGGCCAATGTGAAAGAGGCAATTGGTCTAAAGTTTCCCCTATATTGTCTTGGTTTTGGATATGATGTTAACTTTGACTTCCTGACAAAAATGTCATTGGAAAATGGTGGAGTTGCTCGCAGGATTTATGAAGATTCGGACGCTGATCTACAGCTGCAGGTGGACGACAGAGAATCAGCTGTGAATTCATTCTCAGTGCTTATCTGTTCTGTGTTTGAATGCATTTAAATCCTTTATTCGGTTTGTATTGTAGGGCTTCTATGATGAAGTTGCCGTCCCTCTCCTCACTGATATTCAACTTAAATACACAGGAGGGACAAACCTTACCAAGACCAGCTTTAGCCTTTACTTCAACGGCTCTGAGATTGTGGTATCAGGACAAATCACAGACAACAGTGTGGAGAGTTTCACCACTGAAGTCATTGCAGTATCAGTAAGATCATCATGGTGCTTTACAATTAATCAAATTGGTAGGGATTGAGTGGGCTGTTTTTTTCTGGCAGTTTCAACCGAGTTTGGAATAATGGTCACTTTGTTTTCAGAGAAAGTTATTGATAAAAGTGGTAATGACTAGCCTGGCTGCCAGCCCGAACCCCGCCCACAACATTTTTTGGTCGGGATGTTCGGTCTGGACTCGATCCGTTGAGTAGCTATTATGCCCGATCAAAAATTGTTCGGACCAATCAAATTGTCAGGGCGGGCTTTATACGATGATGGACAGATAAGCAACCATAGACATCATATCAGAGCGCTTGGGTTGAATTCATGGCTACCTCCGGAGAATTGAGTTGTGTATATTCCACTATCGCGTGTGTTATAGAAGATATAGACAGCGCATTAATTTTAGAAGAGGAACAGAGAACCGCGATCAAGGCATTTGGCATATGACGAAGTCAGGCTAGGTAATGACAGCATTCCTGATAAAAATGTTCACTAGTATTTTTGTTTCTGAGCAGAAAGGCAATAATGTTACGTATCAGGAGACTGTAATGGCAAAAGACCCCAGTGATGTCCCACCTGAGAATGAGGATTTCATGCCGAGACTGTGGGCCTACCTTACGGTGAAGCAAATTCTTGAAAGGCAGTAAGTTTATTTAGTGATATGACATTCTGCATTTTATGTTGGACATTGAGGACATATTTCTGTCTCAGAGTGCTTCTTAAAGGACAAGAGAAAGAGGATGAAAAGAAAGAAGCTCTCAAATTGTCCCTGAAATACCAGTTTGTCACCTCCCTCACCTCTATGGTCGTCACGAAGCCACAGGAAGATGAAGTAGAAGTTGCCGACAAACCCAAAGAGGGAGGAGAGGAACCCAGACCTCCAGGTGAGAACTGAGATGTTTTAGTATCTTACAAACCTTGTAAATAAAGGTGTATAAACAATTGACCTTTAGCAAAAGAGTCTACCTAGGGTCTACCTGTGTGGCTCTGAAGCGTATTCAAATCAGCTGGACCATCTGGGTGTGGCATCTTCATTCTCCTGGTAGCGTGGGATGTCGTGATCGATCGACGGCTGCACGACTGATTTTGCCTGGGATGTGAATGGCTTGAAGCGATCTCAGGTGCCTCTGACTCCAGAGGAGGAGATGGTGGGCGAGTTGCGATATGCGACGGGAGCTTTGACCAACCTGATGGTTGATTTACACAAAGGCCGCGTGTTGTCCGTCCGGACCAGCGCATGCTTGCCCTCTAGCTACGATTTGATGCAGCGCAGGGCAAGATACACTGTTAGCAACTCGAGGCAATTGATGTGCCACTGCAGTTGAGGCCCTGTCACGACTCTTGCTCTAGGGGAACTCCTGCCCGTAGAAAAACATGGTCTGACTACGTACTAAAGGTTTGTCGACAGGGCGGTGTGATTGCCACCCTATGTGTGCTGCGTTGCCATACCCACCAATTTGAGACTCTGCCATTTAGCCAGTGCTGAAGTGGTCTTATATGAAGCAACCCGAGCGGTGTGATTGCGGCTGCGGATGCCATATGACCCAGGAGCGACTGAAACTATTTCAGTGGAACCGCCATCCTGCCCTTGAATGAATTCAGGCAGTTCAGCACAGACTGAATAAGCTTGTCCGAGATTCTCTGCATGGAGGAGAGTTTGCTCTTTTCCCAGTTGATCAAAGCCTCAGATGGCTGAGGTGCCTGAGCACCAAGTCCCTGTGTTCGTACAACTGCTCTTGTGAGTGGGCCAGGATGAGCCAGTCGTCGAGGTAGTTGAGAATTAGAACACATTGCTCCCTCAGAGGAGCAAGGGCCGCCTTTTTGTGAAGACACAAGGCGACAGGGACAGCCCAGAGGGGAGAATTTTGTACTGACATACCTGTCCCTTGAACGCAAAGAGTAGAAATGGCCTGTGTTATGGGAGAATCGAGACGCAAACCTATCTTGGGGACGAATGCATTCAGAGATGTGACTCTGCGTTAGCATCTTGAATGGGAGCATGTGAAGACATGCAGGTCCAAGATTGTCTTCATATCGCCTGGAGGGACCAGGTCTATCGTATCCTTCGCCAGTTGGACTGCAATCTCCACATGCAGGACAGAAACCATCCTTGTCCGCCACTGAGGTGAACCAGACGCTCCTGACCACCAGACGAACTGAATCGTATAAAGTAGACCAATGAGCCAGCGACACGAGCTGGGAAGAGCTTTCCAGGCTACCAGACATCGTAAAAGCGGGGTAAGAGGGTCTACCAACGTATTGCAGTGGGGCAGCGTGGTGGAGCACAGGGTCCCGACAGGGGTGCGTGAGAAGGCATTACATCCTAAAACTGCACACCACTGCCTGCTGGCGATAGGAGATGGGGATGAGAGTGGCGAGGTAAAGCGTCGCACACTCCTTCTGCACCTTCCTGGGACCCAGAGATAGAGAAAGCTGCTCTTTTACTAAGAATTTGGGTATCACAGCCAGCGGCGGAACCGAAATTTGGCTCAAAAGATTCTCCGCCCTGCTCTCCTCCGGGGGAAGAGCAGCTTCATCGGGTTGTCCGTCTCAGGGGTGGTGTTTCACCGATCGCCTGAAGGATTTAGCGGCGACTGAAATGGGCGATGTCATCTTTCTGCGATGAAACTTTTGTATTGTGACGCACATCCGAGTATAACGGCTTATCAAAAATTAAATACGATTTTGAGATAAAACACACCTTTTCCCCATCTACACAAACTTTTTTTGAACAAAGTGTTGAAGTCATGCATACATCACCAGAGAGAAGTCTGTCGCTATCACAGGAAGATCCAGCTATGATATTTTGATTAAAAACTATTAGGTCAAAAAAATGTATACATGAAAATTTCATTCACAATAAACAAAAGTTTAACAACATGCATTTAGAAAAGAGATGGGGTTCATTTTCATTTTATGCAAAATTCAATATACTGCATCAGCCTATAAATGTATATTTTCCCCACTTGTTTTATATCCCAGTACCAGGATTTAGTCGGCACCAGTTCAGTTCCAGTCAGCCTGGTCTGCGCGGTCAGTCTGGTTGGCCCAGTCGGCCCAGTCAGAGTTTTCTGAAAGATTCGCATGGTCGGCGCCGTCAGTACATGATGGCCAGTAGAAGTGGTCCACCTCCTGCTCATCCAGGGATCCATGGTATGCTTTTTTTTCCTAAAAGTTGACAAAGACTCCTATACTTTCTCGAGAATGTGTTTATCAATGGTTACTTTTGTCTTTGCTTTTACAAAAAATTACTGCAAATTTGCTTTATTAAAAGCAAAATCCACAAAAAAAGTGCAGAGAATGAAATAGAAATAAAATAAGGTATTAGGTGCGATTCAGAAATGAAGTCTCTTAAAAAGAATAGTACGCCCTAAAATAGTCATCATTTTCTCACCATTTTTATTTTCACTATCCCTTCGATATTAAAATCAACATTTGGAAATACATTTTAATCATGAAAAGAAAATGATTTAAATGTAGCATATTTTTTGTGAAAGTGATTATTTTAAATTTGTAATTTTTTATATTATTTATAATTTTTTGCTAAATATTTGAGAAAAAAATATTCGGTACATTTTAATTACTTTAATAATACTTAATTACATTAATAATTAATTAAATTATTTCTCTTATTAGTTACTTCAAAATGCTTACATTGAACCTTTTTCATTATTTATTGAGTGCTTTGGTCAGTAAATTACTGATAAACTGACTTAGAGTGAAAAGCTGTATTATAAATAGTCTGATTTTTTAATGACTAAACTCCATTTTTTCAGATTTTAGAGATATGCTGATGTCCAGACACAGTACGTATAAATACGCCCTAACTTTGATTCTGCCTTGTGTCAAGTAAGTCTAATTTGATCAATTATACCTTCTCTTGGACTTAGGTCAAATACCCACATTTCTACAGGAGAGTGCAGACGCTGTTCACCCTACTATGTCAAGTACATTCAGATCTCTAAAACATACTTATTATAGGACAATTTTTTATAATAATTATAATACAGCATTTGCTTATGTTTTCTCTTAGTTCCAACAGTTACCAATCGGTTCCTGCTGCCTTCTGCTGGTCAGTCTAAGCCACTTTGTTTTGATGTTCCTGTTCCTCAGAAACTCAGACTGTTACAGGATTCTGCTTCAGGTACTAATACACATTTACTCTTCATGCACGTCTTTTTGAAAGTCATCTTTTTTTTTAATGGATGTTTTGTATGTACTCATACTGTGTGACTTTCTGTGTGTCTTAGAGTTCTCTATGAGTGGAAAATTCATGACTAAACGACCGGGATTCAGTAAAATTACCTTTCATTACAAAACAAACCATCACCTGACAATAAACACAAGGTCTATCAGATACCAAGATGGCCAGAATCATGTTGAGTTTTTGTGGGACCAGGAACCTTCTCAACACATTACAGAGGGGTATATACTACTCAAACTATACAAGTGTTTTACTGCATTTGTGTTATAGCTCCTTTCTGTGAAGTAGAATTTATTCATCAGTTTCTCTGTTTCAACAGCGTGTCCCTGATATTACGGAGGAATGAAATGGACGTTACCATGGGAAACATACGTGTTGTTATTCTTCTTCACAAGAAACATGGTGAAGTGTTTCTGTGGCCTGCTGTTCGGCAACAGCCAAAAGATGTCAGTTTAATGGGCATTTTAGGTAAGAGTACTTCACTGGTTAAACATTTAAACATGTATTAACACTTTACACAATTGACCCAGCTAACAGGGAATGTTCTCAGAAATTCAGATAATGTTTTGACAAGGTTTTCTCAAAGTTATGAACAACTGTTCTTCCAGTAACATTAAATATATAATATATAATATTTGTTCAAAGTTATCTGGTATTTAATGTTCTCAAAACATTACCATGAAAATGTTGATTATATATTTAGTTCAGTCATGAAACTCTAGAAGTCGTAGGCTGATTGGTCCTCTACATGCAATCTGCAAGCAATTACATCATTTCCACAGAGCACAAGCTGATTGGCCTCTGCTGATCCTGCAGCCAATGAGATTGCTTGCTCAACATTTGAATAGTCTGTTTCTATCAAAGTTCCTCTGAAACCTCTACCTCCCCCAGCTCCACCGGTCTACATCTGCTACAGGATTTATGTGTCTATTTATGCAGCTGGATCATATCTTACTCGCTCTCAGCAGTGTTTCTGTGTATCTATTAGCAGTAGAGAGTTCATATACTTGCTGTAGCAGATCTTGTCTGCCAAGACCAAATACATTAACATTACCATATTCAAGGACATGCTAAAACTATTCAGAGAGTTGTCATGATTGTAAAAAAAAACAACGTTTTCAGAACATTAATAAAACCTGGACGTTTTGAATGTTTAGAGAACATTCAGAATTAATATTTTTTTAACTTAACAGGAACGTCAGCAAAACTATCTTTAGACATATTTTTGTTTTGTTAGCTGGGTGAGCAATTAAATGGTTCATTTTGATTTGTATCTTGCTTAATTAAACGGGATAAAATCGTAATAACTGTGGAATATATTGAAGGAAAAGCTGAGGCTTCATATGAGGAGGTTCAAGGATCACAAACACCAACTCTAAAGATAATGGACCAGGAAGTGAAGGCGAGCTTGTAAGTGATCAAAAGTGATCATACACACAGCTGATTTTTTCCTTTATGATATATCTGTTTTCATCTATGAATGTATCTGTAGGGAGGATGTCACAGACTACACACTTCCTTCAACTCCGGTTATCAGATGTTGGCTTGTCCCGTTCCAGGCTGTGATGCAGGGAGACATTTCTGATTTCACTGTCACTCAGCTGTAGAGTTCAATGTGGGCAAATTATAAACTGGGACAAAACATGTTTGTAAAACACTTGCTGATGTCTGTCTGTCTGTTTTAAAATTGTATGCATAGCAACCCTTTGATTGGTGCCTTTTCAATCAAAGTAGTGACTGATTATTTCTGTAAAGTATGTATTTTATGAGGTCATGTCTGATAGTAAAATAAAAAAACAGCAACAAACTTCCACAGAATGTAAAGTATTTACAAGTACTACAATATTTTTTCTAAAAAACATGCCTCAATATTGACTTTTGAGGGGTTCAAGAGACTCTGATGGACATTAGCTCAAGGGTATAAGGGATAAATAATAAAACATAACTTGTTATAATTTATTATAAATATTTGGATCAGTTAATAGAATTAACTTGATGTAGCAGAATACCATAATCAAATAACCTGTTCGTCCAGCAAACACCCATTTAATAATTTATTTATTCTAAGAAATTGTAATTAGCGGGGTAAGGGAAATAACTTTCTTATTGTACAGTACTAGGAGCATGTAGCCAAAATCTGCATAATTAGGGACTCCAGTAAATGAGCACAAACAACTTTACATGTGACACGAACAAGACTTTATTAACTACTAAATACTTAAAACTACTCTAAACACACACACACACACACACACACACACACACACACACACACACACACACACACACACACACACACACACACACACACACAACACCCACACAACACACACCACACACACACAACACACCCCACACACACACACACACACACACACACAACACACACACACACACCACACAAGTTTACCAAGGGATAGAGAGTTGATGCAGAATACAGGAAAGCATTGTTTGAAATTCACCAAATTAAAAGCCTTGAACTAACCATCAGTTTCTTAAATCTAACACACCCTAAAAGGGGTAGGTTATGTATACTTAATGTATAAAATAATGAGGCTAAGTTTGATATTCAAATAAAACGGTCCTGATGCAATTTGTTGAGGCTCCAGTTGATCTTTGCTGATGTTGTCTTGAGAGAGAACCAGTTGGAGTCAGAGGATCTTTGGTGAGTAGAAAGACAAGACCACAGCCTGGCACAAACTTAGGGCTCATTGAAGACTTCTAGCTCAACTTCATGTTCACATCAGAATTTCTCAGAATCGGGGGAACCGAGTGATCTTGTGATCAGTGATCTTGTAGAGTGAAGATGTCACAACCTCAGGATTTGAGTGAGCTAATAAGAAGTTGTTCCGATGGAGGGAAACTTTACGATTGATCTAGCAGGGTATTCGCATATGTAATTTGTTTGGTATTTAAGAGAAGAACCTTCAAGATTCTTCTAATAATGTGTCAAAGAGTTAGCAAAATGTAAATTAGCAAATAGGGAACGAAAATTAGAGTTCTTAGATACCAAGCATGCTACACATGTGATTAACCATGCAATTCTGAAACATTAATCCAAAAGAGTTTCCATACATAGGAAAAATGGAATTCATGCATGTTGAATAGTTTCTCAAGTGGTTATATATACAATAAATAGTTTTAAAGAGTTTATTTGTTCTTTTCCATTAGAATTAAGTGACAGTCAAACCTTTCTCTAAATTCCTATGGGTCATAAACAGTCTTATCAGTCTTCATGTGTCCTGTAACCAAACGCTGTAACCAGAGTTAGTTGCTGTTAACTCTGGCCATGGGTTGCTTGTTGGGTGAGCGATATTATGGATTTTTTGTTAAATATAACAAATAATTGTGTCTAATCAGTCTCAGTCGCTATAATGATTACAAATATAGGGGGAGGTTTCCTCATCCGGTCAATAATAGCCAATAGCATGATGTGGACAGGAGTTTAAAGGCAGTGTGTGTTTCGAGGTCTGTGTTCTAGACAGGTCATGATGGATCGAGCAGCTCTCAGACTGATTCTCTTGGGCGTCTTTCTCATCTCAGCCAGTTCACAACCTGTTAAGAAGGTGAGGGTTAACGCTCAGTTTCAGATAAAGATGATGCGAATTTCTAAAAAAGTGATAAATATTTTATATTTGAGATAAAGGTCAAGACCAATTAGATTTACTTCATACATGTTGAATATACAATGTTAAAAAGTTTGAGGTCAGTACGTTTTTTTAAAAGAAAGGAATACTTCTATTTATTAAACGTAACATTCTCAACATTTATAATGTTCTATTTTAAAATTAAAGCTGTTGTTTTAAACTTTATTCTTCAAACAATCCTATAACAAATGTTTCTTAAGCAGAAAATCCGCACTAGAATTATTTCTAAAGGATCATCTGACACTAAAAACTGGTGTAATGATGCTGAAAATTCCACTTTGCACGGTAATAAATTATATTTCAAAGTGTAATATGATAGAAAGAAAATTAAATTACAAAAATATTTCACAAAATTACTGATTTTAGTGTATTTTAGATCAAATAAACAGCCTTGGTGAGCATAAAAAACTGTAGAATTCTTACTGACTTTTGAAAAAGCAGAGAATCATTTACATTGAGTAAATGTTGAACATTGAAACATTGAGAAACCAGAAATTTCCTTCTTGGAGGTGAAAGGAGATTTGAGCACCGGTGATCTGGCCAATGCCATCAAAACCACCAGAGCAGACAAAGACGTAAGAGCTTAAAATGAGGTGTAAAACACTTAGCTTAAATGTTCTCATTATGCTTCTACACTTCAAAAAAAAAGTTACCAGATGACCAATCTGATCATTTCAGGCATGGGTGACCTTCTACCCCACTCGAGATCAAAAGACCAAGTGTAAAAGCTGTGGAGAAAATGGACTGAATGGTGACCTGCTTATAACATACGATGTCGAGAGACCAAATCATAAAGGAGAACTCATGGTACATTTTTCAATAACGTACTTGTCACGTTTTGATGTATTGAGTTCTGTTTTGTATCTTGTCTACCCCTGTCTTTTGTGATTTTGGTTTAGTCCTGTTAGTTTTCCCGCTCCTCGTTTGTGTCCAATTTTCTGCACCTGTTTTCAGTTAATTATCTTGTTTGGTTCAGTTCATTTAAGCCCTGTGTTTTCCCTGAGTGTTTGTCGATCGTCGTCAATGTATGGTTGTGTCTTTTCTGAAGCCCTGGAGTTTTGTTCTTTTGTTTCTGTTTATTTTTGGAAGTTTAATTTTGTAAATAAATCTTCTAAACCTCAGCCACGGTGTCCTCGTCTTCAGCAACCTGCAGCAACCCTGACAGAACGATCGACCATAACAAAGAATAAAGGAAAAGAGGAAGATGGAAATCTGGAAGCAGGCCTTTGTGGGAACCCGCCAAGCTGTGTTCCGTGGGACCCGTGGAGGTCGTAGTAGAGGAGGATATGGGCGATATAGTCCAATTAAAACCGAACCAGTCATCTGCACAGTGCACAAGTTTATTCACGAGTTTGATGACTTCACCGATCTCCCTCCTCTCATCGGTCCAGAAGAGACCGTCCAGCCAGAGACCGTCGCCTGCCCACCAGAGCCTGAGTCTGACCCATTTGATGACCTTCCTGAGCTTCTTCCGCCAGAGACCGTCCAGCCAGAGACCGTCCAGCCAGAGACCGTCCAGCCAGAGACCGTCCAGCCAGAGACCGTCCAGCCAGAGACCGTCCAGCCAGAGACCGTCCAGCCAGAGACCGTCCAGCCAGAGACCGTCCAGCCAGAGACCGTCCAGCCAGAGACCGTCACCTGCCTGCCAGAGCATGAATCCAGCCCCAAGCTCCCTGATGTGCTGGCCCCGTCCAGTTCCGAGTCCCTTGATGTGCTGGCCCCGTCCAGTTCCGAGTCCCTTGATGTGCTGGCCCCGTCCAGTTCCGAGTCCCTTGATGTGCTGGCCCCGTCCAGTTCCGAGTCCCATGATGTGCTGGCCCCGTCCAGTTCCGAGTCCCATGATGCACCAGAGCCAGAGCCCGTTGACCCAGAGGCAGAGCCAGAGCCCGTTGACCCAGCGCCAGTGCCAGAGCCCGTTGACCCAGCGCCAGTGCCAGAGCCCTTTGACCCAGAGCCAGAGCCCGTTGACCCAGAGCCAGCGCCAGAGCCCGTTGACCCAGCGCCAGAGCCCGTTGACCCAGCGCCAGAGCCCGTTGGCCCAGCGCCAGAGCCCGTTGGCCCAGCGCCAGAGCCCGTTGACCCAGCGCCAGAGCCCGTTGACCCAGACCCCGTTGACCCAGCGCCCGTTGATGTCAAGTCAGTTCCCGATCCTGAGCCTGTCCTCCCCAAGAAAATTTTGGGGGGGGCGCTATACGCCTTCGCCGTGGCCGGCCAAAGATCCATGGAGGCCTGAAAAAATAGCACCACCGTGGCCACCTGAAGGGTCTTCACCACCACGGCCGCCTGAAGGGTCTTCACCGCCATGGCCACCTGAAGGGTCTTCACCAGCACGGCCACCTGAAGGGTCTTCACCGCCATGGCCACCTTGAAGGGTCTTCACCGCCGTGGCCACCTGAAGGGTCTTCACCGCCGTGGCCACCTGAAGGGTCTTCACCGCCGTGGCCACCTGAAGGGTCTTCACCGCCGTGGCCACCTGAAGGGTCTTCACCGCCGTGGCCACCCGAAGGGTCTTCACCGCCGTGGCCACCCGAAGAGCCTGCACCGCCACGGCCACCCGAAGGGTCTTCACCACCACGGCCACCCGAAGGGTCTTCACCACCACGGCCGTCTGAAGGGTCTTCACCGCCGTGGCCACCCGAAGGGTCTTCACCGCCACGGCCGCCCGAAGGGTTTTCACCGCCACGGCCACCCGAAGGGTCCTCACCGCCGTGGCCATCCGAAGGGACTGCACCGCCCTGGCCACGCCCACAGCCTGCTCCGCCCTGGCCACGCCCAAAGCCTGCTCCGCCGTGGCCACGCCCACAGCCTGCTCCGCCCTGGCCACGCCCACAGCCTGCTCCGCCGTGGCCACGCCCACAGCCTGCGCCGCCATGGCCACGCCCACAGCCTGCTCCGCCCTGGAGGCTTCCCGGACCTACACCATGCCCTCGTCAGCCTCCAGGGCGCCCACCCTCCCACCCCTTTGGATGTTATACGGCGCGAGGACGCGCCTTCGGGGAGGGGGGAGGTACTGTCACGTTTTGATGTATTGAGTTCTGTTTTGTATCTTGTCTACCCCTGTCTTTTGTGATTTTTGGTTTAGTCCTGTTAGTTTTCCCGCTCCTCGTTTGTGTCCAATTTTCTGCACCTGTTTTCAGTTAATTATCTTGTTTGGTTCAGTTCATTTAAGCCCTGTGTTTTCCCTGAGTGTTTGTCGATCGTCGTCAATGTATGGTTGTGTCTTTTCTGAAGCCCTGGAGTTTTGTTCTTTTGTTTCTGTTTATTTTTGGAAGTTTAATTTTGTAAATAAATCTTCTAAACCTCAGCCACGGTGTCCTCGTCTTCAGCAACCTGCAGCAACCCTGACAGTACTTTACGACAGTAAAATAAATTTGCCAAAAGATTTTGAAAGACTGACTATTTAAAAAAACATAAACAGTATTCAGAATGTACTTTTGTTTTCTCTCAGGTATCAAATGGCTATTTTGTTCACTACTTTGCACCCTCTGATGTTTCACATATTCCCAAAAATGTGTTTTTTATCATTGACCGGAGCGGTTCTATGAGCGGCAGAAAAATGGAACAGGTAATTGTAAACGTCAAGTTCAGGCAAATCAATTAAAAGGATGTAACAAGCAATACATTTTTTATGGCAAAACCTTTGAAGGAGATTTATTAAGGATCTTGCAGCATTGTGCATTTATATGTTAAAATAACAGGGATTTATGCATTGAAACCACTGTGGATTTGCCTACTTTAAATTAGTACAAAAAAAATGCACATATCTGGTAAATGAGAATACAGTCGTAATGGAGGAAGAATAACTTTCAGGTGTTCTGACAAAAGTGTTTTTCTTTAGACTCGTTTGGCACTGCTAAAGATTTTAAGTGATCTTGATGAGGATGAACACTTTGGATTGATCACTTTCGACAGAGATGTTAAAACATGGAAGAATGAACTCCTGAAAGCTACCAAGGAAAACCTGGAGACTGCAAAATCTTTTGTGAAGGAGATCAGACATAGAGGAGGTGAGTTCCTAACTCTAAATGGGGAGTAAGAAAGTTGTACCTCAATGTGACACAACTATGTTTGTTCTTCCTTTAGCCACAGACATTAACGCTGGTTCTTGTCTTTGTCAGCAAGTGAAAAGAATTAGAGATAGGAAATTGTCCAATGCATCGATTGCTTTCTGATCAATCAAAGAATTCCATGATTTTCAAGCATGTATTGTAGGTAGTCTTATTTTCCGACTTATTTTCCTCTCTAACAGGTGAAACTAACAAAGAGAGGATAATGGCCAATGTAAAAGAGGCAATTGGTCTAAAGTTTCCCCTATATTGTCTTGGTTTTGGATATGATGTTAACTTTGACTTCCTGACAAAAATGTCATTGGAAAATGGTGGAGTTGGATTTATGAAGATTCGAGCACAGAAGACCAACGGTCAAAGTCCATACAATTTTGTTTTGTTTTCACCAAACCCTATCGAATACCCGCAGAACACTTGTAATATACAACATGTGTAGGCTAGCATGGGATCATTCTGTCATACATTTGCATCTTATTAGAAAGATTTATTCTGGTTGATATTCAGTGCCAATATACATTATGGACAAGCGCAAACAGGATATTTTAATTTAAAAAACACATTTTTTAGTCCATGAAAGAACAGCATACTGCATCAGAACAACACCAGAGTGAGTAAATGATGTCTTCATTTTTATTTTCACTATCCCTTCAATATTCAAACCAACATTTGGAAATACATATTAATCATGAAAAGAAAATGATTTAAATGTAGCATATTTTTTGTGAAAGTAATTGTAATTGTAAAAGTAATTGTTTTTAAATGTGTAATTTTTTTTAAATATTATTTATTCTTTTTTGCTATATATTAGAGAAAAAAATATTCTGTACATTTTAATTACTTTAAATAATACTTAATTACATAAAAATTTATTTTGTTATTTCTCTATTTAAAGGATTAGTTCACTTTTAAAAAAAAACTTTTGCTGATAATTTACTCACCCCCATGTCATCCAAGATGTCCATGTCTTTCTTTCTTCAGTCGAAAAGAAATTAAGGTTTTTGATGAAAACATTCCAGGATTTTTCTCCATATAATGGACTTCAATGGGACCCAAACGGTTCAAGGTCCAAATGACAGTTTCAGTGCAGCTTCAAAGGCTTTAAACATAACCAGACGATGAATAAGGGTCTTATCTAGCTAAACGATCAGTCATTTAAAAAATAAATAAAAAAGTTTAAGTTTTATAAGCACATAATGCTCGCCTTACTCTGTTCTGTGATGCGCGTTTGTGACGTTCGTTCGTGACCTTTTCAACGTAATTGCGTATTACGTGACGTCATTATGTGCTTATAAAACAAACTTTTTTATTTATTTTTTAAATGACCGGTAAGCGATAGATAAGACCCTTATTCATCGTCTGGTATCATTTAAAGCCCTTTGAAGCTGCACTGAAACTGTCATTTGGACCTTGAACCGTTTGAGTCCCATTGAAGTCCATTATATGGAGAAAAATCCTGGAATGTTTTCATCCAAAACCTTAAAGGGTACCTATTATGGCATTTAAAATGTTCCTAATAATGTTCTGGGAGTCCCCAACAACAGTTTTACATGCATGCAATGACAAAAAACACTTTTGTTGTCTTATAATATGCATTTATTTTTACCTGATTTGCCTAGAAGCTGCTGAGTGTATTACTCTCACTCTCTCTCACACACACACGCACGCACGCACGCACACACGCACACACACACACACACACACACATAAAAGCAACAATTATTAATAGTACTTACAGGTTGTGATTCGGAGGAGGAAGCTGATCCAAATAAACTTGGTATTGAACCTTCCTATATCAGCCGACTCGCGAATCCACACTTGAAAGCATTTGTGTTTGTGAAGCGATCGTCATTAAAATAACGCGAACACAGCTCAAGGTGGCTATACTTGTGTGGTATAGTTGTAAATATAAACTCTAGCCACTGAGTCTTCACATGCTTGTCCCTGGGCAGTGAAAAAAAAAGTTTGCTTTTGATTCGCACTTCAGAACAGAGTCTCGTCGACAGGATGTTGTCAGGTTTCTCTGTCTGCTCGGCGCGCGCACTGAGTGGGCGTGTCGAATTCAAATAACTTGTACAAGTGACGTACGAAAGTTAGAGAAAATGCATCGTTTGTCTATCGATTCATATCAGTGACTCAGAGTCGACTCTTACTTTTGAGAGACAATAACTTTGTATACGGTGAACTTTCATATTTAAAACTTTGCAGGATGTTTTTGTTCACTTAGATCTATGTTACACACTACATGAAAGGTAATTTTCAAAATTCCATGATAGGTACCCTTTAATTTCTTTTCGACTGAAGATAGAAAGACATGGACATCTTGGATGACATGGGCGTGAGTAAATTATCAGCAGAAGTTTTTTTTAAAAGTGAACTAATCCTTTAATTATTTAAAAATGCTTTGGTACATTGAACTTTTTTCATTATTTATTGAGTGCTTTGGTCAGTAAATTACTGATAAACTGACTTAAGAGTGAAAAGCTGTATTATAAATCGTCAGATTTTTTAATGACTATATAAACCCCCCTTTTTTTTCAGATTTTAGTGATATGCAGATGTCCGGACAGAGTACGTATAAATACGCTCTAACTTTGATTCTGCATTGTGTCAAGTAAGTCTAATTTGATCAATTATACCTTCTCTTGGACTTAGGTCAAATGCCCATAATTCCACAGGAGAGTGCAGAAGTTGTTCTCCCTACTATGTCAAGTACATTCAGATCTCTAAAACATACTTATTATGTAGGACAATTTTCTATAATAATTATAATACAGCATTTGCTTATGTTTTCTCTTAGTTCCAAGAGTTGGTAGCAATCGGTTCTTGCTGCCTTCTGCTGGTCAGTCTAAGCCACTTTGTTTTGACGTTCCAGACTCAGACTGTTACAGGATTCTGCTTCAGGTACTAATACACATTTACTCTTCATGCACATCCTTTTGAAAGTCATTTTTTATTTATTTAATGTTTTGTATGTACTCATACTGTGTGACTTTCTGTGTGTCTTAGAGTTCTCTATGAATGGAAAATTCATGACTAGACAACCGGGATTTAGTAAAATTGCCTTTCATTACAAAACAAACCATCACCTGACAATAAAGACAAGCTCTATCAGATACCAAGATGGCCAGAATCATGTTGAGTTTTTGTGGGACCAGGAACCTTCTCAACACATTACAGAGGGGTATATACTATGTTGTGGCAAAAACTTCTGTTAAACATCATCACTGCGTAAGAGACACTCAGAGTCAAATTAATAAAAAGAGAAATATTTATTCTTGCAAGAAGGCCCAGTCGCCATCACAGCCGTTACATTCTGTGAAGTGAGTGGCGCGCACCAGGAAGACATGAGACAGCTTTTATACTCTTTTCAAGGTTCCTTCTCACCCGCTGTACTTTTCCACCCAGATAAGGCCCCCACTGCTGTTCAGTTTTACTTAAGGACACAAACTGGTACTGGAATAAACTAGCCAAACCTGACCATTCCTAAGGTCAAGACGTCCTGTCCCATATATTCCTGAAACGTCACGCACAAGCACGTACACACATATACTTTTACACATTGATATGTTAGGAATAAATGACTATTAAAATTTCTACAACAATTCCACACTTTTTATCATTCAGATTACCCATAATCACAATAATAAACAAAAAGACAAATTTTAAGTCATATCATCACACTACTCTTCATCTCTAGTTTTCGCATAACTGATCACTCTTCTTAAACATTTGTGAAAATAACATTTTGAAAGGAAAACGCTTAGGCTGTTTTGTAAGGATAGTCCCTTAAATATTTAGCAAGCAGATAAAGAATTCAACTAAAGCCGGGCTAGATAAACAATCACTGTTGTTGTACCCCAAACATAGTTTGACCCTCAGTCACCTTAGTTAAATAAGAAATAGTGTACAGACTAGTTAGAAAACCAACAAACCATCAATCCACACTGGTTACATCAAAATATAAAGTATAAGAAAAGTATAATAAAACCCTTCATTTCAAAACCCTCTCCTTGTACCTTATCACATAGCGGATAAGCACAGCTTTTAACCATCTGTTCATAACAAAAACATTCATAGGAAGAAGAAAGAAAACATACCCCAACAATTAATTCATTTGACTATAGCTCCCACTACTTGTATCATCATAATCATCATTTGGATAACTGTCATTTTTACCAATCTAACAAAACATCCCTGCTCTGACCAGTCTCTGTACTGAGCTGGAAACACACAATATCGACAATCCTACCCCGAAACCCCCACCCCCAGAGATTAATCAAACAATCCATTCATTTTCCTAAAATACTTTCTAATTAATCAGTGACCAATCAAATCTCGTTGGCGTTGTTTAAGGTGAGATGTTTGGACGGTGGTGTTGCAATCTCCATCCTTGCAAGCTTGTTTGTGGAGTGGACCATTTCCTGCTGTCACCTGTGAATGGAGATCTTAAGTGTTTTGTTAGTGCTGCTGGTCGTCCTTCTGGTGTGACCTGTGGAATTTTTACCATTTGTTTACTGATGATATTTAACCATTATGAGTTCCAAATTTATTCTCAACATCTGGCCACTCCAACAACCTGCAACTCATTCAACTATTACATTAACATTCAACCCACTTTGCTCATGTCAACAACACAATATTAATACATTTTGGAACAGAATCATTCTGTTAGCTGCAATCCAATCTGACATTCTGTGAAAGGAAAATTTTAAGTTATGCTCTGCTCCATTCTCTGGAAAGAAAACAAAATGTCAAGGTTATTTTCAGATAGTAAAACTACACGTAGTTTCTTTTGTCTACTGTTCTGCCGTGACCTTCGCTGCCACATCTGCCCCGGCGTTTCCTGTTGAAACAGTCCTGCAAATACATTTACAGAAAGCAAATTTTGTTTGGGACGGCCTTTTACCCAATTAGACCCAGTGTCCTCCCAACATATATTGTCCCTTAGTAAACCATATTTGGCAATTGTTATACCATCTCCCTCTTGATGCACGACACAACTCGAGCATCAATTTAACATACCATTTAACATAGTGTTTTGATAAAGTTTGCATCAACACTAACCCAAAAGTTGTCCTTCAGACAAATTTCCTCCAGACATCTTTATCTGCCTCTGAAACAAAAATATTACATTCTTCACTTAAAGCCACATTATCATCTGCTCAACGAAGTATTTGAAGGGCAAAGGCCTGAGCCTCACAGCGTATCCTGCTTTTCGGGCCTGTTGTTTGGTCTCTTAAATCAGTCATCTAAAAACATTTTCAAAGTCATCAATTGTTTCTATCAAGTCAGGTCGTGGTGTACAGACTTGGTCAATGTCAGTCAAATAACATTCTCATCCTTCTGCCCACAATAATCATACATTTTTAGGGGCTCTCTTCATATTTGATATTGACCCAGCCAATGTGTCACTTTGTTGTTGTCATCAAATCTATAACATTTTCATTTATCTCAGCCCATGCCAGATGGTGATCTACAACTCCACAATTCCAATTTACACAAATACTTAAACTGATTCAGAACGTAATTCAAATCAACATCATAAAAGACTAAAGTAATTAATACCAGACAGAGCTTGATGACCAATCAATTTAAAGCTCGTCCTATGTTCTGTATCATCTTTTCATCCGATCCACTCACAATTATCGCCCTCTTTAAAATTTGTCATTTGCCTCAATCCATCTGTAATGATGAAACAATATACTCCCTCTTCAGGTGGAATATTAGTACCCCAAACTAGTACATACAAGACCTAAAGTGCTGTCACCATCACACACACTCATACTAGACACACATATCTTAACTGCTCATTTTCAATGTTCGCTTTTTTCATATTAAACTCTTTCTTTTATATATTATTGCTAAAAAGATTTAAATTTTAAATAAGATTTTAAACTTCACATTTTCTGTAGCTTTTACCTAATTTTACATGGTCTCTTAACCAGTTCCAAAGCATTTCTGTTCATTATTCATTAGATTTTCAGTCTGCTGGGTTGCTTTGTTTAATTTTTTCCTTATCATTATTTTGCTTCAGCTTGCTCTAGCAGGCCGACAACAGAAAGACAGACACAGTTTACCATCCCTTCCTCCACTCAAACAGTCTCTCTCTCTTATTAACAAATAATAATTACATTAAATTAATCACTATCCTTTTACCATTAAATTTTGTTATCCAGACTTTTCTCAAATCAAAAACTGTCTTCATCTTTAGCCACCCACCATGTCAACGACCTTCAGGAGTTAAAACTATGTTATAAACACATTAGTTCAAAATCAACACTTCTATAAATTTTCTTATTCTTGCCCATGAGGCAGCCAATACATAAAAAGTTTTGTTCCTGTCTCCACAACAAACAACGGCAATCCCCTCATTTCTCAACTGGCTCTTGAAAGCCCATCTCCCATAGCTCTTTATCTATAATTTTCTCTTCAGGGTGTTGTCCCCCTGGCTTAATTGCAGACACTTGTCACAATGAAAAACAAGCGTACGATTATGCGGTTTCTTCTGGCAAGTGGTATAGAGGAACTCACATTCTCTTGGGTCAGACTGCCGCAACTCGTCACAGCGCATCTCACCTCTCAATGCTCTGCTGACCCCAGTGGCCTCCAGTAGTCAGCGCTCAACTCTCACTACCTTTCTTGCATGTACCACACCCCCGTCCTGAGGTGCCCAATGTCCGTGACCCCCTGCGTTAGGCTGTCCCCTGGCCAGGAAGATCATCCTGTCATTGAGTAGCCACGTACACACTGGTACCGCTCTTTCCCATCACACAATCAGTTTCCTTTAACAGAACTCAGCTGCTTTCTGGAGCTTAGGAAAGGCACGTTCAAGAGTCACCAGAGCCATTCTGATTGCCTAATAGTGTTCACAGGGAGACAGGTTAATAACAGCAGTATTTAATCACTTAAATCCATTAACCATCTTAAAATCATCAACCTAGCTACTTAGATTATCCTCAGTGAATTTAGATCACAACCATACATTCAGTGTACTGTTACTGTACATGTGTAGCCGTAGCCTCCGGGCCTGTTTCAATGGTGGAGACTTAAGATAAGACAAAGAAGTTACTGGTCCTAAAATAAAATAATCAAAAATTTTATTTCTATCTTTTAAGATCTGCATTATTATTTTAAAGACTTCTTTAAAGTCATTCAGTTTTACATTTTAAAACATTCACAAATACAAATTGCCCTCTTAATGGCAATGATTTCTTTTACATCTCTGTGTCTGATTTTTTCAACTGAGACACTGTGCTTTACTATAAATAGCTTATTATTACTTATGACACAGGGTCAGATAACAGCCTGTTAGCTGAAAGTGACTGAGAGAGACTCTGAGGCATTCAGGACAGGTAAACTGTTCTCTCAAATATTTCTAATCATCAAACTTTTATCTATAATCTTTTAACTATCCCAGCTTAAGGCATCTTTGCCAGAAATGACATTTGTTTCCAAATAAACATCATTTTATAGTTGTCTTTTGCCCATACAGCCACAGCACACATCA
The DNA here is from genome assembly GCA_036326025.1 of Chrosomus eos. NCBI lineage: Eukaryota > Metazoa > Chordata > Actinopteri > Cypriniformes > Leuciscidae > Chrosomus > Chrosomus eos. Next base: position 6,307,694 of record CM070839.1, on the reverse strand, counting down.
GATTCAGATAAGCAAGCTGTTTCATTACAGCTCCTAACAAACTTATCTTTTAAAAGCAAAACATCAGCTTCTAGTTCTCTCATGGTCAACACTTTTCAAGCTGTTTGTTTAATCAGATGCCTTTTACATTTTACATTTTAGGAACTGTTAATTCAGTAGCCTACTGCCTCTGCTTATTTGATCTTAATTAATTATTCTAGTTCTATATAATCTAAACCCTTTTTAAAATGTTTAATTAAAACACAATCATCCTTTTAGTTACTTTTTCCTTTCTGCAACTCACATTTGTTGTCATTATCCATAATTTTACATCCAACTGTATTCATCAATTCACTTATAAGAATTACTATTATAGATATTTTCAAAGAATTCACTTATAAGAATTCAATCTTTTGACCTTGTTTTTTTCTCTTATTCTTTCTCAGACGAAAATGTTAATATCGTCTTCCCTTAAACACTGATCTACTTTCAAACCCACATTATTACCAGAAATGTGTCACTATCACATTTTCAAACACTTTCTTAGTGGGTATTTACATGTTAAATGGTCCTGCTGACCACAATTTAAACACTCTCCATCTGCTCTAACTTACTGCACACCCTTGAAGCAGTGTGTTCCATTGAGGAGTGCAAACAGAGCCACTGATAAGCAGTGCTCCATATTCTTTTACAGTCCACCAATGGCAGATACAACAATAGCCGAATCATCATTATTACTGGCACAACATACATTATTGATTTCCGGAATCTTTGGACATAGCTGTCTTTACATTTTACTAATTTGCTATTATCATCAACACTGATTACAGAACAAGTGCATATCTAACATCCAAAAAGCCAGGCTGAATAAGAAGACACTGGTCCTGTACTCTCGACCTTGATCGAACCCTCAGTCACTCCTCAGATATTAAATACAGACATTGTCTGCAATCATAAACACCAGGATATGCATTCGTTTTTTTATAAAACTATAATTTCCAATTCCTTTCATAATAAACGAAGATGGATGGTAAATCCATTCCTTTCACTACCCCCATTAGACCCTTTAGGTTCAAAACAAAATGATTGTCAAACTAAAACTAAACCTAATTTCAAGCATTATTTTACCATTAAAAATATAGAATTGTTCCCCATGCTTAAAACATTCTTCATGTCATGTTAATCATACAATGCCTTATTTTATTCTAAAACTTAATTCTCATACCAATTAAACAGTTAATTTGACTCCCATAAATTCTGTCTGACATTTTATTTTCATCACATATAGTTTTTTCCTACTATATTTCATCTCAATCTTCCCCTACATGCCATTTTCATTCTTTATCCTCTCCTTTCTTTTCTCAAACATGCCAGTTCCTTCATTATCTAACCAGAACATGATTGTTTGCACAATCCCCACACAAACATATCTCACACACCCACCTTCTTGTTTTTTCCCTTTTCCCTCTTCCATCAAGTTTCTCACTTACAGTTCTCTCTTTTTCTATCACTCTATCACTCTATTTCACACAGACAGCCTTATTGCTGCTTGCTACTTCAATCCTTATCGTATAACTTTAAGTTCTATAGACATCTAATGTCATGCATCCATTTACTGGATGAAGAAGTAAAAACATTATTTCTCCTGGCAGTTCGACATTTTATCTTCAAGCCAACATTTCATTATCTGTTCACATTTTTACACACATGTTGAACGCAGACACTTTTATTTCTCACTGCCCTGTTCAACTGTTCCCCGCACCACCTTTAATCTTGTGGCGCTCAATATCATACATTTCTGCCCTTAATTTTATCTCATTTGACAGAAAACCGGTGTACCAAATTTCGCAAGCTTGCTTTTGAGACATCCCCATACTGCTGCTTCTCTGTTCTCTGTGGATTTCTCTTCAACGCGCGTTTTCTTTAGTCTGTTAGGCGTCCCCAACAAACCCGATTCTTTTCTTTTAACCCAAATCGGTCGGGTTGCACTATTAGTGCCCTCCTAACTATGGTTTACCAAAAAATCTGTTACGATTGTTCTGGTTCCCCCTAATTAGCCTCAGCACCTAAAAACAATTTGCTCCGTGGTGGAACAACTAATTTTCAGGTTACCTATCTGTTTGAAATCTCTTGATCTGTCACAGTTCTCAATTAATCCCAGATTATTTATCTGCTTGAAATTTCTTGATCTGTCACAGACCTCAATTAATCTCAGATTATTTTCCCTCGTATCTGTTTGAAATTTCTTGATCTATATATAGATCTCAATTAATCTCAGATTACGTACCACAGAAACAGCCCTCAGCCAGTATGGTTCAGTTTCACTCTTTGAAAAATATTTTAGCCCAAAAGAAAAATATTTTAGCCGTCTCTTACCAGAGATGTCTTGAGTTGCCACGGGTTCGTTTTCATCTGATTCCAGTGGAGCCTCTCCTGGCCCTGATAGCGGTCGGCCCCTCTCTCTGAAACTTACGAGGTAGAGCTGGAACTGCTCAGTCCAGGTGGCCAAACACCGTCCGCTCTCAGGTCCAGGAGGTACTGCCAAGGAATCCCACTCTGACACCAAATGTTGTGGCAAAAACTTCTGTTAAACATCATCACTGCGTAAGAGACACTCAGAGTCAAATTAATAAAAAGAGAAATATTTATTCTTGCAAGAAGGCCCAGTCGCCATCACAGCCGTTACATTCTGTGAAGTGAGTGGCGCGCACCAGGAAGACATGAGACAGCTTTTATACTCTTTTCAAGGTTCCTTCTCACCCGCTGTACTTTTCCACCCAGATAAGGCCCCCACTGCTGTTCAGTTTTACTTAAGGACACAAACTGGTACTGGAATAAACTAGCCAAACCTGACCATTCCTAAGGTCAAGACGTCCTGTCCCATATATTCCTGAAACGTCACGCACAAGCACGTACACACATATACTTTTACACATTGATATGTTAGGAATAAATGACTATTAAAATTTCTACAACAACTACTCAAACTATACAAGTGTTTTACTACATTTGTGTTATAGCTCCTTTCTGTGAAGTAGAATTTATTCATCAGTTTCTCTGTTTCAACAGCGTGTCCCTGATATTACGGAGGAATGAAATGGACGTTACCATGGGAAACATAAGTGTTGTTATTCTTCTTCACAAGAAACATGGTGAAGTGTTTCTGTGGCCTGCTGTTCGGCAACAGCCAAAAGATGTCAGTTTGATGGGCATTTTAGGTAAGAGTACTTCACTGGTTAAACATTTAAACATGTATTAACACTTTACACAATTGACCCAGCTAACAGGGAATGTTCTCAGAAATTCAGATAATGTTTTGGCAAGGTCATCTCAAAGTTATGAACAAATGTTCTTCCAGTAACATTAATGGAATATTAATGTTCCATTAATGTTTAATATTAAAGGGATAGTTCACCCAAAAATGAAAATTAAGTCATTAATTACTCACCCTCATGCTGTACCAACCCCGTAAGACCATCGTTCATCTTCGGAACACAAATGAAGATATTTTTGATTAAATCTGAGAGGTGGATCACTCCTCCATAGGCTTCCTAAGGGATTGAAACTTGACGGCCCAGAAAGTCATTGAATCTAGCCTACAGTGGCTAGATCTTAAGTTTATGGAGCTACGAGAATACTTTTTGAGCGCAAAAAAACAAACTAAAATAGCGACTTTATTCAAGTATTCTCTTTGGGCCTGGAGATTTCACGTAGTGTTATTGTGCAACGCTTCTGGTTGAACGTCACACGCATCACACACATGACCAGCGTCGGCCAATAGTGAGCCTACGTGTGACGTATAACACAGAAGCGCTGCGCTGTTACACTACGTCAACAGCTTAGGAGAATGACACGGAAGAGAAGAGATGGTTGAAGAAAGTCGTTATTTTAGTTTTTTTGTGCGCAAAAAATATTCTCGTCGCTTGATAAACTTAAGATTGAGCCACTGTAGTCACTTGGACTATTTTAACGATGTCTTTAATGACTTTTTGGGGCTGTCAGGTTTCAATCCCTTAGAAGCCTATGGAGGAGTGATCCAGCTCTCAGATTTAATCACAAATATCTTAATTTGTGTTCCGAAGATGAGCGAAGGTCTTACGGGGTTGGTACAGCATGAGGGTGAGTAATTACTGACTTAATTTTCATTTTTGGGTGAACTATCCCTTTAATATCAAAGTTATCTGGTATTTAATAATGTTCTCAAAACATTAGCATGGAAATGTTATTTATATATCTAGTTCAGTCATGAAACTCTAGAGGTCGTAGGCTGATTGGTCCTTTACATGCAATCTGCAAGCAATTACATCATTTCGTTTTATCATTTTGAATGTTCAGAGAACATAAACTTAGAACATAGTTCATATCTTAGAACATATTTTTTTAGCTGGGTGAGCAATTAAATGGTACATTTTGATTTGTATCTTGCTTTATTAAACGGGATAACATCGTAATAACTGTGGAATATATTTAAGGAAAAGCTAAGGCTTCATATGAGGAGGTTCAAGGATCACAAACACCAACTCTAAAAATAATGGACCAGGAAGTGAAGGCGAGCTTGTAAGTGATCAAAAGTGATCATACACACAGCTGATTTTTTCCTTTATGATATATCTGTTTTCATCTATGAATGTATCTGTAGGGAGGATGTCACAGACTACACACTTCCTTCAACTCCGGTTATCAGATGTTGGCTTGTCCCGTTCCAGGCTGTGATGCCGGGAGACATTTCTGATTTCACTGTCACTCAGCTGTAGCCAATGTGGCCAAATTATAAACTGGGACAGAACATGTTTGTAAAACACTTGCTGATGTTTCAATCATTGGCAAGCATAAAATTGCTTTGACACCCACCTGAGCCTTTTCATGAACTCATCAATTTAAAATGTATTTAAAATGACCCCTCTTTATGTGATTGTAACCATAATATGCTGTTTTTGAAATAAGCATGTCTTTCCATTAAACAGTCACAAGTCAAACTACTCCCTCTCGTGATTAAACAAACATTTGATCAAATATGAGGCAATATAGTTACACAAGCATCTATTTTAGCCTAAATTGACCATCCATTAATCCATCGGCTGCATTCTTGTTTACGTTAGCAAATTACACTAATTAATGTCAATTATAGGATGTAATTTTAGAAGTATTTTTTTTTTAATTTGTAAGTACAAAAAAGGCAGAAACAGAAAATTCAACTTTGTGAATAACCAAAATTATGTTTTATTCTGCTATATTTACTTAGAAGCTTCATGTTGACAAGTCCCAATGAAAAATAACTTGAAATGGACGTTGCATGTGCTAACTTCAACAGGCAAATGGACGCATGCTTTAACACAGACTGTCCAAAGTTTATGTCATAAACCAAGTCCCGGTGATTAACTAGATTAAACTAAGACAATATACTAATAAGGGTATTTATGAGTCAGCAGTTACACAGACAATCTAAGTTATGTGCGGAACATGCTTTAACCTTTGCCCTTGTGCTTTAAACTTATCTGATCATGTAAACTTGAGTTTATTACTTGCTGTAACACTTGCTCCAAAGGAACTTGAAGGAAATTCAAGATTACGCAACTCTCATATTTCTCAGTATTAATTAAAGGGGTGGTTAACCGCAACATGAAAATTCTGTTATCATTTACCCACCCTCGTGTTTTTCTAAACCTGTATTTTTTTTTTTAAATCTGCATAACACATAGATATTTAAAAAAGAAAAATCTGTGTTTTTTGTCCATAAGGGTTTATGTGTCTATTTATGCTATTTATGTGTCTCCGGCAAGTCAATGGGCTCCAATTGTGTTTTGAGCCCGGTACATTCTCAAAAACATTCTTTAAAATATCTTCTTTTGTGTCAAAGATTCTAAAGTTTAAAATGACATGGAAGTAAATAAAATCATGACAATTTCATTTTTGGATGAAAAAAAAAAAACAAGTTATAATATTTTAACATTGCTGGCAAGGCTATATGGAAATTGTCAACTACCAGGGTGAAACATAGAATCATGTGATAGAAAGAAACTACAGAGAGAAGTTGAAGGTTTTCTCTATTGACTAAACTTGACAATTCACTAAATGAGAGGTTTAACAAAGCTCCGTGTTTATAGGAGTTGCGTCACTGCTGTCAGGTCAAAGGCCATTTGACTTACCTCTCCGGCTGTTGAAGTCTCTGTTGAAGCACGGCTTGCCACTCCAGATATTTTGAATAATACCTTTGGAGTTCCGGAAGATTGATTCTCTGGATTTTTGAGCTTATAGACATTGCATTTGTTACACTGATCTTCAAGTTAAAAGAAGAGTCCAGCAATCCTTTGAGTGCACCTGCAGGCAAGTAAAACTGCCATCATTTTGGCTTCGGATCTACCATATCTTTAAAGGAATAGAGGAAATATATCTGTGAAAAGACAATTAAACAATGATTTCAAGCAATATTTTGATTTGCTTGGAGAGAACTAAACAAATAGCAGTATTTCTGCTCTTTCAGTCCTGCTGCAATCATTAACTATTGATGCATTCCAGAGCGTTTTATCTACTGTACGGTACAATCAATGCTGGACATCACTGTGTTCTCAGGCAAAACTACAAGGTGTACATTGTATAACCGAACATGCTTTTGAAATGTTTAAACACTGGACTGAGAAGATTTGAAAGGGGAAATGTTCGTAAAACGTTTCCAGAAACTTTCAAGTGAGTAAAAGTATTTTAAAGACAAATAAAAAATAAAGCTTGGATTTAAGAATCAATTACACTCAAAATTAGATTGTTGTCATCTCTTGGACACTCCAATATGGTTAACGTGACTACTGAGTTAAACACTTCCAGTCCTGGACCGAGTGATGTTGAGGGAGTGTTGGTACCCATATTTGACACCTTTATCCTGGTGACCGGGATAGTGGGACACATCCTGGTTCTCATCATCATCTGTCGTACGATGCGGCGAGGACATGAAGGAAGGACAGGAAGACTCCAACAAACAAATGCAAACGGCACAGATGTTCTTCTTCTGTCATTAAGTGTCGCGGACCTTCTCCTACTTTCCTGTCTTCCATATCACACAGTTGCCATTGCAACCCATCACTGGCCATTTGGAAGCTTTATGTGCAAGTCAGTTAGCTTCCTGAGTGCGGTGTGTACAGCCGCGAGCGCCTTTACGCTGGCAGCTTTGGCTTTTGCTCGGTATATCATCGTGGTTCATAAGTCACAAGCGTATCGATGGCGCAGAGAGGGGCGTTTAACAGTGATTGCAGGTGTACTGTGGATACCAGCTGTTGTCTTGGCGTCACCTCAGTTCGCTTGGAGGACGTGATGGACAACCATGAAGCTCGTGAGGACCTGGCATGTTTTAATTTCCTTTCTGACAAGAGCCAGTTGGCATATGGAGTGTGCCACTTCCTTCTGGCTTTTGCATTTCCGCTTTTGATCATTGTGATAGCCTATCTCAAGATATACCATTTCCTCAAAATCACTAGGCGGGATTGCACAACTCAGACTGACCGTTTGGAGCACTACCATGTTCATGTCACCAAGATGTCTGCTTTGTTAGTGCTGGCGTTTGCATTGTGCTGGCTGCCTTCCTATGGCTTGATGTTTGCTCAAATAGTTGAGGATGACAAAGCGGTTGGTCCTTTACCTCACTTTGGACCTTTTGCTACCTTTGCTCGCATCATGGCAACGTCTTCTACAGTGGCCAACCCCATTCTTTATGTTTTCATGTCTGGGAAATTCAGGAAGGAACTAATGGATCTGGTTCGAGGAGGATGTGCAAACAGACTCTCGTAAAGCCATACATGGGATGCTGGAATGACCTTTTAAGAGTTACCAAAGAACATGATTTATTGCATAAAATATGTTGTTTACATACTTGAATGACTGTGTACTGGTATTAACAATATGTGTTTTGTTTTTTAAGCAAATGTGTAGAGCATTTCCATGAGTTCCAAGGAACTTCGGACTACCTTTTGAGTTAGCAATGGTGTTCTGGTATTCCAATGGAACATTTTTTTGCAGAGCCTCAGAAAATGTTAAAAAACCAAACAACTGTCTTCTAGGATATATTGTACATTCTTTTAATGTTTTGAGAATTCTTTTGTTTTGAGACTTCTCAAATGATTTGTTTATCAAAAGATGGTGTAATTTGACTTGATTTTAAAAGTAAAGGTTATTTATTGGCATCAATGGTTCCATTAAGAACCATGGAACAAAAAGGTTATTTAAACGTCCTTCACACCAAGGCTGTGTCAGAAAGCTTAGGCAGTTGACTTGTTGCATCGGTGCCCTATCAGCCAATGATTTTGCTGGCAACATTTGCCCATTAAAGTATTTAAAAAAACTGATTCAAAATAGACTTCTGAGGAAACATAACGGTTTAAAGATCTACAGCAAAATAGAGGTTTGGTGATAACTAAAGATTTAATAACTACAATCCTAAAATATAAAAAGTGGAAAACATTGGCCAAAAACTTACATTTACACAAAACTTACCATCCAACTTTCAGATGCTATTTTTATTTTTTTAGCTCAACTGTTACAGAATGGAATGTAAAGGATTGTGGGTTTAGTTATCGACGGTAGTGAAGGATTCATCTATGCTGAATCTAACATTGGATTCAGGTGTGCCTTCCAATTCAGGGGGCAGCATTTTAAAGCTTTCGGACAAAGGCTAAGGAAGAAAATTTTATTTTATGAACTGTACACAAATTGGCTCTTCTATGCAAAACCCCCATTTGGAACCTTTTATTTTATTTTATATTGTACTGTGATTAAAAACTGGATTAACCCAAGGAAAGACTCAAGTGGATTTCAAAAAGAAGCAAATCAAGCTCAAAATGTACTAGACAATTATAAGCAAGTCTTGAATGGAAACCTGTTATTCGGCTGCTTTTAGTATAAATAGTTCACATATATCTTGAGAAAGCAGTGCCAAAGACAATGCCATACTCCCTTTGGTCAGTTTGAACAATTACTAGACCAGATGGGATTAAACCATTAAAACATTTACTATGCTTAAAACATCTAAATATATGGGAAAACATTGTTTATCAGCTCTGTCAATGCTACAGCTGAGTAACAGTGAAATCAGAAATCTCGTCCTCCATCACAGCCTGGAACGGGACAAGCCAACATTCTCGAACAGGAGTTGAATGAAGTCTGTAATCGCTGACAGTCTCCCTATAGACACAAGTTTCATTAAATACTGTACTTTATGAATGAAAATTAAATATATAACCATAAAGAGCAACACAGTACATCTTGTAAATGGGGTACATGCAGATTTATGGAAGTCTGTATGTATTTATTAATTAATTTAATCACTTACAAAGACGTCTTCACCTCCTTGTCTATAATCTTTAGAGTTGGTGTTTGCGATCCTTCAATCTCCTCGTATGAAATTTTGGGTTTTCCTTAAAGATCGTCCACACATATTGTTACTTGTCACCAGTGTTGGTTCAATGAAAACAATTTATCCAAAACAATCCATTTAATAACAATAAATAGTTGTTAGCTAACCACTAAATGTGTACATAATAGACACAATAACATCACTGACATTCTGGTTATATTCGTATCATTCACATTTTTTGTACATGGCATTTTCACATGCTCTTTAGCCATTACTAACATTAGCCTTTTTTTTTCATGGTTTCAAACAATACTACATTTTTGTCATACGACCTCAAACCCTAGTTTAATTTATAGCAATTGTATGCCCTTCCCTCACTATCTTCTCTTCATCTCATTCTCTTGGATATACACTATGTAATTGCTTAAGTTGCACGAGTTTTATGCACCATTCTATAGGCCTGTATAGGCTGTTGGTGAAAATATTACAAAATTACACAATAAACTATAACGGTGTAAAAAACAGTCAGCTCAAGGTAGCTACAATGCGGTTTAATGTCAAATAACATACACTAGAGTTGTGTGGGGTGGGAGTAAATTAAGAGTGATCTGCTGTGATGTCACAATTATGTTTCATTGTGTTTTATGGATCTGCCTGGACATTATGTGTACATGTGACCAATCCCTCCGTCAGAATCGAGGGGTCGAGGGTTTGTCCAAACTTCCCTCGACCCACTTGATGAAGTTGAACGCACTTAAAAATGTTGGCAGGAATTCCCCCAGGAAGAAAAGCTTAGGGAAGTTTGGGAGTGTGTGACTAAAAGTGGAGTAAGGTTGCACTGCATTATGGGATACAAAGCTCAGCACAGTGTGCTTTCTTGTATATATATGTAGCCTACTATATACTTCAGCAATAGTAAGAACAAGCATGCTATTCTGAACATAGTGACATTGTTCTTCTGAAATGGTTGACAGATTAAAGGTTATTAATGTGCACCATGATTTACTGTTGCAGCTTACTTCAGTATTGATAAGAGCCAAGAGATGAAAAATAATGTTTAAATGTTTAGACAGTGATTTGCTTTCTTACCTAAAATGCCTGTCAAGTTGACATCATTTGGATATTTCCAAATGGCAGGCCACAAAAACATGACCTCATCTTTCTTTTGAAGAAGAATAACAACACCAATATTTCCCATGGTGACGTTCATTTCATTATCACGTACAACCAGAGACACACTGTTGATACAGAGCAAATCATGAGTGCATTCTGCCACTATTGTATATCAATAAAACTGTTGACAAACAGATTATCTTAATAATTAATTAAGTTAATAAGCAGAAGATTCAGTAAAATACTCATACATTCCCTTACAGAAAAATAAGTATACTTATGTAAAGTTCAAGTATATTTTAAGTTTACCTTAGTAAGTATACTAATATCAATGTAGTTAAGTGTCCTATTTCATAACCATTTGGAATTTGCCTTTTTGTATAAAAATATACTTATAACAGTACATTTTTCATACTGCAATTAACTACAAGTGCACTTATAGGTAGTTAAATACTTGTAGCACATTTTTTAGTTTATGAAAGTAAACTTTGAAGTATACTCTCAATAAACTACTAAGTTTTCCTTAAAGTCGTCATGAAATCAAATTTTACCATTCGTATTTTTATATGTAACATTGTAGTGTTTATTATAAATGATTTATCTATGCACTTTATTATTTTTTTTAAATTCATGTACCCTTATAATCTTTAATCAAATACGTTACCCTTCCCTCCCCCCTCGAAACGACTTCTCTTTCTCTCGTGGCTATCTACGCCTAGAAATCCTCCACAACTGACTGTAAACTGGCATTCAAATCTGCCTCCATTCTGTTAGCAACGCCCAACCTCCAACGATCCAATCAATTCCCGAAGGACGAAATCAAGCCCCGGCCTACATTTTATTCTAATTTCAGAAGCCATTTCACTCGGACATACGTCACAATAAAAAAAGGACAATCTCAACTTCCGTTTCATGACGACTTTAAGAGTACTTAACATCATACTTTTTAACTTACTATTTATAACTAATATTTTTTCACTTTAAGTATACTATGTTCCTATTTAGGTATTCATTTTTATACTTGAAATATACCTTTAACTGTGCTTTAACTCTTTCCCTGCTAGGTTCCCTAAAGGTCCCCTACCATTAACATTTTAAACAAAAAGCTGAGAAAATCACGTTATTGTCAAAAACTCCAGATCGGATTCAGAACATAGATGGAGTTGATCACTTTCATCAACACCCCAAAGCTTGCACAGTCCTGTAACTCGTCCTGAGTCGACATTTCATTCGGTATGGCAGTTTTGATTTATTTGCTTTTTAATGTTTGATGGTTGCTAATTTACATGTGCATGAGCAATGCTTTTATCGTTTGTTTCTTCACCTGTGTTTTGATCCGGAGATTCGGTAGAAGATGCGTAATATGGTGCGTTCAGTTGAGACAAGTTAAACGCACTTGAACGCTGTCACAATGTCGTAAATACTAGTGGGAAGCTCTGGATTTTCTTTAAAACCCGATCTTTACGAGTTGGGGGTGTGTCAGTGAGAAACATGGTGGAATACTACAATACTTCAAGGAATTTAGCTGTGATATAGTCAAGCTGATTTCCTGCATAGATTATGATGGCATTATAACAATGTAATATAATATGTAGCGGTAAAGTTTGCAGTGGCTTAATAAATTAACTAACATAAAAGCAAAGCACACCTTATGCACATTTCTTTGTTTTTCATTTTCTAGAACTAGAGTTTAAGAACCTTGCTGTATTTTTGTGTAATTAATTAAGCAAAAGTACACCGCCATCTTACTTCGACGAAAGTGACGTGAACGTACCTGCAGTCGTAAACACGACTTCCCACTTCGTTAGTACGTACTTCCCAGGAGGACTTGAACGCACCAATAGCGCCCCCTACCGTATAACAGCGAAAACATGGAATGCCAGAAAATTTACTTTACCAAATATACTTAAACCTTTCTGTCAGTATAAGTCAAGTGTAATTTTGAGGATATTTCTGAGAAGTACATAAAAAGTAGACTGAAAGCACACTTTTTTTTATTTTCCAGTTTAAAAGAAGTATACTAATAGCACACTTGAGTATTCTTCTTTTTTTGTAAGGGTCGTTTTTGTCATTGACAGTGCATGCTGTGAACTATCTACCCCTCTGTATCATGTTGGGTCGGTGTCTGGCCCCACAAAAACTGCACATCATCCTGTCCATTTCGGTAACTGATATTCTTTGTGCTTATTATCAAGTGATGGTTAGTTTTGTAATGAAAAGCAATTTGATGGAATCCATTTTGTTCACTCAAAGACTCTCCATTCATGAAGAACTCTAGGACGCACAGAAAATATCACTATAAGACCAATGGCCTGTTAGACAGATTCACATGTAGAACAAACAGCTCTGAATGTCTGACCTGAAGCAGAATCATGTAGAAGTTTGAGTTTGTGAGGAACAGGAACGTCAAAACAAAGTGGCTTAGACTGACCAGCAGAAGGCAGCAGGAACCGATTGCTACCAACTTTTGGAGTGAGAATACCAGGATTATTTTGTAAAATAGGTGCTCACAAAACAAATAAATGAGTTACAGTACCTTGCACTTCAGGGAACTCGGTTGCAAGCGTTGCTTCAGTTTGCGAGATATCTAAGGCCCCCCAAAAAGTGTAAATGATGTAAATCCACATACTGCATTCATTACTGTATATATTTGTTTTCAAAGGTGACGTGTGTAATTGGCACCAATTACACACATCATCTATAATAAAAAGCTTGCTACAATTACAATTAACATTCTTAACACAGTATGAGTGTTTATTATTGATAACCAATAAGAAACCAAAATTATTATCCTGATTTTGTAGCCTACAAAGGCCGTCTATAGTCTACTTATGAGTCTGAGACTAAATAAATGCAAGTAAAAAACATAAAATACTGTAAATTGAAAAACTTACAAGTCGGCTGTATATGAACATCATCTGAAAAGAAGGAACATTTTCACATTGTGAGCATGACTGAAATATTTTTCATTTTTAATGCACTCCCACAATTAATCTCCCAGAAAACCGTGAACTGTCAAATCCTCATCTGATTGGTCAATGCAACATTCCAGTCGTCCTAATAACTTCTGTACAACGTCTATTTCAATGCATTACAATGCTATGCCAAGCGCTGTATCTTTTGTAAGTAATATGCCACTTAGCCAAAATAGTTTCCTTAATAATAACCTTTTTTAATAAAATGAATAAGATCACAGCTAAAGGGGTTGTGTTGTGCATCTAACAACCTCCTTTAGCATTTTACATTTATTTTTACATACTAAACACTCTAGTAAATTAAATAAAAAATTAAATATTTTAACGTAGCCTACCATAGTGAAATGAATTGGAAATTCTGTGCATTGTACCTATGAAATAAAGAAAACTAAATAAATAATAGTAATTTTAAAAAACAATAAAAAAAAATAAGATTTTTTTTCATCAACTTAAATAAAGGAGAAAATAATTTGCCATACCGGGCCATGAGTGAAATACAACTGGAATAAAAAACAAATTCAAAAGGCAAGACATGCTAATATTTAGGAAATTTAGGACATAGGGATATTTGGGGAACAACTATTATGTGTCGATACAGTTCTGACCACTCATACAATCTTTTTACTGTTAGTTCATAATTTTATAACTTACACGGAGAAGCATATTCTTCAATATCGTAGTTTCCTAATAAAATGATAATGAGAAAGATGTCACTTTTAAAATCACCATCCTTTTTTCCCAACAGACAGTTGGATTCCTTGGTCAAAAGGTGAACATAGTTAATTTCTCAGTTCTTACCAACAGACGCTTGTCCCATTCCTATACCATAAGATGTAGATCTGTCTTCATGGGGTTCCTCTCCTCCCTCTTTGGGTTTGTCGGCAACTTCTACTTCATCTTCCTGAGGCTTTGTGACGACCATAGAGGTGAGGGAGGTGACAAACTGGTATTTCAGGGACAATTTGAGAGCTTCTTTCTTTTCATCCTCTTTCTCTTGTCCTTTAAGAAGCACTCTGAGACAGAAATACAGAGAGAACACAGATAGACAGATCAGTTTGATTCCATATTGCAGGCATATTCCTCCATCCAGGCATATTTTGGGATATGCTTGGGATAATGAATCTGACACAAGCAATATTAAAGGTGCCATGTGTAATAATTGAGGTAAAAATATCCAAAAAATGAGCTACACGCATTAAAAGAATGAGAAGAAATAAGGGTGATGATGTTATTAAAAAAATGAAAAGTTAAATTGTTGCAGAGATATCAACCTAAATTAGCATTAGCATTACTAGCCCCGGCCCGACATGTGTTGTAATACCAGTTTCGGCCATGGGAGGCGGTATGCGGGCAACATACATAACCACCAGCCAAACTGCAACACACGAATAACTCGCACTGCTTGTATCTCTTTAATCTCTAAAAATCTCCAAATGCTCCACGTGAAACTGTGGTCTTACTATCGTGTCAATTGATTTGATTAATATGCGCGAGGGAGAGAGAGCAGGACCGCTCTCGTGTTGTTTGAAGACGTGAGAGTGCGCGCGCGCGCGCGGCCGGGGCTCGCTCTCTCTCTGTCTCTCTGCTCGTAAACGCGCCCTGTCAAGCGCAGCGGCAGCAGTCATTCTAGTCTACATGATCCCTCACCGATCAAAATAGGCTTTGGCGGGACAAAGCGGACTATTTGACGGTTTTAGAAGATTAACAACCTGAAACTAAAAAACAGACTAGAGTAGGCCAACTTTCTGGAGGTATACTGCCCCCATCTGGTATGGAATATGTGGAGTATGAATTGATTTTTTGACATAGGGCACCTTTAAGAAGATGTATCTGTAAAATGGTATGTTTTTGGCCTCAAACTATATCCTAAAAAAATCACAGTTTTAACCTGATCATTGGGATTATAAGGTTTATTTTCACTATCTTATGATGTGACAGTTGTTTACATTAGTATGTACTTTATATATGTAAATAAACTTACTGCCTTTCCAGAATTTGCTTCACCGTAAGGTAGGCCCACAGTCTCGGCATGAAATCTTCATTCTCAGGTGGGACATCACTGGGGTCTTTTGCCATTACAGTTTCCTGATACGTAACATTATTGCCTTTCTGCTCAGAAACAAAAATACTAGTGAACATTTTCATCAGGAATGCTGTCATTACCACTTTCATCAATAACTTTCTCTGAAAACAAAGTGACCATTATTCCAAACTCTTAAACAATTTATATCCAAATATGATCTTACTGATACTGCAATGACTTCAGTGGTGAAACTCTCCACACTGTTGTCTGTGATTTGTCCCGATACCACAATCTCAGAGCCGTTGAAGTAAAGGCTAAAGCTGGTCTTGGTAAGGTTTGTCCCTCCTGTGTATTTAAGTTGAATATCAGTGAGGAGAGGGACGGCAACCTCGTCATAGAAGCCCTACAATACAAACCGAAATAAAGGATTTAAATGCATTCAAACACAGAACAGATAAGCACTGAGGATGAATTCACAGCTGATTCTCTGTCGTCCACCTGCAGCTGTAGATCAGCGTCCGAATCTTCATAAATCCTGCGAGCAACTCCACCATTTTCCAATGACATTTTTGTCAGGAAGTCAAAGTTAACATCATATCCAAAACCAAGACAATATAGGGGAAACTTTAGACCAATTGCCTCTTTCACATTGGCCATTATCCTCTCTATGTTAGTTTCACCTGTTAGAGAGGATAATAAGTCAGGACATGCTTGAACATTTTCAAGCATTATAATCATCATTTTTGAGTGACCAGAAAACAATGGATGCATTGGGCAATTTCATATTTCCTTTCTCTCACTGACAAAGTCAAGAATCAAATTGGTTATGATAATAATCTACTGGTTCTAACGGCATTTTAATAAGGTCTTAAACCTTTTATAAACAGGTCTTCTAATTACACTGAGTGAACTAGTGCTAGGATGAAAAACATTAGCTTGTGTTTGTCAGTGAATCTGTGCCTGAAGTGGGATCTCCATCAGTCAGCAGGATCAGGATGGAGGCGGTTCCTTCTCGTGGATGTCGATTGATCATGTCCACTCCTGCTAGAACTGCAGCGTTAATGTCTGTGGCTAAAGGAAGAACAAACATAGTTGTCACATTGAGGTACAACTTTCTTACTCCCCATTTAGAGTTAGGAACTCACCTCCTCTATCTCTGATCTCCTTCACAAAAGATTTTGCAGTCTCCAGGTTTTCCTTGGTAGCTTTCAGGAGTTCATTCTTCCATGTTTTAACTTCACTGTCGAAAGTGATCAATCCAAAGTGGTCATCCTCATCAAGATCACTTAAATCTTTAGCAGTGCCAAACGAGTCTAAAGAAAAACACTTTTATCAGAACACCTGAAAGTTATTCTTTCTCCTTTACAACTGCATTCTCATTTACCAGATATGTGCAGTTTTTTTATACTAATTTAAAGTACGCAAATCCACAGTGATTTCAATGGATAAATCCCTGTTATTTTAACATATAAATGCACAATGCTGCAAGATCCTTAAAAATCTCCTTCAAGGGTTTTGCCATAAAAAATGTATTGCTTGTTATATCTTTTTAATTGATTTGGCTGAACTTGATGTTGACAATTACCTGTTGCATTTTTCTGCCGCTCATAGAACCGCTCCGGTCAATGATAAAAACCACATTTTTGGGAATACGTGAAACATCAGAGGGTGCAAAGTAGTGGACAAAATAGCCATTTGATACCTGAGAGAAAACAAAAGTACAATCTGAATACCGTTTATGTTTTTTTAAATAGTCAGTCTTTCAAAATCTTTTCAAAAATGTATTTTACTGTCGTAAAGTACGTTATTGAAAAATGTACCATGAGTTCTCCTTTATGATTTGGTCTCTCGACATCGTATGTTATAAGCAGGTCACCATTCAGTCCATTTTCTCCACAGCTTTTACACTTGGTCTGTTGATCTCGAGTGGGGTAGAAGGTCACCCATGCCTGAAATGATCAGTTTGGTCATCTGGTAGCTTTGTTTGAAGTGTGGAAGCATAATGAGAACATTTAAGCTAAGTGTTTTACCCCTCATTTTAAGCTCTTACGTCTTTGTCTGCTCTGGTGGTTTTGATGGCATTGGCCAGATCACCGGTGCTCAAATCTCCTTTCACCTCCAAGAAGGAAATTCCTGGTTTCTCTTGTAGGTGAACATCTATCTAATGAGAATAAAAAAAATATGATCTTTCTATCCACCTTAATTGATGATCTATTTCCCTCTTTGTTTCTTCTCCTACCTTGAAGTCTGCCACCGGCTGCATTGGTTGGGCATTGATGAGTAGCTCATATTTGCCAAGGCGACGCTTTAGCAGTTCTTCGTAAGTCAACTCAAAAGTCACTTTACTAAAAGCAGCCACCGTCACTGAAGTTTTAAAGTCTTCTAAAGTCCTTCCAACAGATCTAAAATAGAAATGAATCCCAGCATATTACTAAACATGCTATAAAAACACATTTCATGGACCTATTTATTTGTAATGTCCAGTACTTGATCAGTCCAGCACTTTCTCCTCGAGATACTGCTCGACTGTACTGTTGCTGAGCTTCCTGTTTTTCCTTCACAAAACCATCATATATCTTCCCCTCTATGGTCCTAAGAAGAAAAGTAAAGCCTCACACACATTAAACATACTACAAAATTAGCATGCTAGTTTTGTCTTTATAGAATTGCTGAATTTCAGACATTTTTATGTTTAAGATTGAATTTCCCTACATTCTGAATTTGCTGATGAATGCATTCTTGGGTATCTTGACCTCAAACTGGATCTCTTGAGATTCATTCACTGTGTTCGCCACACGGCTTGTGATGACGGTTGTGGTGTAGCGACTGGTGACCGTGGAGTTAATGTAGAAGCTGTATATCTCCACATTTTGTTTCTGTTAAGACACAGAAGGTATAGCCTCTTGTTTATTTAGTATGTTGCATTCTAGGACAATTGAGGTATTTCCTAATATTTGCTGCCTGTTGCCCATGTCAATACTGAATGTCAAATTATCACCCATACACAGGTAAGCTAATCATTTTTACCTAAATAAATTTTTCATGTGCATGTATTAAATTATTTATTTTGCTGTAGCTGTATATTACGGATCCCCTAACGGGACGTGGTGGTGGTGGGAAAAAATATGAGATGGGAGGAAAAATAATAACTTAATGCTTTTGCGCTCCCACGAGAAAACGTTTCAGGGGCCCCGTAGTGACTGTCACAAATCTGGTCCATGCACTTCCGGTCAATCACCACCAGAGCTCACCAAATCACAGCATGGACTTTTGCACTTCACTACAATCCCCATCATTCATTGCATTGACTACTCTCACAGCTGATTCCACTAATCACGCTCACACCTGAGAACTATCACACACTATCTCACACACTTTATAAGCCTTGGACTTTCTCTCCCTTCTGCCGAGTATTGTATTGCATTTAGCGCTCCTCTAGTGTTAGCTACTCTACAGAGCCCATCCAGTGTTCGTTGCCTTGCCTGTTTTCTGATTCTAGCCTGTGTTTCCTGGATTTACCCTTAGCCTATCCCTTTGGACTCTGTTTGCACCTCGTTTGGATTTTGCTGGTTACCTGGATTATCTCTCTTTGCCTTGCCCCTGTTGGATGTTGTTTGCTGATCGTCGACCCACGCTTGCCCTAGGATCATTCTGTGTCATGCCTCTGCCATTCCTGTCTACTGTTTATTGACCTTGCCTGTTTATGACCATGTTTTGGAATAAAGCCCTGCGAATGGATCCGCACGTCTCTTGTCTTGTTCAGCCCGTAACAGTGACAATGCTGGTCAAACTATAACCGCGATAAACAAATTTGAACATGACATGCGCCTCAAAAACTCATGCATGAAACGCAACGGACAAAGACTTGCGCATATTAACCTAGAAGACAGTTAAAAAGCAGCGTAGTGGAACACAAAACCTTTCTGTGTAAACAGCTGTGGTGCACATTTGCACTCCTTTTTGTGTGGGATTGCTCAAACATAGGCTACTGCTCGTAAATGACTTGTAGAAAAGACCTTTGGACTGAAAGAAAATACGGTTTGAGTATCTATCAGTATCTAAAGGTAGGCCAATCACATCTTACCATAAATGAAACATACAAAACCAAGCCAACAAATATATAGTTCACCTAGTCTACTTCATCTCAAAGGTATTTAATCTGTTTAAAGCCTAACATAGAAAATAATAGTCAGAAAAATCTTTTTTTTTTTATTAACCATTTACTGAACACATTGAAAAAAGTAGATATTAGAAAGCTTTACCACACAATTTTATAATTAAACTAAAAGGCCTTACAGGGCAGAAGGCATGTAGTAAGTACATTATGCAGATTTTCTAGCAAAGTTTTGATCATGTTGATAATTTAGAGGCTTAGAAATGTAGGCTTTATATGGTTAACTTTGCCTTTATCAGATATTGTACCCAAAGACATACATTGCCTTAGATGTTAATTGCTCACATCCTGAGCGTTAACCCTCACCTTCTTAACAGGAGTGAACTGGCTGAGATGAGAAAGACGCCCAAGAGAATCAGTCTGAGAGCTGCTCGATCCATCATGACCTGTCTAGAACACAGACCTCGAAACACACACTGCCTTTAAACTCCTGTCCGCATCATGCTATTGGCTATTATTGACCAGATGAAGAAACCTCCCCCTCTATTTCAGAGTCTCTTAAAACCCTTCATAAGAAAAACTTGGACGTGGGTTCGACATTTGTGTGCACTTAAAAGTCCCATTAATGTGAATAACAATGGACAAAACCGGCCTGATTCTCTGGCTTCCTGGGTACTTGTCACAGTTTTAGCCTAATTGAGAAGGTATATAGAATAACATGTAAGAATATAAATCATTGTGCTGGTTTTAAAACGTTTATGAGTAGCCTATAGTTCCCTTTCGTTCGTCACTCCGAGTTCCGTCGGAGGACGACGAATGGGGTTTCGCATAGAAAGCCTATCAACTTTGAGTATACAAACGAGCCAATGCAAGCAATGCATGGGTCTGCGGAATTTGCATGACGTAACTCCGCCCCACCTCGTGGGTATATAAGGAGGAAGTCCTGCATCTAGCAGATATGTTTTCGCTTCGGAGCCAAGTTTATTTCTTCACTCAACAAGCCATCTCTGTATTGTCAGCTTTACAAACGAGTTCCTCAGTGTTGGTGTGACGGCGATCTCCGGCGGGGCGCGCGCTTCCTGCTTATCTGTGCAGTGGTTTGCCAGAGAGTGTGTGTCTCCCCGGTCGCTTCAACACTTGAGTGTTTTCTCTCACAAAAGAGCTTGCACGACGGGCACGTCTTTTTAAAGATGCCTCGCCCGTGTACTTCTGGTTGCGGCAGATCGGTTTCGAACTCGGTTGGGCACGAGCGTTGCCTAGTGTGTTTGGGCATTGAGCATGCTAGAGCGGCGCTCGTGGATGACTCGTGTTCTCTCTGTGAGAACATGACCATCGCGTCATTAAGGTCGAGACTCAATGAGCTCGTAAGAGCGAGAGTCCCCTCTGCCACACCCCGATCTAATGCCCCCTCGCGGGGTGCTACTTCGGCTGGTGGCCAGGGTGATCTGAGGGTTACGGTTTGGCAAAAAGCGCCGACTATCTGTCCACGCGTCAAACCCCCCTGCATGACGGTGCCCGCTAGTGAACAGTCGATTTCCGCGGGTCTACTCTCGGGTGGCCCGTGTACTTCGGCTGAAGCTACAGAGGACGATCTGATGTCTGTAGCAGCATCACAAGGTGGGTTTGAATCTTCTGGAAGTGAAGATTCAGCACAGCTGCCACCCTCAGGTGTGCATACGGTTGTGCCTGAATCGGATCCGGAGATGACAGCCATGCTTTCCCGGGCGGCTGCGAGCATCGGGCTTGAGTGGCGGCCACCACCCTGGCCCTGAGCGCTCGCGCCTCGATGATTGGTTTTTGGGCCAAGCCGCCGCCCGCGTCCACGGCAAACCCCAATACCTTTCTTCCCGGACGTGCATGATGAGATCTCGAAGTCCTGGAAGACCCCGTTGTCTTCTCGGGACCGCTCGCTGGTCTCATCCGCCTTTCCTCCCCTCGATGGCGCAGCTGCCCGTGGGTACACTGGGCTTCCCTCAGTCGAACGCTCTGTTGCGATGCAACTGTGTCCTCAGAGTGCTTCCTCTCGTGGCGAGCTTAAGCACCCCTCCAAAGCCTGTGGTTTCACATCTAAAATGGTGCAGAAAACCTACAGAGCGCGGGACAGGCAGCCGCCTCTCTGCATGCTATGGCCACTCTCCAGGTCTATCAGGCCCAAATGTTGAGAGACATGCACGAGGGCAGGACAGACCCAGGTCTCTTTAATGAGCTGCGCGCCGCGACCGACCTTGCCCTCCGGGCGACGAAGGTTACCGCGCGCTCCCTGGGTTTGGTGATGTCCACAGCTGTGGTCCAGGAGAGACATCTGTGGCTGAACCTGGCTGACATGCGGGATTCCGAGCGGACTCGTCTGCTTGATGCGCCCCTGTCCCAGGCCGCCCTCTTCGGCGGTGCGGTGGAGGACTTTGCCCACCAGTTCTCCACCGCGCAGAAGCAGACTGAGGCCATTAAGCATATTCTGCCCCGCCGGCCCGCTGCTGCCTCCACCCGCCAGGTCGGGCAGAATCCTCAGCCTGCTCGCCGCCGAGGGCACCCTCCTGCGGCTCCCGCCCCTCCCGCCCGGCCTACGCAGCAGCCTCCACCCAGGCCACGGCGCGGAGGAGGTCGTAGGAAGGCGCCACAGCCCTCTCCAGCCCCGCCCCCCGCTAAACGCCAGGCTAAGCGGCGCTCCTGAGACGGGCTGCTCAGAGATGATGTTTGTTTCTCAGGAGATGGTAGCAGGACCACTCCTTCCCCCGGTGGAGGGCCGGGGGAGAATCTTTTGTTCTTTTTCTCCAGCGAAAACCGCTGCTCACCCACGGGTGAGCGGCACCTCACACTGGTTAAAGATAGAAACAAACCTCTCTTCTCTGAGCTCACAGAGTTCTCGGACGACACAGAGTGCCGCCCACAAGCCACGCTCTCCTCGTCCCCCTCTGTCCCAGAGGCGGTTGACACGGCGGGTCGCCCACGGGCCGCCTCAGCCCTGTCCCCCTCTGTCGCCAGACCCCCGACAGAGCACGCCCCCGTGGAACGCTGGTCCTTCCCTGGCCTCCTCTGTTCGGGCGCGGAGCCTAACTGTGCCCCCACACCGGGCCGCTATGCCACCCACGTCTGGGCCAGTTACTCCGCTTCGCTGCCCCTCCGGGGGGACGCCTGTCGCCCGCATGACCCCGCTGGTTCAGTACCTGGGAGCCTGGCTAGAGCTTCCCCGTCTGTCCCGCTGGGTCGCGCGCACCATCAGGTTCGGCTATGCGATTCAGTTCGCGCGGTCTCCTCCCCGCTTCAGGGGAGTTCGCTCCACTTTGGTCGGTGGCAATGCCCCTATCATGAGAGCCGAGATTGCCACCCTGCTGGCGAAGGGTGCAATCGAGACTGTCCCTCCAGCCGAGATGAGGTCCGGCTTCTACAGCCCTTACTCCATTGTCCCTAAGAAAACCGGTGGGTTACGGCCAATCCTGGACCTGCGCGTGCTGAATCGCTCCTTACACAGGATGCCGTTCAAGATGCTCACTGCCAAACGCATTTTCGAATGCGTGCGGCCCCAGGATTGGTTTGCAGCGATCGACCTGAAGGACGCCTACTTTCATGTCTCCATTCTTCCTCGACACAGACCGTTCCTCCGGTTTGCTTTCGAGGGGCAGGCATACCAGTATGCGGTTCTCCCTTTCGGGCTAGCCCTGTCTCCTCGCGTCTTCACGAAGGTCGTCGAGGCAGCCCTTGTTCCCCTTTGGGTTCACGGGGTTCGCATCCTGAACTATCTCGACGACTGGCTGATCCTAGCTCACTCTCGAGACCAGGTTTGCGAACACAGGGACCTTGTGCTCCGGCACCTAGCTCGCTTGGGCCTTCGGGTCAACTGGGAAAAGAGCAAACTTTGCCCCGTGCAGAGGATCTCTTTTCTCGGTATGGACATCGACTCGGTCGCCATGTCCGCGCAGCTTACGAGCGAGCGCGCGCAGTCACTGCTGACTTGTCTGAGACAGTTCCAGGACAAGAGTGCGGTTCCACTGAAACTTTTTCAGAGGCTCCTGGGGCATATGGCATCTGCAGCCGCGGCAACGCCGCTCGGATTGCTTCATATGAGACCGCTTCAGCTTTGGCTTCGCGACCGAGTACCGAGGTGGGCATGGCAACAAGGCACGCTCCGAGTACCAGTTACTTCGAGCTGCCGTCAGACCTTCACCCCGTGGTCGAGCCTCAGTTTTCTCAGGGCTGGTGTCCCCCTAGAACAGGCTACGAGGCATGTTGTCGTATCGACAGATGCCTCCGACACGGGCTGGGGTGCCATGTGCAATGGTCATGCTGCCGCGGGCTCCTGGACAGGACCCCAGCGCCTATGGCATGTCAATTGCCTCGAGTTGCTGGCCGTACGCCTTGCCCTGCACCGCTTTCGAGCGCTGCTCATGGGTCAACACGTACTAGTCCGATCAGACAATACCGCCACAGTAGCGTACATCAACCATCAAGGTGGTCTACGCTCGTGCCGTATGTCGCAACTCGCTCGCCACCTCCTCATATGGAGTCAGAAGCATCTGAGGTCCCTTCGTGCTATTTACATTCCCGGAGCCCTGAACTGTGCAGCCGACGAGCTGTCACGGCTTCAGCCCCTCCCTGGCGAATGCCGACTCCATCCCCAGACGGTTCAGCTGATTTGGGACCAGTTCGGCGACGCACAGATAGATCTGTTTGCCTCCCACGACTCGACCCATTGCGCCCTGTATTATTCCCTGACCGAGGGCACGCTCGGCACGAATGCACTGGCGCACAGCTGGCCGCGGGGCCGCAAGTATGCGTTTCCCCCAGTGAGCCTTCTTGCGCATCTCCTGCGCAAGGTCAAGGAGGACGAGGAGCAGGTCCTTCTGGTTGCGCCCTACTGGCCCACCAGGACCTGGTTCTCCGAACTCATACTCCTCGCGACAGCACCTCCTTGGCCCATACCTCTGAGGAAGGACCTTCTTTCTCAGGGACGGGGCACCCTGTGGCACCCTCGTCCCGATCTTTGGAGCCTCCACGTCTGGCTCCTGGACGGGACCAGGTAGGTTTGAGTACCCTACCACCTCCGGTGGTGGCTACCATCACTTCCGCTAGAGCGTCGTCCACGAGACACCTCTATGCGTTGAAGTGGAACCTCTTCGTCAGCTGGTGCTCTTCTCACCGAGAAGACCCCCGGAAATGCCCGATCAGCATCGTGCTTTCCTTCCTTCAAGATGGGTTGGAGCGAAGGCTGTCTCCCTCCACCCTGAAAGTCTATGTTGCCGCTATCGCCGCACACCATGACTTGATAGAAGGTAAGTCTGTGGGAAAGCACGACCTGGTCATCAGGTTCCTGAGAGGAGCCAGGAGATTACATCCTCCTCGCCCTCCTCTCGTTCCCTCTTGGGACCTCGCAGTGGTTCTAACTGCCCTGCAGCATGCTCCCTTCGAGCCTTTGCAAACAGTGGAGCTCAAGCTCCTGTCAATAAAGACAGTGCTCCTGGTTGCATTGGCCTCTATTAAGAGGGTAGGGGACCTGCACGCATTCTCCGTTGACGAAGCGTGCCTGGAATTCGGGCCGGCTTACTCGCACGTGATCCTGAGACCCCGGCCTGGATACGTGCCCAAGGTTCCTACCACTCCCTTTCGGGACCAGGTGGTGAACCTGCAAGCGCTGCCCCCGGAGGAGGCAGACCCAGCCTTGGCACTGCTCTGTCCAGTACGTGCTCTCCGCACCTATGTAGACAGGACGCAGTGTTTCAGGACCTCAGACCAGCTCTTTGTCTGTTATGGTGGGAAGCTGAAGGAAGAGCTCTCTCCAAGCAGAGGTTGTCTCACTGGATAGTGGACACCATTGCTTTGGCATACCAGCAGCAAGGTCGACCGTGCCCCCTTGGTGTGACCGCCCACTCCACCCGGAGTGTGGCGTCCTCTTGGGCGTTAGCGCATGGCGCCTCGCTAACAGACATCTGCAGAGCTGCAGGCTGGGCGACACCCAACACATTCGCCAGATTCTATAATCTTCGAGTGGAGCCTGTGTCCTCTCGTGTGCTCGCTTCAACCAGCCGGCATTAGGACCCACTCAGGTGTCTTCGCTTGCTCGCCATTCCACTCCACGGACTGGATACGTGCGTTATTTTCCTCAGGTGAGCTTCTCCGAAAGCCCTGAGTTCCTCCTGCACTCCTGACGTCGACCCAGTGTCTTTGTACCTGTGCGTCGGCTAGGTGCCTCCCGTGTGCATGGTCCCTCTACGGAGCTACCCCCACATGTGTATTCCCACTGTAAGCCTCTCTGAGCATGTGTCTTCCCTTGGCAAGCCACCTTGCCACTCCCTGGGGTTTAAAACTTTTCCACCTGCGGCTGGATACCCCAGTGTATTCCCCGTATGCATCCTTCGGGTCATATGTGTATTCTAAATCCCCCCCCCCCCCCCCCCCCCTGTTGGGCTGGGTATATCCGGCATACTCCTCTATATCTTGGGATATGCTCCCCAGTGTACCTTGGTATTCCTGTGTTAAATAGGAGTCCCACTTGTCCAGTATGACAGGGATCTCAGATTTACGCAGGGCACTGGAAGACAGCTGTGAAGATGGCGTGATTAGACTGGTAACCCCATTCGTCGTCCTCCGACCGAACTCGGAGTGACGAACGAAAGGGAACGTCTCGGTTACGTATGTAACCCTCGTTCCCTGAGTGAGGGAACGGAGATGTTCCGTCTTCTTGCCACTTCCGCTGTATACCGCGGGGATCGCCTGAGCTCAGTCTTGGCTCCTCATCGAAGAAACATATCTGCTAGATGCAGGACTTCCTCCTTATATACCCACGAGGTGGGGCGGAGTTACGTCATGCAAATTCCGCAGACCCATGGCATTTGCTTGCCATTGGCTCGTTTTGTATACTCGAAGTTGATAGGCTTTCTATGCGAAACCCCATTCGTCGTCCTCCGACGGAACGTCTCCGTTCCCTCACTCAGGGAACGAGGGTTACATACGTAACCGAGACGATACTGTTGATCTTTTTCTTCTATCAGCATTTGATAAGTTTCTTTTTACTGTTTATACTGTGAAGTATTTTGAATTGTTACACAATAAGGTTCTGCAGTTATTGTGAATACAGAGGTTATTTTTATTGTGTTCAACATTAAGAGTTCCCCAAGAGAACTTCCTCTTCTTTTTTCCAACTTCTCTTTTGAATAGAGTGTCATCCCAGCAAACAAATTTAGGTTCTGGGAACGTTCTGGGAACGTTAGTTTTTGGTTACCAGAACGTTCCTAGAACTTTCCCTTAAGGTTAGGGAACGTTCTGTGTTTGCTGGGATCTGAGAGGTAGTTGAGACAAAAGGACATAGTTTGAGACCACAGAGCATTGCCACATTATTATATCGATCCCATAGTAGGAATTGTGTGACCATGTGTTGTGTTAACCATGTTTATATGTTAAGACATGATATATGAAGTTATATTGCTAGATAGTGTTTACACTCTCTACAGGCGAGATTTCTTCAGAGTTCAGACTAATATTTCAAATGTCATGCTCATAAAAGTGCCTGCAGGTGGTGCTTTGTGACTTCACTGTGAATATACTAAAGGTGAAATGCCTCCTGACTGCACAAAAGTTTGTGTTTAATTATATTTAGCCACAAAGTAATCCATCTATTACATCCATTGTTATGCTCTAAATGTTAAGATGCAGTGTTATGGAATAATGTTGATTCGTACGATGCGGCGAGGACATGAAGGAAGGACAGGAGGACCAACAAACAAATGCAAACGGCACAGATGTTCTTCTTCTGTCATTAAGTGTCGCGGACCTTCTCCTACTTTCCTGTCTTCCATATCACACAGTTGCCATTGAAAACCCATCACTGGCCATCAGTGTTGGGCAAGCTACTTAGAAAATGTAGTGAGCTAAGCTAGCAGTTACACTACATTAAATTAAGCTACCACCCTGGAAAATGTAGCAAGCTAAGCTACAGCAATATGGCAAAAATAATTTACTACATCTAAGCTATTTTTTTTTTTTTACAAATTTTTTATATTGAACCAACTTCATTCCAAGTCAATGCTATCTCAGTGATCAATAAAACTGTCAATCAAATATAGACAGGCATAATTTGTCAGTTCAATTGTTTTTTCAACAACGGTTCCAAACCAATTTGGGAAAAAATAAATAAATAACATGATTGTGGTGATGTCATCAGCCACTATAGGGTTAATTCCCAAATATGGTGTTCCGTGAATATATAAAAACAGCTGCGACGGACATCTAGCCAAGCGTGCTATTCTGGGTTCGGTAAGTGACGTCATTCTCGGGGCGCCGGTTTAGGTTCAGGAGGTAAGAGCTTGTGCTGGCAAGTGCATCTTGAATGTTTAGGTTCAGGAAGGATAATTTTGGGACTCAATTGACTTGCAGTGTGGCTGAGGAGGATGAAGATACGTGGAATGAATGTTCATCATAGCGAGCCAGTTATTTAACACGCCATCGAGTGCGCAGCTCGAGTTATTGAATGCAGGTATGTAATGCGGTTTCTTTATGCCTAAGTAAATAAGATGATTGCCTCCTAAAACTAATGCGAGCTGTTTTACACAGTGGTACAGGGCGTGGAGGTGTTGCAGCAGGCTTAGCACCCTTCTGGAGGCTAAGAGGACGCTGACGGCTCGCGCTACTTGTTGTGGCTTTCATCTGCGTGTGATACAAGACAACTCCGAACGGACGGGAGGGTGTCTCATTTATCGATTGCGTTCCGCCTATTGTCCGAACTGTATTTGCTTGTGAACTTGTACGTGAACTCTAATTCAACAGCGTGGGTCCCTATCTGAGAGAGGACGACGCTCAAGCGAATCAGAACACGCGCTCGCGTGCAGCCTGCCAGGATATCTCTAACGTTAAATTGGTGCGGTGACAGTGTGTTTCTCGACTGATGGACTGAGGAACGTGTGGGGGGGGGTAATCTTACGGGACGAAAGTCTATTTGTGCGTGTATGATACTTGTATGTTATTCTAAGTGGTTGGTTTAATATGGGTTTTGTCTCGTTTGCTCTTATTTTCGTGTGTTTGATTTCCTGGTTGTGATTTGTGTATTTTGTTGTCTAAAGAGCAGGGGAATGACCCACCATCACCCCATGTTGTGCTGATTAAGGTCCCCTAGCATCAGCAGGTTGCTGGTGTTGCTATCAAGAGAAAGACGGCCTCTATTTGGCCGTGTGTGACCCATCCACTGTATAGACCTAGTTCATGTGGAAAGTATATGTTTTTTTTTGTATTGCTGTTGCATTGATTGCTCTTGTCTTTTCCCTTCAGAATCTGGGGAGATACGTCTTTCCTGAAGTTTTCCGGGTGTGGTGGTGGTTTGATTTACAGCTTGCAGTGTTCACAGCGGGTGGAGTGTTGTGAGGTCACGAGTGATTGCTGTGTCCATTGGATGAGCCAGACCAATTCCCCAGGTTCTGAAGTGGTAGGGTGTCTGTGTGTGTGTGTGAACGCGTGTGTATGAGAAACCTGCTTTATACGCTTTTAGGATTTATTACCAGAGATTGTGTTGTATTTTATTAAATGGTGTTTATGAATAAACTTTTTTTATATCCCATTCTCATTGTCTGTTATCTGACGCAGCCACAACGTATCTGTGTGCCTTATATCTGAATCATTGGTGGGTTCCCGGACTGTTCCGGGTGGCGTAGTCGGACTTAACCTAAAAATCTCAAACCGCCACATTTGGCGTCTGATCGGCAGGGTTTTGTGGCTGTCGTACAGATTCAGACACGGTGATTGTTTTTTGTTTTTTTCTTTGTGTGTGTTTGAGTGGTGACAATACGGTGGATATTCGTCTGGTAAGTGCCCCCCTACAGTATTTAGGAATGGAGGCTGAGTTACAGGAAATGAGAGATCTGGTGATTCAGTTGAAGGCTGACAATGAGAGACTGCGACAGGAGCGGGCACCAGTTGAGTTGCCTGATCCTGGTGCAGCCTCTGGTAGTGCGTCGGGGACCGGTAACGCCCAGTTCCGTCGACTCAAATTGGTACCGTCGAGCGCTTCGTGTTTGTTCCGCGGGAACGGCGCTGTCCAAAATTCAATGGTAGATCCGGTATAGGCATTGAAGAATGGGTCGAAGAGGCAGAGGCATGTATGCGCATGCGGACCATGACTGTTGCTGAAAAAGCTTTCTTTTGTTCGATCATCTTGAAGGAGAGGCTCGAGATGAAATTAGATACCGACCAAGTATGGATAAAGAGGATCCAACAAAAATTATTTCAGCACTACGTGAGCTATACGGTTGTGCAGTACCTTATGTTGCACTCCAAGAGGCTTTTTACTCGCGGCGACAATTTGAGGGAGAAACGTTACAAGAATTCTCCCTGGTACTGTTGGGCCTGTTTGATAAACTTAAACAACAGTCACCGCATGCTATTTCGAATGCAAATGTCATAGTAAGGGACCAATTCGTTGAATGTGTGCTAGATAATGCGTTACGCCGAGAATTAAAAGAGCTAGTACGGCGTCAGCCTGCTGCAACACTTTTGGAGGTGCGAGGTGAAGCTATTCGCTGGGAGCGGGAGGGGATGCCAGGGGTGCCAGGGGCCGTAGTCAATCTGCACCTTTAGTGCACGGGAATCAATGTGGGGTTCAAGGCGATATGGGGATCAACTCCGAACAGGGGAGGCGTTCATCAGAATTGGGTGAATTACGGGAAATACTGCATCAACAGCAAAAGCAAATTGATCAACTTACTCAGATTCTAACCCGTAGCCAAAGTCCCCAGTTTCGCGGTGTCCGTCACGCCTTGCGTCCGTGATTTGCCGACGGTGCCAGCAACCCGGGCATTTTGCTCGAGAGTGTAATCGGCCACAGCATGCTCCTGGCCTTCCAGCTCATTCCCATGTTGACTCATTATCCGGCAACGTTAGGTCTGGCTTCTCCAGCCAGTCGGAAAACTAGTCCCCACCGGGCTGCAGAGCCACAGTCCGGTTGGGGTTACGAATGGCTCCCGCGTGTCCTTTGATGGCGCTTCCACGTCTCATCTAGTCTCCTCTTGCCCACACCTTGTCGTTACAATCGGGGGTGTCTCAGTGCCCTGCCTGATAGATACTGGTTCCATGGTATCGACCATTACAGAGAGCTGTTTTAGGTCATGGTTTGAACCGTGGGGCCAGGATCAATTGCAGTCATGTCACTGGTTGCGGCTTAGAGCCGCCAATGGATTAGAAATTCCTTACATTGGCTACATGGAGTTAGACATCGGATTGTGTGGTCGTATTGTATCTGGGTGTGGAATATTGGTGGTGCGCGACCCCCAGGCGCTAATCCAAGTACTCCGGGCATTTTAGGGATGAATGTTCTTAGTCGTTGCTATAGCGAGCTCTTCGGACAACACGGAGCTGCTTTATTTGATTTACCCTTAGTAACGCGGATGCAGAATTATCCCAGGCTTTCCAAGCCTGTCAAAAAAGTGGATGGCGTTCTTCCATGCGGAGGTAATACTAAAATTCGTGGGCGTCGAGTATGTCGTGTTCCGGGCGGCACTCTGAGATTTGTAACGGCTACATGTTCGTCCATGTTTAGTGGTAAGACAGTATTATTTGAGCCCTCAAGACCGGGTTACCTGGGGGCTTATTAGCCTCTCCGGCTTTAGTGCGCGTAAGCGGTGGTACAGTTTTAGTCCCCGTAGTTAACGTTGGTCTACTGGATGCTGTTTTATATCCTACCACAATCCTAGGGAAGCTGCAGGAGGTGTACTTTGTGGACCCTCCTGTGGGGCTGACTGAGGTTCCGATAGCGACTGCTAGGACAGCAACCTGTGATGAGATTGTGGTTTCGGGGGTAGAGGGTGTCGAAAAGGTAGAATTGCAGGGGTTGTCGAATGAAGAGCAGAACAGGTGAGGGCTCTCCTTTGGGAGTTCCAGGATGTGTTTTCCACTGGTGAGGGAGATCTGGGTTGCACTAACCTGTTGTCTCATGAAATTCCTCTATTAGATGAAACTCCAGTCCGACAACGCTACAGACGTATCCCTCCATCCGAATATGAGTTGGTTAAGACTCACATTAGTCAGCTTTTAGATGCTCAGGTGATCCAGGAGAGTTGCAGTCCGTATGCCTCTCCGGTGGTATTGGTAAAGAAGAAAGACGGTAGCCTGCGCTTATGCGTAGACTACCGTCAACTCAATTCTAAGACTCGAAGAGACTCGTTTCCGTTGCCTCGAATTGAGGAAACATTGGATTCTTTAACAGGGGCCCGCTGGTTTACTACATTAGACCTGGCCAGCGGGTATAATCAAGTCCCTGTTGCGGAGTCTGATCGTTATAAAACGGCCTTCTGCACACCCTTTGGGTTATACGAATGGAATCGTATGCCCTTTGGCCTGTGCAACGCACCCGGAACCTTCCAGCGTTTGATGGAGCGGCTCTTTGGCGATCAGCGACACCAGTCTGTCTTATTGTATCTTGACGACATTATAGTGTTCTCCTCATCCGTGCAACACCATCTGCAGAGATTGAGGATGGTGCTGGGTCGCCTGAGAGCCGCTGGCCTCAAAGTTAAGCTGGAAAAGTGTGCGTTTTTCAGGGAAACGGTGCAGTACTTGGGACATGTAATATCGTCCCAGGGGTGGCTACAGACCCAGGAAAGGTTGAGGCCGTAGCGCATGGGCCCTGCCCTAAAACGGTGTCGGAGCTGCGGACCTTTCTCGGTTTCGTTAGTTACTTCAGGCGATTCGTAGAGGGGTTCGCTCGGGTAGCAGCTCCGTTACATCGGTTAGTGACCGAGGCAACCAAAGGGAAAGTGAGTAGACGGAGGCAGGAATTGGCGCCGGGGTGGTCGGAACAGTGCGAGCAAGCGTTTCAGATGTTGAAGCAGAAACTCACTACCGCGCCGGTCCTTGCCTATGCGGATTTTAGACTTCCGTTTATTTTAGAGATTGACGCCAGCTACGTAGGTTAGGGGCTGTGCTTTCCCAAGAGGTCGATGGCAAGGTGAGGCCAGTAGCTTACGCTAGCCGAAGTCTTCGGCCAGCGGAGCGTAATACTGCCACATACAGTTCTATGCGGCTTGAGTTTTGGCCTTAAAATGGGCTATGGCAAAAAAAATTTCGCGAATACCTGTTGGGTCATCGATGTATCGTCCGTACTGATAATAATCCGCTGAGTCACCTGGCCACTGCAAAATTGGGCGCTGCAGAACAGCGATGGGCAGCCGAATTAGCAGCTTTCGATTTTGTAGTGCAGTATCGATCAGGCAAGTCTAACCAGAATGCGGACGCGTTATCGCGGTTACCTTCTGGGGAACCGCCCGCAGGGGACAATAGTCAATCGGGTATGGTAGTTCCCGAGTTGCTGAAGCGCGCGGCGGTTGTAGGTCCAATGGTACCCACCGCTGTGAGGGCTGTGCAGGCTATGCCAGGTCGATCCGGGCCGGAATTGTTGGCTTTGCAGGAGGAGGACCCTGTTATTGGTGCAGCCCTTGCGTATTGGTGTCAAGGGCGAGGCCCAGTGCCTCAAGAGAGACGATCCTTACCTAATCTGGTGTTAATATTGCTTCGACAGTGGGACCGTCTAGAGGAACGTGAAGGTCTGATATATCGAAGGGACCGTCGTCCCGATGGTGGTGAAGAGGTGCTCCAGCTGGTGCTGCCTGCTGTGTTGCGACCTGAGGTACTGACCCAATTACATCAGGGCCATGGGCATCAAGGCATCGAGCGCACCCTGGAGTTAGTGCGACAACGATGCTACTGGCCAGGGATGTGGGCCGATGTGGCTCTGTGGGTGCAGCAGTGCGAACGGTGTCAACAGGCCAAGGGGGCTGCACCCGTTGCTCGGAGCTATATGGCACACTTATTGGCCTCTCGCCCGAATGAAATAGTTGCCCTTGACTTCACTGTCTTGGAACCTTCTCAGTCTGGGCAAGAGAACGTGCTCGTGATGACAGATGTTTTTAGTAAATTTACGGTGGCAATCCCTACTCGGGATCAACAGGCGGAGAACCGTGGCTCGTGTCCTGGTGGGTGAGTGGTTTTATAAGTTTGGCGTTCCAGGCCGAATCCATTCGGATCAGGGGCGAAATTTCGAGTCCCGTCTTATTCAGCAGCTGTGTAACCTCTACCAGGTGGGCAAGTCTCGCACTACACCATACCATCCAGCGGGCAATGGGCAGTGTGAACGGTTTAACCGTACTCTGCACAATTTGTTGCGGACTTTGCTCACCGGGAGAAAGAGAGACTGGGCATCCTGTTTGCCCCAGGTGCTGTTCTGTTATAACACCACCCCCCACCAGGCCACTGGCGAAGCCCCTTACTATCTGATGTTTGGGCAGGAGCCTAGATTGCCGTGTGGACTTCCTGCTGGGTCGGGTGCAGGAGCCAGTGGCTGGTAGGGTCCATCATTGGGTGGAAGAGCATCAGTCCCGGCTTCAAGTGGCTTTTGATGGTGCCCGTGAGCGGCTGCAAGTAGCCGCCCAACATCGGAAGGCCAAGCATGACCGGCAAGTAAGGGAACAGCCACTAGTTAAGGGTCAACTAGTCTATCTGCGTGAGCATGGGTTTGTGGGACGTCATAAGATCCAGGATCTTTGGAGCTCAACGGTATATCGGGTAGTCCAGACTCCACGAGACGGTGGGTCAGTGTACACTGTGGCACCGGTGCAAGACCTAGAGAAGGTTTGTCATGTTCATCGGGCGTCCTTGAAACCTCGTAACCAGAATAACCCAGTAAGCACTGAGTCCTTCGTAGGGCATGTCGAGCCATCGTCACCCCCAGAGATGGAGGATGAGCTGGAGGATGGGGATTTAGCTCGTCTGGTGGTAGAGACCCGTCGGTTACTCCAGGGGGTGTGGAGGTGAGTAGGGCTCTATTAGAGGCCAGGGTTAGTCTAGCCCTGGGAGCAGAGGAATCTACTAGCCAGCCTGTAGTGGGACTCCATGGAGGTGGCGTTAGCTCTCAGCTAGAGCTGGAACCCGTAGCTTCAGGACCGGCCACTACGTTGGAGAGTGTGCCAAGACGAACAGGCCGTGTCGGGGCAGGTCAACACTCCAATCGGTATCACTTGCCGCGAGCGTTAGGAAGCGAAATCCATCAGGTTACTGCCAGTTCTAGTTTGGGCCCGGTCTGGTTCAGACCATGGGACCAGTAGTGTTTTTCATCGTCGGGACTACGATGACCAATGGGGGGGTAGATTGTGGTGATGTCATCAGCCACTATAGGGTTAATTCCCAAATATGGTGTTCCGTGAATATATAAAAACAGCTGCGACGGACATCTAGCCAAGCGTGCTATTCTGGTTCGGGAAGTGACGTCATTCTCGGGGCTCCGGTTTAGGTTCAGGAGGTAAGAGCTTGTGCTGGCAAGTGCATCTTGAATGTTTAGGTTCAGGAAGGATAATTTTGGGACTCAATTGACTTGCAGTGTGGCTGAGGAGGATGAAGATACGTGGAATGAATGTTCATCATAGCGAGCCTGTTATTTAACACGCCATCGAGTCCGCAGCTCGAGTTATTGAATGCAGGTATGTAATGCGGTTTCTTTATGCCTAAGTAAAACAAGATGATTGCCTCCTAAAACTAATGCGAGCTGTTTTACACAGTGGTACAGGGCGTGGAGGTGTTGCAGCAGGCTTAGCACCCTTCTGGAGGCTAAGAGGACGCTGACGGCTCGCGCTACTTGTTTGTGGCTTTCATCTGCGTGTGATACAAGACAACTCCGAACGGACGGAGGGTGTCTCATTTATCGATTGCGTTCCGCCTATTGTCCGAACTGTATTTGCTTGTGAACTTGTACGTGAACTCTAATTCAACAGCGTGGGTCCCTATCTGAGAGAGGACGACGCTCAAGCGAATCAGAACACGCGCTCGCGTGCAGCCTGCCAGGATATCTCTAACGTTAAATTGGTGCGGTGACAGTGTGTTTTCTCGACTGATGGACTGAGGAACGTGTGGGGGGGTAATCTTACGGGACGAAAGTCTATTTGTGCGTGTATGATACTTGTATGTTATTCTAAGTGGTTGGTTTAATATGGGTTTTGTCTCGTTTGCTCTTATTTTCTTGTGTTTGATTTCCTGGTTGTGATTTGTGTATTTTGTTGTCTAAAGAGCAGGGGAATGACCCACCATCACCCCATGTTGTGCTGATTAAGGTCCCCTAGCATCAGCAGGTTGCTGGTGTTGCTATCAAGAGAAAGACGGCCTCTATTTGGCCGTGTGTGACCCATCCACTGTATAGACCTAGTTCATGTGGAAAGTATATGTTTTTTTTTTGTATTGCTGTTGCATTGATTGCTCTTGTCTTTTCCCTTCAGAATCTGGGGAGATACGTCTTTCCTGAAGTTTTCCGGGTTTTGTGTAATTTTTTGAAGTTGAGTGTCACAGCAGATTGAGTTGTGGGCACGTTGGATTGCTGTTCTTGGATTAGCCAGAACATTCCCAGAACTTTCCTTAAGTGTTAGGGGACGTTCTGTGTTTGTGGGATTGAGAGGTGTGAGATCAAAGAACTGTTTGAGAACGGCTTTAGATTTATTATATCTCATGTAGGATTGTGTATGTTTTTATTAAATGGTTATTGTTAGATAAATAGATTTATGCAATGTGTTTATCACTTCTCATTGCAGTTTCTTCAGAGCAGCACAATATCATGTTGCCATTATAACTGCCTGCATTGGTGGTGTTCGGACTTTCCTGGTGGATATATTTAACATAAAATCTCACTGCACAAAATATTTTAATATAATATATAAATTTAACAAAAGTAGTTCAATGTTGTCATCCTTTTTGCATTAAATGTAGACCGGTTCATGAACATTGACTATGTTTTTGTAAATTGGAGTGCGTCAGTACAGAAGAAGACAAGACAACAAACTTTAATCCTAAACACGTGTTTCTTTGTAAATTAGTTCCCCTTTTATTTTCCATGTCCATTCAAATTGCTTTAGCACCTCATACATGCTTTAGATTTGCAATTACAAATGCACAGCAAGTGAGATTTATCATTAAAAAGCTACCACCTCTAAAATGTGCAGTAGAGTGAAAGAATATGAAAAAATAATGTTACATTACAGTCCAAGCTACATTCTTTATTTATCTTTCATTTTTTCTTTCGAATCCACATTCATTCAAGTCAGTTATCTCGCTGATCAAAAGCTGTACATTACAACTATAGACAGGCATGAGATTTGTAGTTGCAATTGTTTGTTTAAGAGCCACGGTTACACAAACCAATTTGGGACGTAGTACGTCATCATAATCAATAACATGAATAATACCTACTACTATAGCTTCCATAGTGTCATATGTGGTCTTTTATTCACTTACAATATACTGCCGCGCATAACATTATCATTTTTCCTGAAATTGGCGTGCTCGCGAAGAGAAAACGACAAAATCGGTGATTTCTAAACGTTACGTTTCTTAATACAGCCGTCATGACTTCTGGCCCAAGCTCAAATGCTTTTGGGCTTTACTCTTGATCAGACCAAGTCACAGCGTGATGTTTCATTTGAGCAGTGATTATTCCGCATATTAACACAGTAAATGTGCACTAGCTTAGAATAAAACGTTTCTAACACCGTAATACCGCTTTTACCTTTTGAGCACAGTATCTTACCCGAGTGGCCGCTTTGCCCCAGGTATCGACGGGCCAGAACATTGGGTTGGCCCCGAGTGAAGCGCTAGCCGGAAGTGACAGTGGAAAGGACTGGCCTGGCACGCACAGCCGGTCGGCTGGCGGCAGTGGTAAAGCGGACAAATGTCTTGTAGGCCCTCCTTAGGCAGGCCAAATGTATAGTTTGTCCAATTTTAATTTGGCATTAGGCTAACAGTAATTTACTGATTTTAAAAAAAAAGTTTTTGGAGTAAAGATCATAAATTATTGTTCTTTCCCATAGGATTTTTTAAAACTATGTTGTGTCCCTCTAGGGGGGTTCAGGGGCATGCTCCCCCGCAAGAAAATTTTGTACATTTTAACGGTTAAATGCATCAATCTGGTCCACTTTGAGAGCTCAAATTTAAGAGCTTTAACCGGCTTCAGCCCATGAACTGTGCACATTGAACAAAGGAAAAGCATTGACTTGTACCTGGACATTAAAGAGGGATCAAATATCTTTTTAGTTATGATATAGAGTCTCAGTCTGTTTTAGGATGCCAAACGATTATTATAATAATGTAATAATGATTTATATAATTATTCCTATTACGTAAAATCCATATAGCCTTAATAAATGTACTGTATAAATGAAAATGAATTTTTAAAAGTATATTTTACTTACACTATTGTATAAGAAAATTACAATACTTTTGTCCTAATTTCTTCACTTGCAAGAAATAAAGCTTTTATTTTGGAGAAAACCTGATTACCATGCTGATCGCGTGAGCAAAGTGCGGACTTTTCTTTAAATCACGCAGCACAAACAGAATGCCTATATAGGCTACTTAATTACAGTCTTGTGCTGTTTTATAAAGGCACAAAGCCATATCACGGTTTTGGTGTTGGGAAAAGGGAGAAGAGAGAGTTCGGCAAAAGGCGGATTCGAACTCGGGTCGAACGCGTCAAAAACTGCTTGCAAGCACCTCACGCCCTACGACCTACGCCACTGCAGATATTCAGTGAAAGATATCTTTTTGCTAAAAAGACAGGCACGTAGTCCAAATGTAGGCTACGCTCATAACTCACATTCAAAGTCATAAGCAGCGCACAGCACAGAAGAATGTTCAATTTAGCGTGAGATTTCTTTGGTGAGCGTGAGAGCGTGAGATTGAGGCTGAATGCGTGAGTGTCAGCCAGATGCGTGAGAGTTGGCAACCCTGGGCTGTATGAGATCCCATTCTCCCAACTCGATAATCGACTACTGTGGACTTTGACCGAAAACAGGAAGTAAATACAAGTATGTGAGCTGGCTGAATTAACATAATTTTTATTCATATCTTTCACATCTACTGCAGTCAGATTGACCGTGGTCACTCTTAATAACACCACTCACATGGCTGTGCATTTGTAATGACACATCAAGATGTTCAAGAGGCTAAAAGCAGGTTTAGAACTTGCCCCATTGAAGTCAACAGGGTGCACATTTTAAAAAGAGGATAACACGGTGTAGGAAACACTGATTTTTGTCGTTGTTCTCTGTACTGACAGCACTCCAAATTGTACAAAAAAATTAGCTCAATGTTAAAATTGACCGGAGTTCTCCTTTAAGTACATCTCTCACGTGTCAGCTCAAGGATTGATATTGGTACGTGATTTCACACCATACGGAGCAGAAGGTGGTGGTAATGCACCAAAAAGCTGGTTTGTAGGGCACTATGAAATCCGCTTTTTTTCCCCCCACATTCCAAATTCAGTTTTATTTTGTTTTCATTTTTCTGGAGTCCCATTTTAATGGTTAAATAAAATGTTAGTAATCAAAAACTTGTGTAATTAATTGAAATCATAAAACGTATACAATTTAACAATAATTTATTAAATTATTAAAATAAATTACATTTTAGGGCACTATGATTTTAATGGTTTAAATTGTAATGACTAATTTATTTAAAATGTAGGCCTAATGATTTAAGCAAAACTTTCTTCAAAGGTTAAACCAACCTTTTATTTTGACAGGTTGCCATGTAGACCTCCGAGTCTCTGTGTTTTTTTATTTTTTTTTATATGACGATAGTTTTTCTCAAATCAAGCTAAAATGCTGCTAAAGTGACTCTCAGAGCGGCTGTGTAGATGAAGTGCATGCATTATGTCCATAGGCTGAAAACATCGCGAGCGTGCTTCACTCTGACAGGCAGAACATGCATTCCTTTTTAAAGAGGCTATATGCAACTTTTCCCCCAAAATAAACGTAACAATAACCTTTTTATTTTACCATTTATGACTCAAACATCTCTGTTGAGCATACTGACACCTTGTCCGCTCACAGTGGGTGCACCTATAAGCCTGTATCCTATTTTTTCCATTTTCTGTCAGGTCTGATTTTTCCCGCGCTGTCTGCGGATGTGACGTCAAGCGCGTCACTCTGCCACCACCGCTAGTCAGCAAGTAGCCTACTGCACTCGCAAACTTATCTCAAACAATATATGTATTTGACTGTTCTTACCTCTGTAAACATAATGTTGACCTCCTTGCAGCAGATGACTTGTGAAGTGTGCATGTACGAGCGCGCGCTGCGAGAGCGAGCAGAGCAGAAAGGAAGAGCAGTTCTGTTTTTTGGCCACAGGTGTCAGTCGCGAGTTTAAATTTCAGAAAAACGCATATAGGCCCTTTAAAGTCTTTATGCATCAGTGATACTTAACAGTTATATTTCCGATTTGAGCTTGAGCTTTAGAAATGCTTGGAAAAATGTAACTGTTAGCTTGTGTGGACGCTACCGCACTACTTAAAAAAAGAGCTTTGCTACTGAAAAGCTATTTGATTCAGAAAACAGCGATGCTACCACCACGCTACTGAGAAATGTAGTTAAACTAGCGGCAGTAGCGTCACTACTTGTAGCGACGCTACTGCCCAACACTGCTGGCCATTTGGAAGCTTAGTTGTGCAAGTCAGTTAGCTTCCTGAGTGTGGTGTGTACAGCCGCGAGCGCCTTTACGCTGGCAGCTTTGGCTTTTGCTCGGTATATCATCGTGGTTCATAAGTCACAAGCGTATCGATGGCGCAGAGAGGGGCGTTTAACAGTGGTTGCAGGTGTACTGTGGATACCAGCTGTTGTCTTGGCGTCACCTCAGTTCGCTTGGAAGACACTGATTTCAGGCTCGAACAACCGTGAAGTTCGTGAGGACCTGGCATGTTCTAATTTCCTTTCTGACAAGAGCCAGTTGGCATATGGAGTGTGCCACTTTCTTCTGGCTTTTGCATTTCCGCTTTTGATCATAGTAATAGCCTATCTCACAACTCAGACTGACCGTTTGGAGCACTACCATGTCCATGTCACCAAGATGTCTGCTCTGT
The DNA here is from genome assembly GCA_036326025.1 of Chrosomus eos. Taxonomy (NCBI): domain Eukaryota; kingdom Metazoa; phylum Chordata; class Actinopteri; order Cypriniformes; family Leuciscidae; genus Chrosomus; species Chrosomus eos. The sequence goes on along the minus strand of CM070839.1, from coordinate 6,267,293 downwards.
TAGTGCTGGCGTTTGCATTGTGCTGGCTGCCTTCCTATGACTTGATGTTGTGCTCAAATAGTTGAGGATGACAGTGCTGGTCCTTTACCTCACTTTGGACCTTTTGCTACCTTTGCTCGCATCATGGCAACGTCTTCTACAATGGCCAACCCCATTCTTTATGTTTTCATGTCTGGGAAATTCAGGAAGGAACTAATGGATCTGGTTCGAGGAGGATGTACAAACAGACTCTCGTAAAGCCATACATGGGATGCTGGAATGACCTTTTAAGAGTTACCAAAAACATGATTTATTGCATAAAATTTGTTTACATACCTGAATGACTGTGTAGTGGTAGGATCTACAACTGTCTAGGACACATTGTACATTCTTTTAATGTTCTGAGAATTAATTTGCAGACTTCTCAAAGGATTTGTTCATCAAAAGATGGTGTAGTTTGGCTTGATTTTAAAAGTAAAGATTATTATTGGCATCAATGGTTCCATGATAATCATGGAACTAAAAGGTTATTTACACGTCCTTCAAACCAAGGCTGTGTCAGAAAGCTTAGGCAGTTGACTTGTTGCTTCGCTGCCCTATCGCCAATGATTTTGCAGGCAATGTTTGCGCGTGTAAGTATTTTAAAAAACTGATTCAAAACAGACTTCTGAGGAAACATAACGGTTTAAAGATCTACAACAAAATAGAGTTTGGTGTAACTAAAGATTTAATAACTACAATCCTCCTAAAATATAAAAAGTGGAAAACATTTCAGAAAACTTACATTTACACAAAACTGACAACCCAACTTTCAGATGCCATCTTTATTTTTTTAGCCCAGCTGTTACAGAATGGAATGTAAAGGATTGTGGGTTTAGTTATCAAAGGTAGTGAAGGATCCATCTATGCTGAATCTAACATTGGATTCGGATGTGCCTTTATCCTTTCCAATTCAGGGAGCAGGATTTTAAAGCTTTCGGACAAAGGCTAAGGAAGAAACATTTATTTTAAGAACTGTACACAAATTGGCTCTTCTATGCAAAACCCCCATTTGGAACCTTTTATTTTATTTTATATTGTACTGTGATTAAAATCTGGATTAACCCAAGAAAAGACTCAAGTGGATTTCAAAAAGAAGCAAATCAAACTCAAAATGTACTAGACAATTATAAGCAAGTCTTGAATGGAAACCTGTTATTTGACTGCTTTTTATCTGTTCACATTTCTTGAGAAAGCAGACAATGCCATACTCCCTTTGATCAGTTTTAACAATTACTAGACCAGATGGGATTAAACCATTGAAACATTTACTATGCTTAAAACAGACCATCAAAATATATGGGAAAACATTGTTTATCAACTCTGTCAATGCTACAGCTGAGTAACAGTGAAATCAGAAATCTCGTCCTGCATCACAGCCTGGAACGGGACAAGCCAACATTCTCGAACAGGAGTTGAGTGAAGTCTGTAATCGCTGACAGTCTCCCTATAGACACAAGTTTCATTAAATACTGTACTTTATGAATGATAAATTAAATATATAACCATAAAGGGCAACACAGTACCTCTTTTAAATGAGGTACATGCAGATTTCTGGAAGTCTGTATGTATTTATTAATTTAATCACTTACAAAGACGTCTTCACCTCCTTGTCAATAATCTTTAGAGTTGGTGTTTGCGATCCTTCAATCTCCTCGTATGAAATTTTGGGTTTTCCTTAAAGATCGTCCACACATATTGTTACTTGTCACCAGTGTTGGTTTAATGAAAACAATCCATTTAATAACAATAAATAGTTGTTAGCTTACCACTGTACATAATAGACATTAACATCACATACACATTAGTTGTACATGGCTTATCACATGCTCTGTAGCCATTACTAACATTAGCCTTTTTTCATGGTTTCAAACTATAGTGTACTACATTTTTGTCATATGACCTCAAACCTTGTTTAATTTTTAGCAAATGGTGTCCAGTTGTCATCTCTGGCTGCGTTTAACTTAAAAAATGGTATTATGCCCTTCCCTCACTATCTTTTCTTCATCTCATTCTCTTGAATATACAGTACGTCGTTGCTTAAGTTGCATGATTTTTATGCACCATTCTATAGGCCTGTATAGGCTGTTGGTGAAAATATTAAAAGATTACACAATTAACTATAACTGTGTAAAAAAACAGTCAGCTTAAGGTAACTGCAATGCAGTAAAATGTCAAAATAACTCTAATATCATACACTAGAGTTGAGTGGGGTGGGGGTAAATCTGCTGTGATGTCACAATCATGTTTCATTGTGTTCTGTGGATCTGCCTGGAGTGTACATATGAGTAGACCAATCCCTCCGTCAGAATCGAGGGACACTCGGCCACTTGACGAAGTAAAACACACTTAAATTGGCGGCAGGAATTCCCCCAGGAAGAAAAGCTTAGGGAAGTTTGTGAGTGTGTGTCTAAAAGTGGAGTTAAACACAGCCTTGGGAGTAAGGTTGCACTGCATTATGGGATACAAAGCTCCGCACAGTGTGCTTTCTTGTATATATATGTAGCCTACTATATACTTCAGCAATAGTAAGAACAAGCATGCTATTCTGAACATAGTAACATTGTTCTTCTGAAATGGTTGACAGATTAAAGGTTATTAATGTGCACCATGATCTACTGTTGCAGCTTACTTCAGTATTGATAAGAGCCAAGAGATGAAAAATAATGTTTAAATGTTTAGACAGTGATTTGCTTTCTTACCTAAAATGCCTGTCAAGTTGACATCTTTTGGATATTCCCAAATGGCAGGCCACAAAAACATGACCTCATCTTTCTTTTGAAGAAGAATAACAACATCAATATTTCCCATGGTGACGTTCAATTCATTATCACGTACAACCAGAGACACACTGTTGATACAGAGCAAATCATGAGTGAATTCTGCCACTATTGTATATCAATAAAACTGTTGACAAACAGATTATCTTAATAATTAATTAAGTTAATAAGCAGAAGATTCAGTAAAATACTCATACATTCCCTTACAAAAAAAACAAGTATACTTAAGTAAAGTTCAAGTATATTTTAAGTTTACCTAGTAAGTATACTAATATCAATGTAGTTAAGTGTCCTATTTCAAAACCACTTGGGACTTTAGTTGCCTTTTTTTGTATAAAAATATACTTTTAACTATACTTTAAGTGTAACAGTACATTTTTCATACTGCAATTAAACTACAAGCGCACTTATAGGTAGTTAAATACTTGTAGCACATTTTTTAGTTTATGAAAATAAACTTTGAAGTATACTCTCAAAAAACTACTTGTACGTTTTCCTTAAGAGTAGCCTACTTAACATCATACTTATAACTTACTATTTATAACTATTATTTTTCCACTTCAAGTATACTATGTTCCTATTTAGATATTAATTTTTATACTTGAAATATACATTTAACTGTGCTTTAACTCTTTCCCCGCTATTTTTTTTTAAAGGTCCCATACCATTAACAGAAAATCTCGTTATTGTCAAAGACTCCAGATCGGATTCAGAATGATGATCAGAACATAGATAGAGCAGATCACTTTCATCGACACCCCAAAGCTTGCACAGTCCTGTAACTCGTCCTGGGTCGACATTTCATTCGGTATGGCAGTTTTGATTTGTTTGCTTTTTAATGTTTGATGGTCGCTATTTTACATGTGCATGAGCAATGCTTTTATCGTTTGTTTCTTCACCTGTGTTTTGATCCGGAGATTCGGTACTCTTTCAGAAGATGCGTAATATGGTGCGTTCAAGTCATCTCGTAAAGATTTATATTTACGAGTTGAACGCACTTGAACGCCACCACAATGTCGTAGTGGGAATTCGGGTTTTTTTTCAAGCCCTGATCTTTACGAGTTGGGGTGTGTGTCAGTGAGAAACATGGCGGAATACCACAATACTTCAAGGTATTTAGCTGTTATATTGTCAAGTTGATTTCCTGGCATTATAACAATATGCAACGGTAAAGTTTGCAGTGGCTTCATAAATGAACTAAAACATAAAAAAGCACATATCTTTGGTCATTTTCTAGAACTAGAGTTTAAGAACCTTGCTGTATTTTTGTGTAATTAATTAAGAGAAAGTACACCGCCATCTTACTCCGATGAAAGTGACTTAAACGTAAACACGACTTCGAACTTCCCAGAGGACTTGAACGCACAAATAGCGCCCCCTACCATATAACAGTGAAAACATGGATTGCCAGAAAATTGTCAATGAAATTACACACTTCCCTACTATATAGTAGGCGAAAAACAGTATGTGACAAAAGAAGTATGTCCGAATTCGCCAAAATACTCTGTTCGACTTTTTGACTTTTCTGAGATCATCTACTCTTCCCTGTGACCTACTTTCTGTAAGACCTGAATTTTTGACATTGAATTTTTGACATTGAATTTTAGAAAACTGAATTTGAAGTTCCAAATTTCTTCAAGTTGAAAACTTGAATCCGTATTTTTTTAAACTGAATATTTGCAGTATTTGAATTCAGAACACAAAAACTAGCTGTTTGAAAATACATGTCTATAAAATTCAGCCATAAAAACCTTTCAGTTTGTTAAATTTCAGATGTTCAATATTCGTTCCAAAAAAATTCAAATTCAGAACTATTTAAAATTCAGTTTTGTTAGATTACACTTGCAAATAGTTCAAATTTACACAATTCAAATTCAAATCATTTTGTCAGATTATTAGCTCTCATTAAAGTAACACTAAGTAACAATTTTCAACCTTCATAATATATTTCCAAGACCCTTGTGATGGTACATCGACTTAAAATAAGTTAAATGACACGTCTGCCATAGTCTGACGGGGTCTGTATCGCTTTTACTGGCACTATGTAACTTCAGGGTTCGGGTCGGAACCCGTGCACAAAAAGAACTACAAAATTCGACTGCTTTACGTCAAGCGCTACAATAGTCATTATTCCGTTTTTCCTCGTTTCTGATGTCGCAATACATCATCCTTTCATGAAATCATGTAACATACTCTACCTTGTCTGTGGACATCATTCATTCTAAAGCCGGTGCTGGATAAACAGTGAGCGTGCGTGCGACGGTAGGCTAAATTATTTACAACAGCGGCAATGGACAATTACGTTTCCAACCAGTAGGGCGACCGAAGAGGAAAAATCCTTAGTGTTACTTTAAAGAGTAGGCAAAAAGTATCGGGTGAACTTATTCCTGTGAGATTCTGAAGTGCCTATATGATGGTTTGTAAAATTATGTGAAAAAAGTATTTACTTGGATGCTCAAAAGAGTAAATACATCTACAAGCCAAGTACACTTACAATACTTAATTATACGTTTAAGTATATCTCGATCAAAAGATTGAGTAAAAGTATTGGCCAAATATACTTACACCTTTCTGTCAATATAAGTCAAGTGTATACCTAAGTGTAATTTTGCGGATATTTCTGAGAAGTACATAAAAAGTAGACTGAAAGTATAAAAAAAAATCCAGTTTAAAAGAAGTAAACTTCTTTTTTTTGTAAGGGTAATTTTTGTCATTGACAGTGCATGCTGTGAACATAGTATCTACCCCTCTGTATCATGTTGGGTCAGTGTCTGGCCCCACAAAAACTGCACACCATCCTGTCCATTTCGGTAACTGATATACTTTGTGCTTATTATCAAGTGATGGTTAGTTTTGTAATGAAAAGCAATTTGATGGAATCCATTTTGTTCACTCAAAGACTCTCCATTCATGAAGAACTCTAGGACGCACAGAAAATATCACTATAAGACCAATGGCCTGTTAAACAGATTCACATGTAGAACAAAGCTCTTAATGTCTGACCTGAAGCAGAATCATGTAGAAGTTTGAGTTTGTGAGGAACAGGAACGTCAAAACAAAGTGGCTTAGACTGACCAGCAGAAGGCAGCAGGAACCGATTGCTACGAACTTTTGGAGTGAGAATACCAGGATTATTTTGTAAAATAGGTGCTCACAAAACAAATAAATGAGTTTGTATCTTGCACTTCAGGGAACTCGGTTGCAAGCTTTGCTTCAGTTTGCGAGATATTTAAGGCCCCCCAAAAAGTGTAAATGATGTAAATCCACATACTGCATTCATTACTGTATATATTTGTTTTCAAAGGTGACGTGTGTAATTGGCACCAATTACACACATCATCTATAATAAAAAGCTTGCTACAATTACAATTAACATTCTTAACACAGTGTGGGTGTCTTTATTATTTATAACCAATAAGAAACCAAAATTATTATCATGATTTTGTAGCCTAAAAAGGTAATCTATAGTCTACTTATGAGTCTGATACTAAATAAATGCAAAGAAAAAACGTAAAATACTGTAAAATTTAAAAACGTACTTGTCGACAGTACATGTATCGCATCTGAAAAGAAGAACATTTTCACATTGTGAGCATGACTGAAAGTAATATACCACTTCATTAAAATAGTTTCCATAATAATAAACTTTTTTTAATAAAATTAATATGATCACAGCTAAAGGGGTTGTGTTGTGCATCGTAACTAACAACCTCCTTTAGCATTTACATTTATTTTTACATACTAAACACTCTAGTAAATGAAATAAAGAAGAAAAATATTTTAGCATGGCCTACCATATCCATAGTGAAAGGAATCATACAAGTTGTGCATTGTACCTATGAAATAAAGAACACTAAATAAATTATAGAAATTTTAAGAAACAGAACAAATAACATAAGTTTTTTTTTCATCAACTTAAATAAAATAAAGAAAAAAATAATTTGCCATACCGGGCCACGGTACGGAGCCCCTAAAGGGACCTTTGCAAAAATAAAAAAAATAAAGACTATCGCGTGCGCACGCGAAACTTAACGCGTGCGCACGTGATACGTTTCTCGTGCGCACGCATTACAATTTCCGGTTTGCGTACAATTTGCGTCACTGTCATTACTATGAGGAAAACAAGAGCACGGATGTCATTACTATGAGGAAAACAAGAGCACGGATGTCAAAGTTTAAACTTCTCCTCTAGATTAAAAATGACCTGATTGATAAAAAATGCAATAATAAACATATTTGTACAATATTTCAAATACAAAATAAAATAGCACCTAGAGGAAATTTTTTTTGGAACTATATTATTGATAATATTAATTTGAAGACTGCTTGGTTAATCTGTTTTAAATATTGCATTAATAATAAAACCAAAGAAATAGATTTTAAAATTTTGCATACCATCTGTCACGTTTTGATGTATTTAGTTCTGTTTTGAGATCTTGTTTCCCCCTGTCTTTGTGGTTTTTGGTTTAGTCCTGTTAAGTTTTCCCGCTCCTCGTTTGTGTTCAGTTTTATCACCTGTGTTCAGTTAATCATTCAATCATTCCATGTGTATTTAAGCCCTGTGTTTTCTCCGAGTGTTTGTCGATCGTCGTCCATGTGTGGTTGTTTGTAAACCCTGAAGCCCTGGAGTTTTGTTCTTGTTTCATTTTGGAAAAGTTTCTTTTTGTTATTAAAACTCTTATATTGAAGATTCCGTGTCCTCGTCTTTGGTCACCTGCACAGCAACCCTGACAGAACGATCGACCATAAACAAATATGAGCCGAAGAAGGAAGATCAAAGAGGTGAGCCCATTCGAAAACCCCATCCTCTACCAAGAGGAGCGCTCACTCGAGGAGTATGCGGGGCTCTATTTAGAACTTTACGATGATGTGTCGTTGGAAGAGGAGGAACTCACAAAGAGTTTCTGGGGTGGTCTGAGGGACCCATTGGCCCAGATAATTCTTGTCAAGGACCTCCATCTATCCTTCCTGGAGTTTGTGGATCACACGCTGTGGGCGTGTGGATCCAGCTACCTTGTGGAAGATCTACCACTCCAACCAGCTCCAAGCACGCCAACGCCTGAGCCCATCACCTGCACGCTCACACCAGAGACCGTCGCCTGCCCACCAGAGCCTGAGTCTGACCCATTTGATGACCTTCCTGAGCTTCTTCCGCCAGAGATCGTCCAGCCAGAGATCGTCCAGCCAGAGATCGTCCAGCCAGAGACCGTCCAGCCAGAGACCGTCCAGCCAGAGACCGTCCAGCCAGAGACCGTCCAGCCAGAGACCGTCCAGCCAGAGACCGTTGCCTGCCCGCCAGAGCATGAATCTAGCCCCAAGTCCCCTGATGTGCTGGCCCCGTCCAGTTACGAATCCCCTGATGTGCTGGCCCCGTCCATTTCCGAGTCCCTTGATGTGCTGGCCCCGTCCAGTTCCGAGTCCCATGATGTGCTGGCCCCGTCCAGTTCCGAGTCCCATGATGTGCTGGCCCCGTCCAGTTCCGAGTCCCATGATGTGCTGGCCCCGTCCAGTTCCGAGTCCCATGATGTGCTGGCCCCGTCCAGTTCCGAGTCCCATGAAGAGCCAGAGCCCGTTGACCCAGCGCCAGAGCCAGAGCCCGTTGACCCAGCGCCAGAGCCAGAGCCCGTTGACCCAGAGCCAGAGCCCGTTGACCCAGCGCCAGAGCCAGAGCCCGTTGACCCAGCACCAGAGCCAGAGCCCGTTGACCCAGCGCCAGAGCCAGAGCCCGTTGACCCAGCGCCAGAGCCAGAGCCCGTTGACCCAGAGCCAGAGCCAGAGCCCGTTGAGCCAGAGCCAGAGCCAGAGCCCGTTGACCCAGCGCCAGAGCCCATTGATGTCAAGTCAGTTCCCGATCCTGAGCCTGTCCTCCCCAAGAAAATTTTGGGGGGGCGCTATACGCCTTCGTCGTGGCCGGCCAAAGATCCTTGGAGGCCTGAAAAAATAACACCGCCATGGCCACCCGAAGGGTCCTCACCGCCATGGCCACCCGAAGGGTCCTCACCGCCATGGCCACCCGAAGGGTCTTCACCACCACGGCCACCCGAAGGGTCTTCACCGCCGTGGCCACCCGAAGGGTCTTCACCGCCGTGGCCACCTGAAGAGCCTGCACCTCCATGGCCACCCGAAGGGTCTTCACCACCATGGCCACCCGAAGGGTCTTCACCGCCGTGGCCACCCGAAGGGTCCTCACCGCCGTGGCCACCCGAAGGGTCTTCACCGCCGTGGCCACCTGAAGGGTCTTCACCGCCGTGGCCACGCCCACAGTCTGCACCGCCGTGGCCACGCCCACAGTCTGCACCGCCATGGCCACGCCCACAGCCTGCACCGCCGTGGCCACGCCCACAGCCTGCACCGTCCTGGCCACGCCCACAGCCTGCACCGTCCTGGCCACGCCCACGCCCACAGCCTGCTCCGCCGTGGCCACGCCCACAGCCTGCTCCGCCCTGGAGGCTTCCCGGACCTGCACCATGCCCTCGTCAGCCTCCAGGGCGCCCACCCTCCCACCCCTTTGGATGTTATACGGCGCGAGGACGCGCCTTCGGGGAGGGGGGAGGTACTGTCACGTTTTGATGTATTTAGTTCTGTTTTGAGATCTTGTTTCCCCCTGTCTTTGTGGTTTTTGGTTTAGTCCTGTTAAGTTTTCCCGCTCCTCGTTTGTGTTCAGTTTTATCACCTGTGTTTAGTTAATCATTCAATCATTCCATGTGTATTTAAGCCCTGTGTTTTCTCCCAGTGTTTGTCGATCGTCGTCCATGTGTGGTTGTGTGTAAACCCTGAAGCCCTGGAGTTTTGTTCTTGTTTCATTTTGGAAAAGTTTCTTTTTGTTATTAAAACTCTTATATTGAAGATTCCGTGTCCTCGTCTTCGGTCACCTGCACAGCAACCCTGACACCATCAGGGGCAGCGCCAGATAATGTTTAACGCAGGTGCTGAGAGGGCGCAATTATATAACCTATATTGTATATAAATACTATTAATAAATGAGCAAAACTTCAGTATTTAATATTCAATAATTTTAATTATCACAACTAAAGTTTTAATTTTACTAAATTGAATAAGCTCAACATTCAGCATTCAATCAAATATATTTAAAGATGTATTATTTATAATGTTATTTCAACATAATATCTCGTTATTTTGACATAATATGTGTGTGCAACATAATCAGAGAGTAGCCTATTTCTTTTCGTTTGGAATAGTTTCGTTTAAAGATTTAGTTGGAAGCTTTCTATATTTCTCATGTCTGAGGCATATTTCGGTAAACTTGAGAAGCGCTCAAGTTCACGTGCACTATAAGTGACCGCGCCGGCGCCTCCGTCATGATTATATTGTCTGTTATATTTGCTTCTTATTTATTAAATTCAGGCAATTGGTTGATGAATTCTTTTTTTTTTTTAAATTAAGATACAATTTATACAAAACGAAATTGACTTTAAAGAAAGGCTTTCTACAAAACACAATGTAGGCTAATGAGTTAAAATCATGTATGACCAGAGAATGTCTAATAAAAAGAGAATTGGCACTGTCGGGTTACTTCCGGTTTCTGGACTGGCTGCAGTAACACGTCTCTGTCCATGCGGGGGCGCTCGCGAGCGAGTGCAGAATGAATGGGAGTCTATGGGGTTTCACCCCCAGAAATCCACTTTTCTCAGGATATAATTTTTTGTCTAGTTATTTTAATATTGTATTTGAAAGTAGATGCAAAGAAATTACATACTGCTGGGAGTCACTTATTTGCTTTAAAAAGTCTTTTAAAATGTCAATGACGTCACACACATCCTATCATTAGCAGAATGCTAGCGTGTTATTATGGGCAACAACAACTCAACCTGTAAGAAATCGAAAGGACATAAGTACTCGTTCATTCAACTTTCGACCTATAACCCATGTTGAACTTGCAAAACCTACAATAAAATCTGAGATTTCTCAACGGCAATCGGATGAAAGAGACAAATTTAGCCGTCTAGCCCCATAGACTCCCATTCATTCTGCGCTCGCTCGCGATCACCTCCAGTGGAATTCGAATGGAACTGCAACCAAAGATGATACAACGGGGCTAATAGGAAGTGCCCAGGCTTTCCGTAGACGGGCTTTGGTATGACCCACTTCATGTCTCCCGATATAGGCCTATTTATCATATCCTATCTTACTCATGCTGTTCACTTTTCATAATCAATATGGGGAAAAAATTATAATATTTAAACAAATATGAAACTAAATGCGCTTATTTAATGGCTACAACACGTATACAGTAGTAGGTCAACAGACTCTCTATATGTACTAATTGCTGCACATTCATTTAATTCTGAATTTTGCACGTTGAACAGCATTTTTTGTGCATAGTAAAACATATCTGCAACATTTATCAAGTTCACGGATAATTGTGCATGCATTTAATCATTATGATACCAAAATCATAATAAAGTAGGTTATAAAAATCAGATGAGCCCAGAATATAAAAGCAACGGGTTTAATTAGCTTACACATTAAGCATTTTCCTCCCATAGAAAACTATTATAAGAACACTTGGCTTAATGCAGATGAATGTCCCAGCATATGTTGAAATAACGAGATATGTTGCTTCCAGAAATTATTATTGGGGGCTTTGGTCTTTCTTGGGGGTGCTGAAGCACTGCTAGCTCCAGCCGCCCATGCATTTATCCTGTTAAATCATTAATTGCAAGATACTCTGATATTGACGATTTATGTTCCTTTTGTAAAAGTGGGAAAGAGTGTGTTGACTCATTTGTTTTTTGAATGCAAATTTATCCAACATTTCTGGAAGGAATTGACAGAATTTATCTTTAATTTAGTAAAAATTAAATACTATTTTACTTTAAAGGATATTATTGTATATTATGAAAACAATGTTAACAAGGTCTTGAATATATTGTTAATTTATTTATACTGTTGGCAAAATTTTATATCCATAAGCAAAAATATTTAAATTCATCCCCAACTTAAAAGTTGAAACTAATATATAATATAGACTCATTAAATGCAAAGTGAGATATTTCAAGCCTTTATTTGTTATAATTTTTATGATTATGGCTTACAGCTAACCTTTTCACAATATTCTAAATTTGAATTTGGGGTTTTCATAAGCTGTATACATTTTTACAAAAGGAACATAAGTCGTCAATATCAGAGTATCTTGCAATTAATGATTTAACAGGATAAATGGTATACAACATTTTAAAATGTATTTCTTTGGTTTTATTATTAATGCAATATTTAAAGGGGATTAACCAAGCAGTCTTCCAATTAATATTATTAATAATATAGTTCCAAAAACAATTCCTCTAGGTGCTATTTTATTTTGTATTTGAAATATTGTACAAATATGTTTATTATTATTATTATTATTTTTCAATCAATTCAATGCCATTTAAAATTAATTTTGGATTTATCATTAATGTGGAGTTAAATTGAATATGACTTTGATAAGATGAATCAGAGTAGGGGAAATAGCTTTAATGACAGAATTAAATTCTATAAAATGCACAGGAAAACTATGGATTCGCATAAATTGTTCGTATGTTAAAATATTTCCATAATTATTAAACATATTCATAAGATTATTAATATCCCTGTAAAAAAACAATTCCTTAAGAATAAGGATTTATTGGTCGCGTTGTTACCAACAGTTTAATAACGTTGGTCTTTTTTAATCTAGAGGAGAAGTTTAAACTTTGACATCCGTGCTCTTGTTTTCCTCATAGTAATGACAGTGACGCAAATTGTACGCAAACCGGAAATTGTAATGCATCTACATTATCTATTCCTAATTTGTTAATTAGGAATAGATAAATCTATTCCTCACGTGTTAATTTTCGCGTGCGCACGCGATAGTCTTTATTTTTTTATTTTTGCAAAGGTCCCTTTAGGGGCTCCGTACACGTGTCAAGTTCTGCTGGAATAAAAAACAAATTCAAAAGGCAAGACATGCTTATATTTAGGAAATTTAGGTCAAAATATTTAACAGTTAATTTATTAGTTCTTACCAACCTGACGTTTGTGTCATTGCTATACCATAAGATGTAGATGTAGATGTAGATGTAGATGTAGATGTAGATGTAGATGTAAAAGTAGATGTAGATATAGGAATAGATAATGTAGATGTAGATATAGGAATAGATAATGTAGATGTAGATGTAGAAGTAGATATAGATGTAGATATAGGAATAGATATATGTAGATGTAGATGTAGATATAGGAATAGATAATGTAGATGTAGATATAGGAATAGAGAATGTAGTTGTAGATGTAGATGTAGATATAGGAATATATAATGTAGATGTAGATGTAGATGTAGATCTGTCTTCATGGGGTTCCTCTCCTCCCTCTTTGGGTTTGTCGGCAACTTCTACTTCATCTTCCTGAGGCTTTGTGACGACCATAGAGGTGAGGGAGGTGACAAACTGGTATTGCAGGGACAATTTGAGAGCTTCTTTCTTTTCATCCTCTTTCTCTTGTCCTTTAAGAAGCACTCTGAGACAGAAATACAGAGAGAACACAGATAGACAGATCAGTTTGATTCCATATTGCAGGCAATTAGTAAGTCCTTTATATATGTAAATAAACTTACTGCCTTTCCAGAATTTGCTTTACTGTAAGGTAGGCCCACAGCCTCGGCATGAAATCCTCATTCTCAGGTGGGACATCACTGGGGTCTTTTGCCATTACAGTTTCCTGATACGTAACATTATTGCCTTTCTGCTCAGAAACAAAAATACTAGTGAACATTTTCATCAGGAATGCTGTCATTACCACTTTCATCAATAACTTTCTCTGAAAACAAAGTGACCATTATTCCAAACTCTTAAACAATTTATCATCAATTATCCAAATATGATCGTACTGATACTGCAATGACTTCAGTGGTGAAACTCTCCACACTGTTGTCTGTGATTTGTCCCGATACCACAATCTCAGAGCCGTTGAAGTAAAGGCTAAAGCTGGTCTTGGTAAGGTTTGTCCCTCCTGTGTATTTAAGTTGAATATCAGTGAGGAGAGGGACGGCAACTTCATCATAGAAGCCCTACAATACAAACCGAAATAAAGGATTTAAATGCATTCAAACACAGAACAGATAAGCACTGAGGATGAATTCACAGCTGATTCTCTGTCGTCCACCTGCAGCTGTAGATCAGCGTCCGAATCTTCATAAATCCTGCGAGCAACTCCATCATTTTCCAATGACATTTTTGTCAGGAAGTCAAAGTTAACATAATATCCAAAACCAAGACAATATAGGGGAAACTTTAGACCAATTGCCTCTTTCACATTGGCCATTATCCTCTCTCTGTTAATTTCACCTGTTAGAGAGGAAAATAAGTCAGGACATGCTTGAACATTTTCAAGCATTATAATCATCATTTTGAGTGACCAGAAAGCAATGGATGCATTGGGCAATTTCATATTTCCTTTCTCTCACTGACAAAGTCAAGAGTCAAATTGGTTATGATAATAATCTACTGGTCCTAACGGCATTTTAATAAGGTCTTAAACCTTTTATAAACAGGTCTTCTAATTACACTGAGTGAACTAGTGCTAGGATAAAACACATTAGCTTGTGTTTGTCAGTGAATCTGTGCCTGAAGTGGGATCTCCATCAGTCAGCAGGATCAGGATGGAGGCGGTTCCTTCTCGTGGATGTCGATTGATCATGTCCACTCCTGCTAGAACTGCAGCGTTAATGTCTGTGGCTAAAGGAAGAACAAACATAGTTGTGTCACATTGAGGTACAACTTTCTTACTCCCCATTTAGAGTTAGGAACTCACCTCCTCTATGTCTGATCTCCTTCACAAAAGATTTTGCAGTCTCCAGGTTTTCCTTGGTAGCTTTCAGAAGTTCATTCTTCCATGTTGTCAACTTCACTGTCGAAAGTGATCAATCCAAAGTGGTCATCCTCATCAAGATCACTTATAATCTTTAGCAGTGCCAAACGAGTCTAAAGAAAAACACTTCTGTCAGAACACCTGAAAGTTATTCTTTCTCCTTTACAACTGCATTCTCATTTACCAGATATGTGCAGTTTTTGTGTGCTAATTTAAAGTAAGCAAATCCACAGTGATTTCAATGCATAAATCCCTGTTATTTCAACAAATAAATGCTGTAAGACCCTTAAAAAATCTCCTTCAAGGGTTTTGCCATAACATTTTTTATTGCTTGTCACATCCTTTTAATTGATTTGCATGAACTTGACGTTGACATTTACCTGTTGCATTTTTCTGCCGCTCATAGAACCGCTCCGGTCAATGATAAAAACCACATTTTTGGGAATACGTGGAACATCAGAGGGTGCAAAGTAGTGGACAAAATAGCCATTTGATACCTGAGAGAAAACAAAAGTAAAATTCTGAATATCATTTATATTTTTTTAAATAGTCAGTCTTTCAAAATCGTTTGGCAAATTTATTTTACTGTCGTAAAGTACGTTATTGAAAAATGTACCATGAGTTCTCCTTTATGATTTAGTCTCTCGACATCGTATGTTATAAGCAGGTCACCATTCAGTCCATTTTCTCCACAGCTTTTACACTTGGTCTGTTGATCTCGAGTGGGGTAGAAGGTCACCCATGCCTGAAATGATCAGATTGGTCATCTGGTTACTTTGTTTGAAGTGTAGTAGCATAATGAGAACATTTAAGCTAAGAGTTTTACCCCTCATTTTAAGCTCTTACGTCTTTGTCTGCTCTGGTGGTTTTGATGGCATTGGCCAGATCACCGGTGCTCAAATCTCCTTTCACCTCCAAGAAGGAAATTCCTGGTTTCTCTTGTATGTGAACATCTATCTAATGAGAGTAAAAAAATATGATCTTTCTATCCACCTTAATTGATGATCTATTTCTCTCTTTGTTTCTTCTCCTACCTTGAAGTCTGCCACCGGCTGCATTGGTTGGGCATTGATGAGTAGCTCATATTTGCCAAGGCGACGCTTTAGCAGTTCTTCGTAAGTCAACTCAAAAGTCACTTTACTAAAAGCAGCCACCGTCACTGAAGTTTTAAAGTCTTCTAAAGTCCTTCCAACAGATCTGAATTAGAAATGAATCCCAGCATATTACTAAACATGCTATAAAAATAAAAAACACATTTCATGAACCTATTTATTTGTAATGTCCAGTACTTGATCAGTCCAGCACTTTCTCCTCGAGATACTGCTCGACTGTACTGTTGCTGAGCTTCCTGTTTTTCCTTCACAACACCATCATACATCTTCCCCTCTATGGTCCTAAGAAGAAAAGTAAAGCCTCACACACATTAAACATACTTCAAAATTAGCATGTTAGTTTTGTTTTTATAGAATTGCTGAATTTCAGACATTTTTATTTTTAAGATTGAATTTCCCTACATTCTGAATTTGCTGATGAATGCATTCTTGGGTATCTTGACCTCAAACTGGATCTCTTGAGATTCATTCACTGTGTTCGCCACACGGCTTGTGATGACGGTTGTGGCGTAGCGACTGGTGACCGTGGAGTTAATGTAGAATTTGTATATCTCCACATTTTGTTTCTGTTAAGACACAGAAGGTATAGCCTACTCTTAAAATATGTTTATTTAGGGTGTTGCATTCTAGGACAATTGAGGCATTTTCTAATATTTGCTGCCATTTGCCTATGTCAATGCTGAATGTCAAATTATCACCCATTCACAGGTAAGCTAATAATTTAACCTAAATAAATTTTTCATGTGCATGTATTAAATTCTTTATTTATTTGGTGTAGCTGTATAGTACGGATCCCCTAAGGGGATGTGGTGGTGATGGAAAAAAATATAATTAGATTTACTTAAAAAGTTAAAAAGCAGCGTAGTGGAACACAAATACTTTCTGTGTAAACAGCTGTGATGCACATTTGCATCCTTTTTGCATGGGATTGCTCAAACATAGGCTACTGCTCGTAAATGACGTGTAGAAAACAGGGCAGAAGGCATGTAGTAAGTAGGCTACATTATGCAGATTTCCTGGTGCAGTTTTGATCATGTTGATAATTTAGAGGCTTAGAAATGTAGGCTTTATATGGTTAACTTTGCCTTTATCAGATTTTGTATCCCAAAGACATACATTGCCTTAGATGTTAATTGCTCACATCCTGAGCGTTAACCCTCACCTTCTTAACAGGACGTGAACTGGCTGAGATGAGAAAGACGCCCAAGAGAATCAGTCTGAGAGCTGCTCGATCCATCATGACCTGTCTAGAAAACAGACCTTGAAACACACACTGCCTTTAAACTCCTGTCCACATCATGCTATAGAGCATCACAGTCCCGCCCACAGCCGGTGCCGGAAGTAAGAATTCAATACAATTTCTTCATTGACAGTTGGGGTTTAAGCCATAAAAACGTAACCATACATGGTAGACTTAAAACCAGCTACTGTACTAAACTATTGTATGCTCATATAAACGCCAAAAGTTCATGGGGCGTTTATATGAGTCATGTTCTTCTATGGGACCATTGCATTTTGATAATGTCAATTTTGCATTTGGAGAGGCAGAGTGACAACGAAATACTGTATATTAACGTTACTTAGATAAGTTTTAGGCTATATTTTTGCATGACCATATAAGGCTCATCCTTGATTCACTGTAGCCTGTCAGTAGTCTATTTGTTTTAAGACTACTGAATAATACCTTGCATAATACTTTTGAAGAACAATCATTAAACTAGTGTGGATATTACAATACAAAGTTTCCTCACCGGCTAAATAGCCTATCTGAGATGGGCTCTGATACAAATTAAGTACAGCCAACACGTCACATAATGAAAAGTTAGTATAGGCTATCCCCAAAAAATTAATTAAATAAAAGTTGCTATAAAGGTATCAGCGATAAATTATCGAACTCTTATTGTCACAGACTAAGTCGCGCTAGCAGGCAGGGCTTGAAAATTGGTTGAAACAACCAACATAAAATATAAATAATGATACCAATAAATAATGTACAAATGAAGACCAGTATAAGAATCGAAGGGGCCTCTGATAAAATATAGACAGCTGACAATTCAAAAGAGGTCGATATTTCAGAAACTTACCTCTGGAACAACTCACGCGCAGCATTCACCACTCAAAACTCAGCCAACACGTCACATAATGAAAAGTTTATATCCCAAAAATTCAATTAAATAAAAGTTGCTATAAAGGTGAAAGCGATTCAACCACTATTGCAATTCAAATAGTTATCTTACACAACAACAACATTATGGAAGAAGCTGGGTGATTATTTTGCTTATCCGAATTATGCAAATTAGGGAAAAGATAATTTTATATTTTTATTGCATTATGATACCATATAAAGCTCAGCCATACGTTCTGGTTTTCTATGATGTAACGTACAGGATTTTTCAAAATAATAATAAACTTTATTACAGACTCACCGGTCCAAATAAAAAACAAACAAGTACACACAATATAATACAATATAAACAAATACCACTTCAGAGGAGACAACTAATGCTTCCATAACTTGGACTTATAGTGCTAAACTTGATATTGGTCAATGCCACAATTAAACTAGTTGCATGGCTACATAAATTACAGATTCATGAGAGGACGGCTAATGCGTTCAAATGTAAAAAAAAAAAAAAAAAAAAAAAAAAATACAGTAATTTCATCAACTTACCAGCGAGCGTACTTCGGAAACACTGAAAATGAATGGGGTTCAGTGCTGGAACTATCTAGCTCCGTCCGAAATCGAATAGACCCCTTTCAGTTGATAACATGGTGACGTTTTTATGTGGGCGGAGCTTAGGTGGAGGCAGAATGATCCCTCTGACATCGACCACTTCGCTAATGTTAATTTTCAAGTTTTGTTAGCTTGTTTTGTAACAATGACTGGATAAAATCCGATTTTATCTTAATGTGCAAGGTCACTCAGTGTCCAGGACCGCTATTGTTATTTGCAAAAGTTAATTTTAACGGACGGGACCAGATTGGCCGACTCAGTCACATGACGATCTGACAGGATTAACGATACCTCTGTTGAGTGGCCTGACTTCTACACCTACATAGAGAAACCGAGCGTAAAGAGAAACTGAGGGCATATAAATCTTTAGATGCCTATAACTACGTGCTGAATGTGTACAAGACTTGTGTGTACGATCTATGGCAAGCCATTTTAACATTTAACAGCTTGACTGGATATGTGTTGCAGATATCTGTAATTCAGTTTAGCCTAGTCATTGAACATTTCAGATATCCACAACTACATTCTTTTTATCCATAATTGTCATTTCAGATATCCACAAATACATTCTTCCTAGGACAAATGACATCACTTTTGCCATACATTTATATGGGGTTAGTCATTACAGATATCTACAATTCAGTTGCAGATATCCACTATGTGAATTACGGATATTTGCAAATGAATTGTAGATATCTGTAATTCCAGTTTGAGATATCTACCATTTGATTCTGACTAGTCATAACTCCAGTTCAAGATACTATATGTATGGCAAGCCTTTTAACATTTAATCATTTTAAAATACTAGTCTCTATTTTCATGTTACTAGTACTTATTTTTTAGATATTAGTATCTATTCCATTAAGTACTAGTACTTATTCATTAGCTACTAGTGCTTATTCTTTAGATACTAGTGCCTTTTCTTTAGATACTAGTGCTTAATTATTCTTACACTCTAAAAAATGCTGGGTTATTTTTAAACCCATATGCTGGGTTGAGCATTTTGACTATGTTGCTGGGTTATTTTCTCTGTAATCAGCTGACAATGACCCAGCATTTGGGTTTATTTTGGAAACGTTTGACCCAGCGCTCACCTCTACGCGCGCTTTTGTCCACAAATCACAACGTGACAACGTCAACAGGAGGACGAGAGGTTCAAGCAGGAGCGAGCGTAACGGTGAGTAACAGTGTTTTATTAAAAATATCCTAACGTTAAGTAGTCAATGAAGTCAGAAAGTCAATAAGAAATTATGTTGAAATTATCTATGAATTATTGACGACGGACCCTTACATCATTTAACACGAATCCTCTGTTTTTTGCGTCTGTCGAACTAGCGACCGTTAGGCTAACGTTACACAGACATAACATTCATTTTTACACGGTCTGTCATCAATTATTCCACTTATAACACGGTCACAATGTCTAAATACAGTTGTTGGTGTTTTATCTCCAGAAATTTTGCGGGTTTCTTGTAACTTTACTTGAAACTGACTTGGCGGTGTTGGATGCAGTGTAACGTCACTGGCTAGTGGCTGCATATGCTAAAGAAGCTATAAGGCTACTATTTATCTGTTATTGTTAGTCATTTTCGAAAGGTAGCTTTACATAAAATATTTTATTATGTTGCAGTATGTGTTCACTATGTTTTGGTGTGTGCGCCTTAGTTCAATTCGGCTATAAAGCAGCCCTGTAGAAAACAGTGATGTCATCGTCCATCTCAGTACAATTCTCATCCAAAACTGTCATTGTTCAGCTGAAGTCAGTTCAGTGTTGCTACAGTTCCGTTCAAAAACTGTGTAAAGATAATAAATTATGAAGTAGTTAGTGTAGTTCAATTTGGTTCAATTGTGGCTCTGAAAAAAAGTCATTCAGTTCTCATCTGATATTGTCAGTACAATCAAATAATATTGTTGAATATTAAGTGCCCCCAACTAAGGCCCCATCCACACTACTACGTTTTCGTTTAGAAACTGAGACCTTTTGCTACGTTTGCACCTCTCGTCCACACTAAAACGGCAAAAACGAAGACCTAAAACGGAGAAGTTTAAAAACGCTGCAGACCCGTTTTGCGTTTTGAAACTCCGGAGGGCGTTTTAGTGTAGACGGGTCAAAACGGAGAACTTTAGAAACGGATGACGCAGACGCTCGCGCTCGGCTCTCTGATTGGGTGTCATCAGTCATGACGTACAGTATCATTCCCTGGTGGTGTAACGTTAACTGCCTACATGTGCCGGAGGAAAGCTATTATTCCAGCGATCTGTGACAATTCCCATGCCGTGTGCAGCGGCGGTATCGACCGTGCATGGAGCGTCGGTTTTGGGTTAAGCCGGGAAGAACCAGCGCATGGTCTGATTTTTATCAATGAAGTTGTGTCGTGTTTACACCGGCACGCGCATGCCCAGTGTAGGTGAATGGTCACGTGATCCGCGTTTTCAGTCGTTTTAATGTGGACGGAGGAGGGGGGCTAAAACGCTGGTGTGGACGGAGATCGTATTCGTTTTAGTTCTCCGTTTCTAAACTAAAATGCAGTAGTGTGGATGGGGCCTAAGCAAGCCAGAGGCAACAGTGGCAAGGAACCCAAACTCCATCAGGTGACAGAATGGAGAGAGAAAAAAAAAAACAGAAACCAGGCTTATGTATTAAAGGGGTCATATAATGCCATTTTTGTACAAGTTAATATGAATCTTTAGGGTCTAAATGAAAACTTTGTAATATACTTTTATTCAAAATTCTTATTAGTATTTTAGGAAAACGCTCACTTTACCTGCTCAAAAACACCTCTGTTTTCAGCACGCCGTTTAAGTGTATGTGCCTTTAAATGATAATGAGCTTCGCTGACTCCGCCCCTCTGTGGGCGCCTTGACACAGAGCCGTTAAATATGACAACGCACGTGGAGTGTTCACTTGACAACAGTTGAGGGTATATTATGGCAACGGGATTCTCTCTGAGGACACATCTGTGCAACCGTATCAGTTTGAACCGGAGTCGGACCCTACTAATGTAAGTTATAGGTTAGTTCGTTGACAGATTTATGTTGAGAAAACTTTTTTTTTTGTTGTTGTAAATGTAGGCTTGTCAGTGATGCGTCGTGACGTTATCTCAGTGTACAACTATCGTGACTGAAACTGACATGAGGTCATGTCAGTAATGATTCTAGCAGTAGTTGAAGGATAACTAAAAATTTGTTGTATGTTTATGTTTAGTGCAGTACGAAAATGTTTTAAGAAAACTTTTAAGTAGATCCCCAGATAGCAAAAAATATCGGCACGACTTCTTTTTGCCGCCGGCCCTAAGCTGTCGGCTATAGGTGCATCTCGCTGGCGGGGATCTTACGTTTGCCGCCGAATTCGTCACGCCCATTTTTTGCGAGATGCCGCCGGCGAATAGCTGGCGGGCCGCCGGCTTCATTTTCTCTGGCGGTTGCCTCCGTCGAATGGACCGCGGCCGGCTGGCGGCAAGCCTCTTTGAAATACAAGGATTTCTACTCTCAAAATCGACCAGCCATGGCTATTATAATTTCTTTTGCTCCAAAGCCATTGGGGTTTTTAGGCTATAACAGATTTGACTCTTGATTCCATTATAAGGTTTAGGAAATGACATTTAAATTACTTTGAAACTCTAAAGATTATACAGTAATAGGCTATGTAAAATATATTTAATTATTTTATGCAGGTAAAAATTGTTTACATTTCTTTGATTGATGCACATTTGAGACATGCAGCAATACACCAAAAATTATTTTGCAATAAAACTTACTTGGCAATAAATATCTTTCTGATTAGATTTTAAAATAGATATTTAATTCATGGTATGAACAATTTAGCAGATTATTTTTTAAAGGCAATTAAAAAAAATCTAAACACATTATAAATGTTAAAAATGTATTGCTAAAACCCATTACAAAGACTGTAAACTGTGAAGTAGCCTACTGAATTGTGGAGTTAGACCATTAAACAGTTTTGCACCATTGGTGTGTTCAGGATTTTTTGGACGGGGCTAAAACAGGGCTCGATGACGCACTGGAGACCCTGAGGCTGGCTCGTGGCTCGCACATTGCGCATCAGTTGACGGGCTTTGGTTATGGGTTTGCCGCAGTTAGATTAAAACACTTAAATAGTGGTGTTACACACTCCTGTACAGTAGCCGACGGTATGCACCTACAAGTTGGTTACATCTTACAATCCGCCATTAATCAAGAGAAGAAGAAGATTGCCGAAATTACTAGCTACAGGCTACAGTTTGCTAGCTAGCAAAGTCATCGACTACCGTCGTTTAAGTAAGTATATGTTTCCCTTTTTTGTAACGCAATATTATGTTTACATTGTTTTAGTTTATATTTTATATTAAAATATCCAAGTTAGTAATCTTTGTTCTTGCAGTATGCTGCTAGGTTAGTCCAGTAGCTAGAGTGGCTAACGTTAGCAAGTGTTAGCTAACAACACATGCTGTTTTGCGTTTGTTACAGGACACAATGAGGTTAACGTTACATGTAGAAATGTAATTAGCTACTTACAGTAGTTAGCCAAAGCTTCACATCTATAAAGACTAAGTATAACTTATTTTTTTTTCTAACAAAACATAACATAATAATGTAGGTTGTGTAATAAATTATTTTGTTTGTCCGCACAAGTATGCTGCTAGTTCATTTCACAATGTAGCTACAGTGGTTAATGTTGGTTCTCTTTGATCACTGCAGCAAGCTTTATGGAAAAGAACATGTGACATACAACATGCATGGATTGGTTTGGTGCACCTCATACAAGATGCCGAAGCATGGTGTCCTTGATAACATCTCATGCTTCCCATATGAAAACTTCCTTGAGTGCCTGAATAAACAATGGGAGAAAGTCATCGCTCAGTTATTGGCCCTTGGACTCCCCATGGCACCTCGTGTACAGCATGAAGTTTTCTGCTATGAAGGTATATTCTAGGCCTATGTCTTAGTGTCCAGTGTTTTAACGTATTGAAAATAGTGCCTTTAGTTGTGTGTGTGTGTGTGTGTATATATATATATAATTTTTTTTTTTTTTTTAGGTAGATTTCCAGAGACTCCAGAATGACAAACAAGCCCTTAGGGAAAGCAATGCACCAGCAGGTGAGAACATGCACTCTTTCTTAAATTTAACTTTTGTGTGCGTTGTAGCGACTGACCGAATCCTGTTTTCCTTTCACTACTGAACAAATATGAACACATATATGTTTAATTCACAAAACCTTGAATCATGTGAGTTGGTGCCCCAAATGTCTAACATCAGGTCATTAATTTACGACGCACTGCCAGTAAAGAAACAGGTCCCCGTTGTTCTCGAATTTGTGTTCAGTCACAAAGAATAAGAACTGATCCATTCAGTCTCAAGCTAAAATTTTCCCCCTCGCATCAATGATTACGCCGCTAGGCTGATAAGTGAATTTACATACACAACTACCCTTTTGTCTTGAAGACAACCATGTGCGAACTAACCCTCACGTGGTATACACCACGGATGGACAGACTCTGATACAGACACACACACACACACACACCCACACACACACCCGCAACACAAATGTCCTTTGTGTGTAACTTAGGATAGAAATGTCCTTTTAATGTATATAACATAGAATTGTATCTGACCTTCCTGTATGCATGCATATTTAATTAGTTTGTCTTATTCTATAGATTAATTTGAGACCGGTTTGTAACTTTGAATCTTAAGTATACTTCCAAAGAAAGATCACCTTCTGTAACTCCCTATTGCTAGGTCATAAAACTTTATGACTCTCAAAAGGAATTCCAAGTGGGCTCTCAGCTCCCACTTGAATTTTGATAGAGAAAGAGGAATAGACTCTGCAATCTTATATTTTATATAAGTATAACCACTTAAGAAATGTATAAACATGAATTTGATCTTTCCTAGGTCATGGTAGCCGGTATTATGGCTTTATAGTCGTGTGAGTGAACGTTAAATGCTTGTAATTCTGCATATGAATATAACTTTATGTTTCTTCTACTTTTTCCTGACATTCTTGGTATCTGTGTGACCGTCGTGATGTGACCGAGCCAGTCATACATAGGATATTACAGTAAAATGTATTGTTCTGTGTGTACAATCTTTCTGTGTAGAAATGATACAATTTTATACCATCATAAATTAGCCTGACAAGACAAAGAAGAACTTTTCCCGCTCGGGAAACTCTTAAAGATTATTGGTCACGTATGCGAAGCAGGCGTGAACCCCTCCTCTCCATAAGAGACTGACACAGAAGTTTCTCTGCGAGCGCTTCAGCACTTCAGAGCGTGAGCCCTTGGAAGAACTAAGAACCAAAAATGAACTTGAGCACTTCAGCGCTTGGGCACTTCTGAGAACTTGAGAGCAATGTCCCTGTGAGAGGCTTCCGGTCCCATGGCTCCCTTTTAGGGAGCTTTCTCCGTTTTTCTTTTCTTTACTAAGTTTTATTTTCATATTCGCCTCTCCCTCCACGGGAGATGAACTCTGAATTATTTCCTTGGCAACTTCACG
Organism: Chrosomus eos; assembly: GCA_036326025.1. NCBI lineage: Eukaryota > Metazoa > Chordata > Actinopteri > Cypriniformes > Leuciscidae > Chrosomus > Chrosomus eos. The sequence continues at coordinate 6,242,306 of CM070839.1, read as the reverse complement.
TTCGGTTAACCTTTAAACTTCCCGCGAGTCTGCTCGCCCCGGAAGACACGAGAGAACACACCAGCACCGAAGGACAAACACGCACACGACTCTGCGTTCCTCAGCTACACAAGAGAACCATATGCAAGTATAGGTTATTGATTTGATGATTGATGTGATTTCTTGTTGTCTCTCTAAGGGTTACATTGTCTGTGAATTTTGCCATGTGATCAATCTCTCTCTCTCTCTCTCTCATCCTCTTACTCTCTCTCTCTCTCTCTCTCTCTCTCTCTCTCTCTCTCCCTCACTCAATCCTCTCTCTCTCTCTCTCTCTCTCTCACTCTCTTTGTTATTCGTCTGTCTCAACTGTCAACTGTACATACATGTATCCCGTGTTTAAATGTAGAATTCTGTATCCGTAGTTTCATTTTATTAAAACCATTATATGCTTGATTGTTTCTGAAAAGCTCATTTTACAAGTCAATGAATTGTTTGATCTTAGCTACAAAGCTTTACAACTTGATTACTATTTCAGTAATCTAACTTTTATAATAACAAGAAGGTGATTTTTCATGGCCAGAAAATAGCTTCTTGTAATTATTAAGAAAGAGATAATTTTTGTTGGAAAATTGATGAGTTAATCTTACGGCCGTTTGCTGGACAAACAGATTGTTCGATAGCTAAATTAATTCCATTAAAAGCTATCTCATATAGTCGATTTGAAAGGGGACCATTGATATATGAATGAGGAATTATAATTCGTTGTGATTGATCATTCATATGTACAATCGATCTATTTTCAACTTCGATAATTTAACTGTAATATGCAATATATTAATCATATTCATGATTAATTATTCAAATTCCCTATATATAATTTGAGCTAATTTAATGTAATACCAATGTTGTTATAGTTTGGTGGAGGACGCGATGCATTTCAAACTTTGTTTTATGAGCAAATTCAGTTTCAATCTGTGTATATGGTTATTAATAAAAAAAAAATTTGCGCGCTATGAAATCATGAAATTGTGAGATAAGTCGCAACGCGAACTCACTCCTAACTGACCGAGGCAAAAAGCCAAAGTCAGTAACGTTACATTTTAACAAGTTGCTAAAATATGCCTAGACAATTTTAACACTGTTAAAGGCTAAGTAAACTGCAGACAGTTCCAATGATATAAAATTGTGTTTGCAAAGACGAAGAAATCTCTTTTGCACTACTACATTTTAATATTACAAAATCCCCTGTTCAAGAACGAGAATCTTCTTGCAGTGGGATCAAAAGATTGAGTAAAGCGAGACTCCTTTTCTCATCTTAGTAAGGCCTGATTTTATAATCGTTAAATAACGATAACTCCTGGTCAGAAATTGGCGTAGCTAACCAATCTAAACCTAATACATTTTGAATAAGTGCTATATTTTTAATGTGTATGGGAGTCGAACCAACAGACGAAAATTCCTGTTGTCCACACTTGCGTATGTGCGGCGAAGAAACCCCGCCATATACCCTTGTGCAGCATAGCACCGAAAAGATCCGCAGAGATCTGAATTGAATACTTGTGATTTATTGCAGAAAAATCAGCACGTGACACGAGCTGAAAGCTCTTAGCTCTTGAATCACATTAAAAATTGGTTGTAATTCCGCTGGCTAAACACTAGAGGGTGTTTAGAAGTCTCAAATTACGCCCCGCCTTCTGACGTCAACCTGCATGAGCGCAATTACGCCATCTCGTGGCCATTTCAGATAATGCTCTCTTACTGCTAAATTCCTTATGACCAGAATTAGCCTGTCTAAATTCTCAATAATTATTGGCATGTACAGCGTTGCTCGTGCAAATATTATTTTGTGTTAGACAAGTTTCCTGCTTGTGACTGGTACATTTACTTTGAGTTTGGTTCAAAACAAAATTTGAATTAAAACTTAAATTAAATCCCAACACAGCCAGAGAGAGCCACTTGGAAGTCCACGCCTTCCAAGTCAGCTTACTCAGCTCTCCTTGTCTCTCTTTTCAAATTCTGTTTGGAACTGCCTACTTCTACTTTTCCCTTTTGATTGTTTATAGTTATTGATGATACTTTACGGTTACACTGTAAAACATTATTTTCATGATTTGTTATCACAACTTTTATATTTTGTCAAATCAACTTAGATAATTAATGTAATTCAGATAACATAATATTTTGAGTTTCTATTTATTAAACCAATCTCCTTTGTTGTATTAACTCAAAGTTTTAATTTCAATTAACTAAAAATTTTAAGGCAATCAGGTAACTTACCTTTTTAAGTTATTCCAACTTTTTTTTTTACAGTGTACCGGTAACTATTATAAAATATTATCCTGACATTTCAATTTGTCTAGCTGTCTATACATATTGGCATTTACAGCTCTGTTTGTGTTAATGTTGTTGGATGTTAGACAAATCTTCTACCTCTGACTGTACACTTATTTTTATTTTGAGTTCAAACAAGATTTGAATTACAAATTTAGATTAAGTTTCAGTTCAAAAACTGATACCCACTTAGCGGGAACGCGCCCCCTTGTGGCATCGCCTTTCAAAGTCGGATATCAAGTTTTCTTTCTTTCTTTCTCTCTCTTCATTCTGTTTGAATTGGTCTATTTCCAGCTTTTCTCATTGTTTCATTTTATTAATAATCACTGATACTTCACAGTAATCGCGATTGTTATCGGATAATTCTAATCTTTATTTTCTGTTACACGCTTATTTAAATTTGGTTCAAACAACCTTGAATTTAAATTTAAATTAAGGTGTCTGATTCAACCAGATAAACCACAGGGAGGAAGTGCGCCCCTTTTGGCGAAAACCCACTATTACGTTTTGCCTCCTCCTGTGTTTCATCCTGCTTGGCTTATTTCTACTTTCTCGTTTGATTATTTCATAATAATTTAATGATACTTTGCTGTTATCATTGGTTATTATCGGATATCATTCTGATTTTCCTTAATAATTCTTACCTGCTTATTTTAAATACAAATTTAAACAAGTTTTGAATTTTGAATTTGAATTAAGTGTTCTGTTCACCAGGTTAAAGCACAGAGAAGTACGCACCCCTTGTGGTAAAACCAGCTACTGCGGCCTGCCTCTTCACCCGTGCTTTATCCTGTCTCTTTCTACTTTAATTGTTTCTTCTCTTTTGGGTTAGGTTATTTTGATAAAATACCAGATTTATCATAATTTCCTTTTGTTTATTATTATTTAGTAAAACCTTTGAATCGTATTGCTACATAAATAATCAATACATTTGATTTAAACAAGCGAGCTTTAATCCACTTTATGTTTCACTTGTTTAACCTTTGTGTATTTAGAAGTGGCATTCCCCAGAGCACTGTGGTGAGGTGCGGCATTCTCTGATTGGTATCCCGCGAGCGAGGTTACCCGACCGGCGGTACTGACGCTGGCCGTGTGTGAGTTTCGGACACTTCCGAATCCCGTACCATTGTTGCAGCACGCAACTGCGACATCAGCAACTTGACACTCCAAAGTCAGGTTGTTTGAGAGAGCGCAGCAAGGTACAGGGAGACAACGAAGTTGCCCGAGAACACTGCGGTCAAGTGTTGGGAAACGTCGGAGGGGTTGACTGAGCCACGGGTTCCCACCAGAGAGGCCTCAAATCACCGCAGGTAAACTAAATTTAGTAAAACCCATTCCGCTTACTATAAGCCACAGAATACTAGATATTTCCCGGATATTTTAAGTGTTTGGCCCCTCTCTTCTCCAAGCCACACCATCTTCTTAGGTTTCTACCCCGATAACCCCCACTAACCTGTAGGCCCTATCTTAAACCCTATCAGTGTTAGTAGGTTTAGGCCTCCGTATTCTCCCTAACACTTCCAGTGTTAGTATTTTTCCAGTTCATTACAGACCTATTCATTTTCATTGTTTTGTTTCACTCTGATCTCTTCTATCCTTGTGTTCTGTTGTGATTTGCTTCTTTCATTTCACTTAGAGACAGTAACCTGTGAGAGCCACCAAGGAAGCTAAATAATAGAGTGACAACCACGCAGCCGGTGTCATCACGTGACCCACTAGGCTGACGCCCTGTCAAGATCTTTATTTAGGCCCTGCGCCAACCTGAGCAAATTGTCCCAATCTAACTGTCTGCATCAGTTAGCCAAAAATTCTCATAGACGGCATAGCCCGTATTAGCATAATTTGTTAACCTTAGAACAAACTTGCATTTTGGTCTCTTTGTGTGTGTGTGCTGTGTTTCTCTCGCCTACAGTGAGCCAGTATGTCCCGTGCATCCAGCCCCGCAGCCCACTGGGACGACCTCGAGACATGGCTGAGAGCCATGACAACGGACGCCAGTGACCTGCAGCATCTGAGCCAGACGCAGCTGGACACCGAGCTTGACAAGCTGAGCGCCCACGATCCAACCCAGAGCTACAACTACAAAGACTGGGCCAGAATCGTCAGAAGCATCGCACACAACCTCGTCGCCCAGGCAAGGCTCAGCGAACGGAGCAACATCGACCTGGAGCAGCAAGCAGCAGCGCTTAAGCTTCAAGCGGAGGAGGCCCGGAAGGATCAGGCCCGAACCCAGAGTCGTCTAGATCAGCTTCTCCGCGAGACCCACGACCAGCGTGGGACAGAGTATGCAGCAAACCCAGAGCTACAGGAAGAAATAGAAAGACTTCAAAATGCCCTGCAAAACCCTCGTCTAGAGACAGACGAAAGAGAACAGTCGGAGCGTAAAGCCAGAGTGGAACTCGACCAACAACTCCGACAAGGTGAAAATCTCCTCGCAAGAGCGGAGAATGCACTAAAAGAAAGAGACACTAAAGCCAAGGCCTGTGAAAACCACTTACACACGGCCCGAGCTGAAATCCATGAACTTACACAACAGAGACACGATCTCAAAGACAAACTTGACTTTGTTTGCAGAGAGTTGAAACACTCGTATAGACTGAAAATTGACCGGGAAGGGGAAACTCACACCACTACGTTTCCCCTACACAGCTGGTCCACACCTTTCAGCCACGAACTCAAGGCTGAAAAAGGGGGGGGGTGAAAGCCCACTGTTCAGTATGTCACCAGCCAGCTTCCAGAGAACCCCTGCCGCTAAACACGGCATGGCCCCCAAAGAACTTGACAAGCTGGCCCGAAACATCCCGATGTTCACTCCAAACCCTGCAGGAGGCCATGATGTGCACGCCTACCTGCAAGACATAGACTTTCACTTGCACATTGTTCCCAACGTAACACCGTGGGACAGATTGTACCTGCTCAGAATCACGTCCAGTCGTGATGCGCGCAGCTTCCTCGACCGTCAACCAGAGACAGTAAAATCAGACTACCAGCAGTTGCGGCAGGCCTTCATTAAAGAATTCTCTGATCCAGAATCAGACCAAGGACTAATCACAGCCATGGACCTCAATCAGCCTGGCATGGAAGAGGATTTCAACTTCAGAACTTTGTTTCTCAGAAATCTGCACCCCCCCAGTGAGTCATCACCTAGGCGTTCTGGCCTGTCCCCGTAGCATGTCTACCCAACAGCTAAGAGACTTGGCCCAAAAAGCTTACACCAAGCAAAAGACTGTGTCCGAAAAGACTTTCAAAAAAACCCCACAATCTACTCTGTCTCTGAACACTACTCAGAGCTGCCTCTAGAGGGCGCCCCACAACACCAGCCCCTACGCCAAGACTCCTGGGGAACCTGATCAAAAAGGGGGTGGCCCGGAAACTCTACCTAGCCATCACTTTGGAAAATGAGGTGAGCCTGGAAGCCCTGGTAGACACCGCCTCAGACCTCACTTTAATGTCAGCTCAGCTCTTTGAAAGACTCAGTGCTAAAAAGCTAAGAGCCAAAATCGAACTCTTACACCCCAAACGTGTGAGCTAAACGTGCAGTCGTACAGCCAGAATGACAGGCTGAACAGGTAGCTCCCATTCACCTGACAATTGGTCCTTTTGAGGCCTACCCACCCGGTGTACATCCCACAAATGGACACGTACCCCTTTTGGATGGGCAAAGACCTGCTAGATGCTCTGAGCTTTTATTAGACTTCAAACACCTGACCGTCTGGGCCCTCCAGTCACACAGGTCACCAGAGCCAGACTCCAAGGTCAGAGTTCCCAAGAACCCCAGCAGCCATCCAGGGGTACACAGCCTCAGCACCAAGTCAAGGTTCCAGTTCGCTACCCTGCACCTTCCAGCTCGCCAAAGACCACGCAATGCCCGCTCAACGATGCGTGACCTAATGCAGAAGGCCTCTAACACAGAAGGCCTCCTCAGAAAGAATTCCTGAAACCCCACTGACTTTGAACTGCAAAACCAGAGGACACTGCACGAACACAGTGCAAGACTCTGCTAAAAATGTCCCTGATCAGCATAGGACATAGAATTTTTTTTTAAAGTAGATGAAAAGTTGTGCTCAAAGAGACGCAAGACTCTGCAGTAGGAAAAATTAGAACTTTACTGATTTAAAGAAAATCTTGAATGGACGTGTAAGCCTCACCTGCCAACAGACTATGCACGACTCTTTTAAAAACAAACATTTGCGACATGTTGGTTGAAATGACACTGCTAAACATTAGTTTCTATAACAATGACGGGTTACAGGAAATGCTAGCTCCAAATAGGGCATACGTCACTGCGACGTCAAAAAAAAAAAAAAAAAAAAACCTGAGTTTCAAACTACGGTTAACCTACGGGCGTGCATTTAAGCGTTGCGATCCAACTAAAACACAACGTGCAATACGCATTTTGATCGCTGGCTTGTCTCAGTGCAGATAAAACAATAGCTGAAATTGACATCTCTACTTTAAGTAAAATAGCCTTAGATTTCCAACTAAAAGTAGCATGTTCAGCAGTAAAGCGTAAGTCTGTTTGACAAAGAAACCTCATCTCAGCAGCTTGTAAACTGTACCGATATCTATTCGGCTTTGCTTAAAAGAAATCCAAATTGTAGTATGACTAAACCTGTGTCTAACAAAGGAAGCTCAGGACAGTTATATCTAGGTAGACCTGGGCGATGCTCCCCTTTTTACAAATGTAAATGCCTTACAAATTATTGTTAGATTGATGTAATTCACCTAAATTCTAGCTGCATTCACAAGCAGAGAACTACCTAGCGATCAAAACTGTCTAATCGCTGAAAAGTCAGCATTCATGCACGAAAGGGACGTAACTATATATGCTTAGACAAGCTTTGACTCCCAGCAAATCTATTTCCTTACTCTGTAAACAAATAGAATAAGTTGCGTAAAATAAAGAGAAGAGTTCCATGAGTAAAATTAGCTAATGCCAAAACACATCTGCATTTTACCTAATGTAACACCGACTCCTAGAAAGACTTAAAATTTAGGTGCATCCTGTTCACCCGTTTAAACAAGCATAATTCATGTAAAATGTACAGACATTCTTTAGGGACTGTTGAAACTGTCTGACATGCTCTAGCTTCCATGTCAACGACTTGTCACAGGAAGTGCTAACTTGTGATGTCACTTTGTAAACAAACCAGCCTAGGTGGCTACGCTAACCTAGTATCCTTCCAGCTCACGCTAAGCTAAACTAACATAGCATCCAGCTAGCTTACGCTACGCTAAGCTTATCTAGCATCCTTCCAGCTTACGCTAAGCTAAACCAACATAGCACCCATCCAGCTTAGGCTAAGCTAAATAATAACTTCTACAGTTAGCAGGTAACATAATTTACTTGAGCCCTTAATCACCGCTTGTGTTTACACAGTGCAAAGTATTCTAAAATACTTTCCTTAACACCAGTTAGGGTTCTAATTATTCACGTTCCGTGTTTGCAATTCTTCTTAGCTAAAGTTCACCTTCACTAGTTGAGGCATAGCCCTTGCTAACCGTCGAAGGCTACCTTTGAAGATACCCTGTTAATTAAACTTAAGTTAACTACATGTAAACTGTGTAGCTAGAGAAGAATTCATATAGCAATAAGAATCTTCATCGGCAGGTGACTAATCCTTGGATGGGACACACACGATGTGGCCTCGATTACGCAACCGTTGTAACCCACTATGAAGTGTTGGCCCAGGCAAATCCAAAGTTTATTCACTAATGCCACTGATTATTCTCGCCTTCAGAGCATTCCCGGTGTTTTGATCACTTTGTTTCTTTTTGCTTTTAATTTTCATTTTTGTTTTCTTTGGGCTCTTCTTTAATTTTTTTTAATTTTCTTTGACCTTGATATTAATAGCACTCAGCTATTCCCTTTACTTTTCGGTCATCTATATGATTTAAAATTTATTTTATTTCCTCTCTTGTTCAAATGTGGTTCCATTTCCCATAGGGCCCAGAAAGGAAACAGACACCTTTATTTGTGATTTTGTTTATTTTCAACAAGTGTACTCATTTTTGTGACCCTGCAACACAAGTAATTTCGACAATTTACTAGGGCACAACTATAGTCCAGCGGATTGATAATAAGCGTAATTTGAATAAGACAGCTGTCCTTTTCCCCCCTATCATTTACTTCGTCAAACCGTAGTGAACCACTAGTTAAGTCCAGAGAAATAATTTAGTCATAAGAACCATCTTAAGTCATTTATTTCATCTCGGCTATGCCCTTTCCAGGAAATAATCTCGGAACCACATAACTCTTAGCCTCCTAGCATCCACAGCTAAGATATGGTACAAGACCCACTTCACTAGCTAGCTACATGTGAAACACCTAGCTTTAAGCTACATACCTAGCGAACCAATTAAACCATGGTTCTGAACTTTTAGGGTCATGCATTAGGCTCTCACCTCAAGTATGAAAAAAATGTCACAGAGCCCCTGTTTCACCTGACCTTAAACTTCCAGCTTACCAAAGACTATGGACACTATGAGAAACCACCTCTCATACCCCTCCAACCACCCACGAACACCATCTGCACCCACCGACAACCGGTGCCCCAGACAACCTACGTCGACAAGCACATGCTGCGTGCACTGGACAACATTCAGCGTTCTGCACCTGATGCCATCACCCCGCCACAGCTTGTTCTGCCACAGTGCAAAAGGGGGGTAATGCCAATGTATGCCCTATGCCCATGACGCACCATGTGCTGCACACCGCAGCACCAGAGACACTTGCAAGACACCGAAGCAAGTGGCATACTGGCGTCCTCACAGCGAAAAGACTGTCCTAGCCAACCAAGGACGACGGTCGCTGAAATTTTTCCTCCCTTTCTCTCTGTCTCTCTCCCTTTCACTTTTACCAGGATGCTGCTGTGCCTCCAGCCAACCAGAGGGCAGCCGCAATCGGACATCTCACCAGGTCCGGCACCAAGCACCATCCTAAGGGAACAACCAAGACTCCTTTTCTGCCGGACCCGCACTCAGAAAGTGCCTGTGCCACCTGATCCTCGCAACGCCTACAGAACGCACTACCCCGGCGTAACGACACAATACAGCTGGGTAGGTGCCAACGGACAGAGGAGGCCCTCACGCACACTGAGGCCGACGTCGAACACATGCTCGACCAACTTGAGAAAATGACTGTCACGCTAGCGGAGCCAGGTGGCCACAACCGCCGCCACCGCACTGCCGTCAGAACTCTGTTTAACACCTGTATGTCCAGCATGAATGCAGTAAACCTTGCCAACGTTGGACGGCATGCAGCCGAAATTCAGACTGAGATTCCACAGATAATAGAGCCACTCACAACAGAGTGCATCCCTGCAGACCATCGACAAGACACTAAAGGGAACTGTGATAACTTTCAACACCCACAGCGTTCTGCCGACCCCGACAGTGAACTCCAAGAAACAGCTGTTTACTGCCTTCCAGAATGACTTTGCTCAAACTCAGCTGGCAACAGCCCTGATGACAAACCTGCTGCAAGGGGGGTGAACTCCTCCATCGACAGCCTCGCCATGGGTAGAATCCCACCGCACCTGATACCCTTAGGCCTCATGCAAACCGTGCTGGCGTCCGCCATCACCACGCCAACTGACTCTTTAAAAATACACCTTGCCTACTCTCATGGGTAGTGCCATCCCACTCTGCATCACAACAAGCAGAGAAAAGGGGACGTTCCCCTGAACTTACCCATCATAGTCAAGCCGAATCCACCGGCTCAAGAACATTGTCCATGTCAGATTTTGAAAGGTAGCACTCACATCAAGATCCGCATGCCGTACGTGATTGCCTTGCATGACAGCGACACTAAGCTGTCCCCAGCACCGAATCCACACCTGTGCACATTGACCAAAGACATTCACTATCTCTGCCCTAACAAATCTTTCCTCAGAAACAACCCTGACGGAACCTGCGGGCTGCAGATCAGCGGCACAAGGTGCCCTGCCAAAGCTAAGCCTCGCACTCAAGCCATCGAGACCCAAGCAGAGAGTGTAAGTGACAGGTGGCTCGTTAACACTCCTGGGCGAACAGCTGCACTCACTTACGACCAGAATGACACTGACACCTGTGTCACCTCGCTCAACCAGAGCATGTGAATCCAAGTACCGAAAGGTGCCATCCTTCACCTTGATGACTTGGCATTGTACCATCTTCCAAGCAAAGAGTACAAAATAGAACTGGAAATCCCATCCTTCTTCAGGAACCACACTTTCACCCTAACTCCAGAACAGGAATTGTGGTTTGCAAAAGGGGGAGGGGTCCCGACTCATTGACATTGCTCCTGTAGACACAGCCCTCCAAGCACTGTCTCACTGCCCGTTCTGAACACTTCATCTGCGGTCCCAGCCTGGACCGCCACCAAACCTCATCGAGCTGAATCCTCAGCTTTAAGATCCACCTGCCATCCTACCGTCAGGTTCCACCTGCCATCCTACCATCATGATCCACATGCTACCCAACCATCAGGTTCCACCTGCTATCCTACTACCATGGTCCACCTACTACATGACCACCAGGATTCACCTGCCAGTCGGCTATTGTGATGATTGTCGTCCGATAAAGTTCACACAGGGACTTCATCCGACGAAAAGGGGGAATATGTAGCGACTGACCGAATCCTGTTTTCCTTTCACTACTGAACAAATATGAACACATATATGTTTAATTCACAAAACCTTGAATCATGTGAGTTGGTGCCCCAAATGTCTAACATCAGGTCATTAATTTACGACGCACTGCCAGTAAAGAAACAGGTCCCCGTTGTTCTCGAATTTGTGTTCAGTCACAAAGAATAAGAACTGATCCATTCAGTCTCAAGCTAAAATTTTCCCCCTCGCATCAATGATTACGCCGCTAGGCTGATAAGTGAATTTACATACACAACTACCCTTTTGTCTTGAAGACAACCATGTGCGAACTAACCCTCACGTGGTATACACCACGGATGGACAGACTCTGATACAGACACACACACACACACACACCCACACACACACCCGCAACACAAATGTCCTTTGTGTGTAACTTAGGATAGAAATGTCCTTTTAATGTATATAACATAGAATTGTATCTGACCTTCCTGTATGCATGCATATTTAATTAGTTTGTCTTATTCTATAGATTAATTTGAGACCGGTTTGTAACTTTGAATCTTAAGTATACTTCCAAAGAAAGATCACCTTCTGTAACTCCCTATTGCTAGGTCATAAAACTTTATGACTCTCAAAAGGAATTCCAAGTGGGCTCTCAGCTCCCACTTGAATTTTGATAGAGAAAGAGGAATAGACTCTGCAATCTTATATTTTATATAAGTATAACCACACTTAAGAAATGTATAAACATGAATTTGATCTTTCCTAGGTCATGGTAGCCGGTATTATGGCTTTATAGTCGTGTGAGTGAACGTTAAATGCTTGTAATTCTGCATATGAATATAACTTTATGTTTCTTCTACTTTTTCCTGACATTCTTGGTATCTGTGTGACCGTCGTGATGTGACCGAGCCAGTCATACATAGGATATTACAGTAAAATGTATTGTTCTGTGTGTACAATCTTTCTGTGTAGAAATGATACAATTTTATACCATCATAAATTAGCCTGACAAGACAAAGAAGAACTTTTCCCGCTCGGGAAACTCTTAAAGATTATTGGTCACGTATGCGAAGCAGGCGTGAACCCCTCCTCTCATAAGAGACTGACACAGAAGTTTCTCTGCGAGCGCTTCAGCACTTCAGAGCGTGAGCCCTTGGAAGAACTAAGAACCAAAAATGAACTTGAGCACTTCAGCGCTTGGGCACTTCTGAGAACTTGAGAGCAATGTCCCTGTGAGAGGCTTCCGGTCCCATGGCTCCCTTTTAGGGAGCTTTCTCCGTTTTTCTTTTCTTTACTAAGTTTTATTTTCATATTCGCCTCTCCTCCACGGGAGATGAACTCTGAATTATTTCCTTGGCAACTTCACGTTCGGTTAACCTTTAAACTTCCCGCGAGTCTGCTCGCCCGGAAGACACGAGAGAACACACCAGCACCGAAGGACAAACACGCACACGACTCTGCGTTCCTCAGCTACACAAGAGAACCATATGCAAGTATAGGTTATTGATTTGATGATTGATGTGATTTCTTGTTGTCTCTCTAAGGGTTACATTGTCTGTGAATTTTGCCATGTGATCAATCTCTCTCTCTCTCTCTCTCATCCTCTTACTCTCTCTCTCTCTCTCTCTCTCTCTCTCTCTCTCTCTCCCTCACTCAATCTCTCTCTCTCTCTCTCTCTCTCTCTCACTCTCTTTGTTATTCGTCTGTCTCAACTGTCAACTGTACATACATGTATCCCGTGTTTAAATGTAGAATTCTGTATCCGTAGTTTCATTTTATTAAAACCATTATATGCTTGATTGTTTCTGAAAAGCTCATTTTACAAGTCAATGAATTGTTTGATCTTAGCTACAAAGCTTTACAACTTGATTACTATTTCAGTAATCTAACTTTTATAATAACAAGAAGGTGATTTTTCATGGCCAGAAAATAGCTTCTTGTAATTATTAAGAAAGAGATAATTTTTGTTGGAAAATTGATGAGTTAATCTTACGGCCGTTTGCTGGACAAACAGATTGTTCGATAGCTAAATTAATTCCATTAAAAGCTATCTCATATAGTCGATTTGAAAGGGGACCATTGATATATGAATGAGGAATTATAATTCGTTGTGATTGATCATTCATATGTACAATCGATCTATTTTCAACTTCGATAATTTAACTGTAATATGCAATATATTAATCATATTCATGATTAATTATTCAAATTCCCTATATATAATTTGAGCTAATTTAATGTAATACCAATGTTGTTATAGCGTGTCCAAAATTACCATATGCCTTTTATTTTGTAGCTTCAGATGACAGCGGCTCACTTCGAGAGCAGGTGAAGCAAGTTGGGACAATGTTGAAGATGTTTGCTCGCACTGGGCAATCAGGTACAACTTGCAAACCACGCAGGCGTTGGTTTAATTCCCACTGGGGCCCATCTGTACATGTAGTAGACCTAGATATAACTGTCATAGTTTAGTTGTTGAGGGGCCGGGACTGACTACTTTATTCTTTTATTCTGGGAACCCCTGTAGGTGCAGATCAGACCCCAATGCTGACCCCGTAGCATGGACAATAAAATGGACACTATGCTGCAACATTTTCAGTGCCAATGTGTCTGTTGGAGAGTTATCCCTGCCAGGAGATCCGTTACGCCCCCTAGACACCCAGGAAGATTTGGCGTTACTTGACAACAGTATGAGGCAGGATAAAGAGCTCCAGGAACGATTTGTAAGTGTTCTGATTTCATTTATAACGCCATAGGGTAATCTAAAAAGTAAAATTAAGATTGTACACTGCATATTCTACAGTCTGAATCCACAGCCTGTTACATTTTAAATTTATGAGAAGCTTCAGAGAAATGTAATTTGTTACACTTTTTTTGTATTTTCAGCTTCGGTTTTTGGCAATCAAATGTGGGAGGGACCTAAAGACAACCGTGTGGCGAATGATTCAGAGTATCTTCTCTAATCACCTTTCCATCAATACAATCTGGACTGGTGTAGGGGATAAAGCATGTTTTAGAGACATGTTCCTGAAGACCATTGTTCAAAGTAAGTTGGATTTTTTTTTTTAATATTTAAGTAGATGTGTATGACCTTATGCTATTCAAATAGGATGACATATCTGTATTTTCTACAGGAGCCATCCGGAAGAACCCGGCGACCCAGGATGCCACTGATGAGGAGATCCAGGTTAACGTTATGCGTTACCTGAAAGGAGCATCTGACCGTGAAGGTGGAAAAAGGTGCCGCAACGCTGAGAGGGACCCACAGCCGACCCCTTAAACCTTGTTACAGTGTTTAACTATTCTATTTTTAAATATAGCTTGTAAATCCTAGATTATACATCTAATACTTGATATCTGCACATTATCTGGTATCAAATATTCTTCTTACCGTGACTTCAGTATTGGCTTATTTAATTCTGTCAGTGCTTAACGATTCTATTATAGTTTGTAAATCCTATTTTATGCCTGATATTTGATATTGCACATTAACTAGTACCAAAAATTCTACTTTCATTCCATCAGTGTGCTTAAAGGGATACTGCACTTTTTTTTTGGGAAATAGGCTCATTTTACAACTCCCTCAGAGTTAAACGGTTGAGTTTTACCATTTTCAAATACATTCAGCTGATTTTCTGACATTTAGAAGAATATCAGTAACCAGACAGTTTCTGGTCTCATTGACTTCCATAGTATATATTTTTTCCTACTATGGAAGTCAATGGGACTAGAAACTGTCTGGTTACTGATATTCTTCTAAATGTCAGAAAATCAGCTGAATGTATTTGAAAATGAGCCTATTTCCAAAAAAAGTGGAGTATCCCTTTAACTGTTATTCTATTAAAAATAGCTTGGAATACTATACCAAGCTATATCTCTGATAATTGATATTGCACATTACCTGGTACTAAATATTCTACTTCATTCCGTCACAGTGCTTAACTGTTATTCTATTGTTAAAAATAGCTTGTAAATCCTTGTGCCACAGGTCAGCTTTGCAGTTATAATGGTATATTGTACTCTAGAGGTTTTACTCTGTTATTACGACTTCACCTATTGTTAGAAATGACTTGTAAATATGATGTTATACCTCAAATTATTTGGTATCCTTCACTTTCTTTTGTACCAAATATCCTCATTACTTGAGTTTACTGGTAATTCTTTTCATCCCAGAGCTGACCTCTTTATATTATTACCAAGTATTGTAAGTGTTACAATAGTGTTTTTTACAAGTGTTTTTTTTTAACCAAAATTTAATTGGAAACCTGCATGTTAGTGTGTGTCAGTGTGTGTATTTGTATTTTTCTGTTCTCTTTCATCATCTCGTTTCGAGATCCACCTATGGGAAGGGCATCCGTACCTGACCTCTGCAGAAGCATCCAATTGCACCAAGTCTGGCTAACAGACAGAAGCGCGCAGCCAATGCCAGGTAGGGCCACACCCCCTTACCTACGGGCATATAACAGCTGGGCGCGCTGCTATTCCTCAGTTGTCATTCGCTTCTCGCGATCTCTGCATTGACACAGTTCGGTTGGATTAACGTTACGCTGCTCTCACTTTCGAGTCTTCAGGAGGACATATCGCCAGATCAGCCTTCGCCAGACGTGAGTGACAGTCGTTTCTTCAGCCTATCAGCTGTGTTTTTTGCATCCGGAGCCGCCCGAGCTCCCGCTGTCCTTCACCTGCTCCTCCTTACATGGCTGCCCGCCACGGATTTTTCCGAGCTATTCACCGCTGGCCCACCCATGGCTATGTGACCGTCTAAACAGCCGCTCCCTCGGGGAACAGCCTATCACGACGAGCCTGCCCGGCCGCGTGTGGTGCTCTCATCGCCGCTAAGGACCCTCTCGTCCTGCGCGGTCTGCTTGGGCTTAACACGCTCAAAGCTGTGGAGAATCCGGAGAATTGCGGTCATTGTAATTGCTGCCCATGTAGCTTTTACATAGCCGGCCTTAGTTGCACGACCCACCGCGCCGTGCTCGGCCTTTCTGACTCGGAGGGGAGACACGGTGATGATGACGCGCTACCGGGGGACTCCCGGAGCGCCACCTCTCTTAATATTTGAGCTGACATCAGCCGAATCCGCATTCCCTGAAGAGGACATCTTCGCGGGAAAACCCCACTCTCGTTGACGAACCGGTCGGTTCCGGCGACGGGGATGACGCGGTCCGTTTAGCGTTCCCTAGGCTAGCGCTCACGCGGCTTTGCCTCAGTCCATCCTCCATGGAAGTTTGTGAGAGAGCGGCCGTTCGCCTCAACATTGTGTGGTCAGACGCTGTAAACACAGCGTTGATTCAGTCGGCGCGAGCTGACAGTGTTCTCAGTGCAGTAAATGTGCCCGCAGTCCCGCGCCCACATTCTGTCACAGACACGCAGAATCCCACGGGATTCGCCCCTGCTCGTTTTTCTCTGTAACGTTACAACCCGTCACAGAGAAGCTAAGCGCTACCAGGCTGCCCGCTGTGATCAGCGCGCGCCTCGCACGCGATAAACACAGCGTTGATTCAGTCGGCGCGAGCTGACAGTGTGCTCAGTGCACTAATGTGTTACGATTACGTGTTGAGGCCTTCAATTTATGCCTTCCTAGGAAGGCGGCCCCGAACGCAAGCGGCCTGCCTGTTATTCGACCATTGGGAGTAACGCTACACAGGGTCTCCCACCGACGGTCGGTTAATCCCGTCTCGTGGCTGCCCAGCCCGTGTGTTTAGTGGACGTTATGTGTGTGTCCCCCACCCCCACCCTACAGGGGGGTTGTCGTGAGGAAAAGTACATAGCAGTGTTACCACACCGCACGCACTTGGTTCCCCTCACCCAGTTATTAAAGGCTTCGGCCCCAGTGTTTCCCAACACAAAAACACACATTACTAAACAACACATTTTATAAACGAATCAAATGAATTCGTGCAGATTTATATATCTGCCAACATAGAGAGCAAATCTCTCTGATCCCATGCATATCGCCCTGAGTCCATCCACAAGAAGGCGCCATTGCATCAAAAATCAACCAGCTGGGCTCACACAGCTCAGTTGCGGCTGCCCAGCCCATGTGTTTTTAGTGTACGTTGTGTGTGGAAGGCCCCTGTGTTCCCCAACACAAAACACACATAACTAAATAACACTTTTAAACAAACGAATTAAATAAATCCGTTACAGAGAGAGTTTCTCTCTCCGCGGATATTATTTTTCTGCCTGCGCTTAGACTGCCCAGTTCATGTGTTCAGGTATGTGTTTTTCCCCCACTTTCAGGGGGCACCTTGTGAGGGAAAGTTCAGCACAGTGGACACCACACTATGTTCCCCTCACTCGGTCAATAAAGGCTTCGGCCCCAGTGTTTGCCCAACACAAAACACACAAAGTTACGAATCTAATGAATTCGTTTTGGAAAGAAAACCTCTCTCCGCAGAGAAAACTTCTCACTGCAGAGAGAGAAAATCCCTCCGAACCCCTGCATGTCGCCTCTAGTGTGCCCACTAGATGGCGCCTTGCATCACAAATGAACCAGCTGGGCCCATACAGCCCCGCTCCGACCCGAGCGGGGGCGCTCGCTAGTCACAAAGCGGCTTGGCAAGCCGTTTTCAGTGCCCGAGTGGGTTTTTGCGTACCGTAACCCAGGGTTACAAGCTGCAGTTTGCAATAAAACCTCCGCATTTCAACGGCGTTCTCTCTTCTCACACAGAAGAAAACGCCTCACACATTCTGGAAGAGGAAATTTCCTCCCTCCTAACAAGGGAGCGATTCAGATGGTGCCACCCAATCTGATAAACCATGAGTTTTATTCCTGGTATTTTCATGTTCCAAAAGGCGTGGCGCCCCCACGCCCTATATTGGACCTTCGAGTGTTGAACAAACATTTGAGGAAATACAATTTCAGAATGTGACACAAGGCTCTCTCGCCTGTGCCATAAGCAGAACGACTGGTTCACATCAGTCGATCTGAAAGATGCTTTCTTTCACATAAGCATCTACCCTCCACACAGGAAATATCTTCGTTTCGCCTACCAAGGCATTTGTTACGAATTCACAGTTCTTCCGTTCGGGCCCCCGAACGTTCTGTCTGTGTGCGGAGGTGGGCGTGGCGCCCCTGAGACTATCAGGGCTGAGAATTCTGACTTACAAAGACGATTGGCTCATCACAGCCAAATCGAAGAAGGTGTCGCTGGACACCGACCGGGTGCTCACGCACATCACATCCCTCGGGTTCTAGGTGAATGCGAGCAAAAACAATCTGACTCCCAGTCAGAATGTCATTTTCCTGGGCTTGGAATTGAACTCAGTCTCCATGCGAGCGCGTCTCTCTCAAGAGCGCGTTCGCTCTCTGATGAACTGTCTGTCGCAGTTCAGAGAAGGGGCGAGAGTACAATATCGCACATGTCTCAGGCTGCAGGGTCTCATGGCTTCATCTATCCAAGTTGTGCCGTTGGTCTCCTGAGAATGAGAGCGTTCACGAAATGGGTTTTGTCACTACATTTCAGCCGATTCGCGATCTACTGCCGCTCGGTAACGGTGACGCGCGCCTGCTCGGCGGCCCTGCGCCATTGGGAGAGCGAGAACTTTTACGCACGGGGAACCCCCCTCGGGACGGTTACGATGCGGAAAGTTGTGACGACAGATGCGTCCTTAACAGGCTGGGGAACCACCCAGGAAGGCAGAACGGTGAACGGTCTGTGGCTGAGCAGACTACGTTCAACACACATTAACTATTTAGAGTTTTTACCAATTGGAAAGCTCTGAATAATTTTCTGCCTTGCCTGTCAGGGCGGCATGCGCTCGTCGAAACTCCACACTCTAGCTCACAGGCTTTTGGTGTGGAGCAGACAGGTTTTTCTGTCATTACGCGTGACTCATGTCTCGGGCATTCTGAACAGAGGCGCGGATCTGCTATCGAGGGGAAACCCAATCTACGGGATTGGCGTCTTCACCCGCAGATAGTGGAAAGGTTATGGATGAGATTCGGACAGGCAGCTGTAGATCTTTTCGCCTCCCGCGAAAATCACCATTGTCCTATGTTCTTCTCGCCAAAGGACGTGGACGCGCCCCTCGGGGCAGACGCACTGGCCCACCCATGGCCCAAAGTGCTGCTGTACGCCTTTCCTCCCCTGTGCCTGATAGTTTTCACGCTGGCCAGGGTGAGAGAGCACGACCTGTCTCTCATTCTGATAGCACCCAGGTGGCCCGAAGCCCCGTGGCTGGCAGAGATAATCCCTCTGTTATACACCGAGCCATGGCGCCTTCCCGTTCGCACGGACATACTGTCCCAAGCCAACGGGGAGATTTACCACCCCCACCTGGACAGGGTGGCTCTCTGGGCCTGGCCCGTGAGAGGACGAACCTAAATGCACTGGGGCTCCCGCCGTGTGTAATCGCCACTACTCAGAATGCCAGGGCCGTTTCCATGCGATCCCTATATGGCTGTAAGTGGCAAGTGTTCGAAGGGTGGTATGATGGGCGTGGTCTCACATCTTATCAGTGCTCGGTGCCTAATATTTTGTGTTTCCTGCAAGACCTCATGGTAAGAGGCAGGTCCTTTTCCGCTATTAAGGCAGCACCCTCTAACCCGCAGTTTTATGAAGGGTGCACGCCGCTCTTTGCTGGTCATCAGGAGATCTGTTCCAGAGTGGGACCTCCCCATGGTGCTGGAAGCGAGGTCTCTGTATCCTTTTGAGCCTCTTGAGGAGTATTTCCCTTAAGCTGCTGTCCCTCAAGACAGTTTTGCTCTCGGCCTTGGCATCTGCTAAACGGGTCAGTGAGCTACATGCACTCTCGGCTCACCCGTCGTGCGCCAAATTCCCCCTAGTGGGGATAAGGTTTTCCCCTTAAGCCTAACCCGGCCTTCATGCCGAAATGGTTTCCTGCGTTCACTTAGGAGGTTTTGGAGCTATCCGCTTTTCACCCTCCACCCTTTGCCTCCCCGGAGGATCAGGGGATGAATGCTCTGTGTCCCGTCCGTGCTCTGCAAGCATATATGACCAGGACCAGTGCTTTCCACAAGAGCGACCAGCTCTTTGTTTCAAGGGCTCCCCTGCATAAGGGGAGTCCCATTTCAAAGCAATGCCTCTCACATTGGCTTGTGGACGCTATACTATGGCTTATGAAGCAAAGGGAGTGCAGCCCCCAAGGGGCATCAGAGCTCATTCCATAAGGGGCTTAGCCGCCTCTTGGGCTTTGTTCAGGGGAGTGCCACTGCAGGACATCTGCTCCGTGGCCAGCTGGGCCTCTCCTCATACCTTTAAGCGTTGCAACCGGTTGGATGTCACCAGAACTTCGGTGGCACACTCGGTCCTAGGGGTAGGGTCCTCTTAGCCCTTTCCCACAGCCCCGTTTGGTTAACCAACGAGGAGTGAATGGGCCGGCTGGCCATGTTCATTCCTGTCACCAAGCATTCGCATTCCTTCTTGGGTTTAGCTATGTGCATTGGTGGTGCGGGGGCCATTATCATGTATGTGTCTCATGCATGTTTCATGCCCTGCTTGTCCACAGCAGTTAGCATGACGGAAAACATGCAGGGTCATGTGTGTGGGACGTGTCAGGCACCGCCTCTCTGAGGTGACAGTCCTTCTCTGGCCTTCAGAACCTCACTGTGAGTGTATTGGGCAATCGGGGAGCTGTCCATGTCTCTCCCATAGGTGGATCTCGAAACGAGATGATGAAAGAGAACAATAGGTTACTGTCGTAACCCCGGTTCTCTGAAACATCGAGTGGAGAGATCCACCAGCTTTGCCCCGCTTGCCGCACGAGAAGCGAATATACTTACTGAGGAATGGCAGCGCGCCCAGCTGTTATATGCCCGTAGGTAAGGGGGTGTGGCCCTACCTGGCATTGGCTGCGCGCTTCTGTCTGTTAGCCAGACTTGGTGCAATTGGATGCTTCTGCAGAGGTCAGGTACGGATGCCCTTCCCATAGGTGGATCTCTCCACTCGATGTTTCAGAGAACCGGGGTTACGACAGTAACCTATTGTTATATTTCAGTGATCTGACATCTTGTTTTAATGACAGTTACTGTACTTTGAAATGTGGAATTAAAATGCCAAATGGAAATGTGTCTGGTTTGATCAATCATTATTCTTGATAAACTGCATGCTATAAATATTAAATAAATATATATATATATATATATGCAATAAGCGCCGGGGCAGCTCGCTCGAAAATAGCGTTTGCCTCCGACGGGCCGCGGAAGGTCCGCCTTCGGTAGAACGGTGGCTGGCTTGCGGGCCGGCCGCGGAACGAAGGCGGTAGGACGGCGGCTGCCGCCGGCGGTGCGCCGTCAAACGTGTTTGCGATTTCGCCATTCTGACGCTTCTACTGCCTCCGGCGCGCCGCCGGCGGTCCGCCGACTCATTGCTATCTGGGTCTATAGCATTGATACTCCTGTTAATCTTCCTGTTACGTTAACTGTATAACACCTGCGTACACAGTTTTTAATAACACTAACTATAACGCGTTTTTCATTATAAACGTGGGATTATGAATTATATTGAGAACGTCGTAACGTTGCATAGAATACATGCCGTAATGTACCCTGAGTGTAAACATTAGCCACAATCATCGTGAGGCGTGCAAGCTGGATTTGCAAAGATTAATATAAAGGTTAATAAATAAAACGTTACACTCACTTCAGTTCTTCTGGAGGTCCAACGGGAACACGAATAGTTGGTACCGATTCCTTTTTCAGTAGCAGCTTCTTAGCAAAACCTGATTTATATTGACCCTCGCCTCGTTTAAAAAGCAGTCTGCTGAGAAATGATTTGCGCAAACATGAGCGCATTGACGTTGCTCGTCGGAAATATATGGGATGATTATAGTATCAAAATGATTAACACGTGCAAGCACACTTATCAATGAACTTGATACATGTTGCAGAAATGTTTTATCCATTCCTTTTCACTTGCATGTGCAAAATTAAAAATTGAATGAATGTGAAGCAATTTGTACAAATAGAGACATTTTTGTGAATACAAATGTTTTCCTTTGTATTAGTGTATCATAATTGCACATGCAACACAGAAGATGTGCATGTGTGAATCAGGTGACGCGCGTGCATTCATTGACGTCTTTTCTTTGTCGATCTCATTTGATTCATTTGGATTTTGAGACTTTCTTTTCGCGGTTTTTAAGCATTTCATAACCCACACACAAACAACTACAAATGAATAGGCCTGGTGCTAATTATTAATGTGTGCACATCTACCCATCTATTTGACAAATTCACAAATGTGCGTCACTACATTTAAACTAATACAATACAACTTGTGTGTGCAAAATCCAAAATCACATGAATGTGCAGCATTTTGTACAAATAGAGACATAGCTGTTAATACAAAACCTCGATTTTGTATTAATGTAGGCCAGAATTTGTGCATGCAAAAGTAAGATGTGGCGTGCATTTGTGGATCAGGTGACACGCGTGCATTCATTGACTCGTTTCTGAGTCGATCCTATTTGTTTCATTTGGATTTTGAGACTTTCACTTCGCGGGTTTCGCCTGGCACGATCCACACACAGCTGTCTGAGAAAACCTGCTACCACTAGATGGCAGTATTCTGCTAAAACAGACAACGGCAGCGTAATCAAGCGCTCTTCCGCATTTAAGACGCTTAATGAGAGTGATATTGAAGCACCAAATTTAGTACACAATAATATAGGCCTACCCTATTAATAAAGCATACTTTATAGAGGCAAACATTACATCAGATTATGAACAACACCCATAGAAAACCATTATAAAACGCTTCACGTGCAATCGCGCGTTGCATGTTCAGGAAGGTGTATTGGCTACTGAGTTTAAATATCACCGTCTTACTGCATTGACGTTAAGCTTTTTCTTTATAATATGCTCTATGGGAGGAAAACTATATAGCCTACAGAAAAGAGACTAGGCCTACATGAACGCAACGCACAGCGTTTCAAGTTAATAACATTTTCCTTCCCGAGCCTGTTAAAAAGACGTATTTTAAAGAGTGTTTGCTCATCTGCAATACGTCTATAGGACGTTTCTGTCAGATGTCAAATAGACGTTTAGAAGATGTCTTTAAGATGTAATGATTTAGAATGCACATTAAACTGACATCTTATAAACGTCTATTTGACATCTGACAGAAACGTCCTACGTATTGCAGATGAGCAAACAATCTTTAAAATATGTCTTCCAGATGTAAATATAACATAAAAAAGACTTGTGCTATCTGGGTAGTGGGCAGACTGACTTAGCCTACTGTTACTGTATGTCCAGCCAATATCTCGATTGAACAGTAGCCTACAATTTACTGTAAATTGTTTTTCTATTCATGTTCCAAAGGTTGTGGTACGTTCCTAGTGATAAGTCAGGTGAAATTTTACATTATTCACCTTTAAGTAAGTCACCAAAAACCTGTGTGGTTAATTACAGTAATTTTTATATAAAATAATAATTGTTTACTGTAAATGGGCTACATGAAGGGAGGTATTGGGACAATTTCACCTGTAGTAAGCCAGTCTAGTCACTAGCAACATACTACAACCATTTTGAACATGAAAAAACCCTTTTGGTGAATTACAATATTTTTCTGCAGAATACAGGCTTCATGAAGGGAAGTATTGTCCAAATTTTACTTGTAAGTCAGTCTTACAGAAACCTTCTACGAGCTTTGGAATTTGAAAATGTCTGTTATCAAATTTTAAAAGTAATTTGAATTAAAACAAATTATATGTTCTCTTACGAGAGTATCACTCGTACTGCGTAATATCTTACGCTATGGGGAAAACTCTTTTCCACGAGATATTGAAGCCAAAAATTATCCTTAATTTTTTATTAATGTAAAACGCTTTGCGGCAGCAAGCAGACATAGGCGAGACAGCTCGCGCGCCTATTGGCTGCCCTGCGGCAAAAGCAGCAGCCTATCGAGAGAGGCCTTTCGCGCCCATATCGTCACGTCCCGCCAGAAAACCTGTAGCCTTTCAGCGGGACGTGCCAACGAGCCTGGAGTCGCTGGCCTCGCCGCCTTCAGCCGCCGTACCTGCTGCGCTTTCCGGCGTACATATCCTTTCCTCTACTTAGAGTGTGTGTGATTGCATTATCTGCCTTTTTTTCCCACCCCTCTAAAAGAGCGGCGTCTTTTTAAAGACGCCTTCCTGTGGTTCGAGCCCCACTCAGCGATGAGGACCGCCATGTCATCTGCGTGTCCTGCCTGGGTGAGGATCACGCGGCCATCGCGCTCGCTGACGGGGATGCCATCATTGTGAACACTTGCCTATGGTGACTCTGCGGACTCGCCTAGCTTTGTTCTCCGAGCCCGCATCCCAGCCCGCCGTGATGCCGCGCCGCAAGAAGCGCCGCGCCCAGCGCGCGCCCGAGCTATCTCCAGCCCGCCAGAGCTCGCCGGTTCGCCCGCCAGCTTCGCCGGCTACGCTCGAGTCGCTCCCGGACGGACAGCGGCCACCGTATGCCGCCGCATACGCCGTCGAGTTGGACGACAACACTGAGGCACGTTCTCTTTTGGCTTCGGATAGCGAGGATCGGGCGAGCTCCGTGGACCTCCCCTCCGCTAACGTTTCCCGCCAACCCTCTTGAGCTGATGCGTCTGCTCACCCAGGCCGTGGAAAGCATCGGCCTCGATTGGGAGGCGCCCACGCTGCCGCTGCGCAACAGGCTGGACGGACGCTTTCTCAGGAAAAACAAAGCTTCGTCACAGTCGAGACCCGCGCCCTTCCTCCCTGGACGGTGAGAGACATTCGTGGCTAACGCTATCCGAGATGACGGAAGCTGAGCGCTCCGTGTTCCTCGACGCACCGCGCTCTCGCTCTGCTGGACGCCGCAGCGCGGGCCCCGGCCGAGGATTGAGATAAAGCCCGAGGTCTCAAGGCCTTCCTAGTCTCTCTAGGAAAGCAACGGTGTTCAGTTCCCGCTGCGGCCGGAATTTCACCAAAACTTCTCGCTCGTTCAGTTCCAAGCAATGTGACTGTTCCAGTGTATTTCGCAGTGAGCAAGCTGGTTCCACAGCCCGCTTTCCTGTGCACAAAGGCCGTCGTTTTGGCTACTCAGCAGCGCCGCCAGGCCCGAGATCAGACACCGCGCTCTCGCTCTGCTGGACGCCGCCCCCCTCAGTGCGGGCCCCGGCCGAGGATTGAGGTAAAGCCCGAGGTCTCAAGGCCTTCCTAGTCTCTCTAGGAAAGTGACTGTGTTCAGATCCCGCTGCGGCCGGATTTCCACCAAAACTTCTCGCTCGTTCAGTTCCATGCTTTGTGACTGTCCCAGTGTATTTCGCAGTAAAGCAGCCGGTGTCTCATCCCGCTTGCCTGCGCACAAAAGCCGTTTCTATGGCTACCCAGATAAATCCAATAAAGAGTGTATTTTCTGGTGTTCCGGCCACAGCCGATGGTGTTATGAGTGTTGTAAGAATGCCCACGCCCCAGTGCCCATTCCCACACCCAGACACAGCCCGCCACGGTGCAGGGCTAGCACACATAAAATCGACTCAGGTCGATTGTGCAGACTATGTAGTGAACGCGCCCATACAATGCCCGCTTACACTACACACTGCGTGTCCCTTGGTTTCTGTAAAAACGAAACCAACACACATTCAGTCGGCTCCGGCCGAAAGTGTTCTCAGTGCAGTAAATGTGCCCGCTGTCCCGCGCCCGCATCCTCTCACTGACACGCTGAATCCCACGAGATTCACCCCCGCTCGCTTCCTCTGCGCAACCCGTCATAGAGAAGCTGAGCGCGGCCAGGCTGCCCGCTGTAATCAGCGCGCGCCTTGCACGCTGTAAACACAGCAGCATTGATTCAGTGAGCGCGAGCTGACAGTGTTCTCAGTACAGCTAATGTGCCCACAGTCTCGTGCCCACATTCTGGCACACACGCCGAATCCCACGGGATTCACCCCCGCTCGCTTCCTCTGCACAACCTGTCACAGAGAAGCTGAGCGCGGCCAGGCTGCCAGCTGTGATCAGCGCGCGCCTCGCACGCTGTAAACACAGCATTGATTCAGTCGGCGCGAGCTGACAGTATTCTCAGTGTAGTAAATGTGCCCACATTCTCTAACACACGCCGAATCCTACGGGATTCGCCCCGCTCGCTTTCTCTGCGCGTCCCGCCATAGAGAAGCTGAGAGCGGCCAGGCTGCCCGCTGTGATCAGCGCGCCCCCCCGCCTCGAACGCTGTAAACACGGTGTTGTGTTCCCAGTACACAGGGGCTCTCGAGCCGCCGTTCTGCCGCGGCCAGAGCCCAGATTTCATTCTACCCTTAGCTATTCACGCAGATGCGTGGTCAAGGCTTCCCGGGGTATCAGAATGGGTGTTGAACACTATAACGAGAGGCTATTCGTACAATTCGCTCAACGCCCTCGCCGTTACACGGCGTGCGTCGAAACTACGGTGAAAAGCGAAGTATCTCATCTACTTCGAGCCGAGATAGCGAAACTACTGAGGAAAGGGGTTATAGAACCTTTATCTCAGGCTCAGAGCGAAGGGGGCTTATACAGCAGATATTTTCTGGTACCGAAAAAAGATGGTGGGCTCAGACCCATTCTAGATATGATGTTTTATAAACAAAGTTCGGGAGGAGCACGTTCAAATAATTGATCCAATTACAGGGCTCCAGACTAACTTTTTTCACTAGGAGCACGTGCGCCCCCAACTGAAATTTTTAGGGGCACAACCAGAAAATTTAGGAGCACACACCGTAAATCAACATACTAACCAAATATTCAGATTTCAACTAATTTCCAGTATATTACTATTTACTAATAAATACTTTGATAATAGATGCAGAAATTACAATGCCTTTGCAGTGGCCTTTTCGCCACACAAACTTCTCACTCTGAATCATCTTCCAACTGTGACACTGTACTAGGGCTGCAACGTTTCAAATATAGCTCACGGTTCAGTTTGTATCTCGGTTTTAGGTTCACGGTTTAGGGATTCGGTATGTGGTATGTTCAGGGGAAAAAAACTGCTGTCAAATAAAATAAAGAAACAAATAATCTAACAACAAGCGAAAGCACAAATAAATACAATAGAGCAAAGATACTAATAAAATAAACTGACTTTATGCTTTTCAGGTAGATCTAACAGTAGTTTTCTGGTACAGAAGTTGAATAAAAATAATCAAATGTAAAATAACATTGCTTATTTGACTGTATAAATTAAAGAATAATCCTTATTAAAGTTACAAAAGCTATTCAATTCAGAGCTGATTCAGTAGATAAGTTCACTTAAGGCATAACAGAAACAGACTATGTCTGCTAGGATACTCATCAAGACGGACATGTTTACTTTTTGATGTGAATTTGTCCATTCAAGTGCAAAACTTGAAAGAGAACTCAATATTTGCGCGCTGTCATACATCTATGGCTGTCTGAGATGAGTAGCCTACACGTACACACAGACGCATAACACACGATCGCGTGCGGGCGCACACACACACACACACACACGCACACAAATCTTCTATACGCGAGTTCTCTTTCGCGTCTTGCTCTTGAATGTTTACATTGGCAAAGCTTAAATGAGTTTAGTTTAAACACCGATGGTAACGTCTGCAGTTCAGGTCTCGCCTGCGCTCGCGCGCTATCAACTCCCGGGTGATGACGGCGTAATGACCGGTCATGTTCGAGCATTTGGCACTCACGTGAACAGTGTTTAGACATTTTGTTCATGTTTTTTTGATTATCGCTGTTGTGATGTATTATTTTGGAAGCCAGCAAGTGAATTTAACTGGCACACTAGCCGCAGGTAAGAAGAATAGTTTGTTTGCTTGCTCATTGCTCAGACGCACATGTTGTGATATTTGTCTCCGTCTCCTTCCCACAGACGCTTTAAAACAAACGCGCGCTCAAATATCTCTAGAACCCTCCCTCTCCACACATTAGCCACTTACACTTGCATCCTATTCTTCTCACACTCATTAGTACACATTCCGGATTCATTGATAAGCCTCTTCCACGTTTAACGTGTAAAAAAAAAAAAAAAAAAAGGGGGACAAATTTACTGGTCGCACATGTGCGACTGGATGTAAAATTCAGTCGCACACTCTCAAATTTTGGTCGCAAAATGCGACCATTTGGTCGCAGTCTGGAGCCCTGAATTATCACATCATTCGAACCAGCTGTCGACAATCAGTAATCAACATGTCTATCCAATCAGCTTGAGTTGGAGACCTGTATATATACACTCATTTGACTCACCAATGTTCCTCTACAGTTTTCCAGCATCCCTCCACCACCCCCTCTCCTCACACTCGCCTGGTTACTTCTTAACCAGCAATACGGGGGGAGTATTCTGGGTTCGGGCCGAATACCGAGCCCGGAGCCCTCTCCTGGGACAGCACGCCAAATACGCATTCATTTTATCTGACTTATTTGTAAGTGTGAACTCGTGAACTGCGACTGCTGAACAGAACGCTCGTGAAGCGCCAGTTCAGAATGCTTACGACCAGGAAAATCCTCGCGCAAGTGCGCCAAGGAGACTGGTTCATGTCAATAGATCTTAAAGACGCCTATTTTCAAATACAAATAGCGTCCCATCACAGGTGATTCTTGAGATTCGCCTTCGAGGGCCAGGCATATCAATACACAGTCCTGCCGTTCGGCCTGTCCCTAGCACCCCGTACGTTCACGAAGTGCATGGACGCGGCACTCGCCCCCCTGAGACTTCGGGGCATGCGAGTTTTGAACTACTTGGACGATTGGCTGATTCTAGCTCGTTCACGAACGGAGCTCATAGAACACAGGGCCGCATTACTCGAGCACCTCGAGGAGCTGGGCCTTACAGTCAATTGGGCGAAAAGCTCACTGCTCCCCAGTCGGAGAATTTCCTTTCTGGGAACAGTGTTGGACTCGCTATCCATGACGGCACGCCTGTCACCGAAGCGCGGATTGAATATTCAGCACGTCGCGAAATCCTTCCGCCACGGCTCTATAGTCCCGCTCAGAAGGTTTCAGAAAATGCTGGGTCTGATGGCCTCAGCAGCCTCCGTACTCCAGTTGGGCCTGCTCCGCATGCGCCCACTGCAGCTATGGCTAAAAGCACGAGTTCCCCCCAGGGCGTGGACCGCAGGTCTATTTCGCCTCAGGGTCGACCTTCAGTGCATTTCGGCTCTGAAACCATGGAAAGTAACCGACTGGTATCAGTCAGGTGTGAGTCTGGGGATCCCCTCGAGTGTGAGGGTGGTGTCTACGGACGCCTCCACATCGGGGTGGGGAGCGCTGCTCGAGGGCGGACCGCTAGCTGGCCTATGGTCAGTACGGGAGAAGCTCCTTCACATAAACTGCTTGGAATTAATAGCAGTCGACAAAGCGCTACGGCGCTTCTGTCCCCAGATAAAAGGCCACCACGTATTGGTCCGGTCGGACAACATGTCAGCGGTGGCGTACATAAATCGCCAGGGCGGCGTCAGGTCCCGAAACCTTTACAGGCTGACGGAGCGCCTCCTGGTCTGGGCTCAGCACAACCTGCTCTCGCTGAGAGCGGCGCATGTGCCTGGTCACCTAAATGTGGGACCAGACAGGCTGTCCAGAAACAACGTCCCAGCAGGAGAATGGTCTCTGCACCCGCAGACTATCCAGCTGCTGTGGGAAACGTTTGGCAAAGCACAGGTGGACCTGTTCGCGTCCCAAGAAAACGCTCACTGCCCGAGATTCTTCTCGAAAAGCCGGGACGCGCTGGCCCATGTTTGGCCCTGCCGCCCCCAATATGCTTTTCCCCCTGTCTCACTCCTGCCTCAGGTGTTGGAGCGAATCAGGAGGGAGGGATGCCCAGTGCTACTCATAGCTCCGCTCTGGACAAACCAGTCGTGGTTCCCTGTCCTGATGCAGCTGACCAGCGCTGCCCCATGGCCTTTACTGTTGAGGAGAGACCTCCTCTCAGGCGGAAGGCTCGATTTGGCATCCTCGCCCGGATTTGTGGTCCCTGCACGCATGGGCCATCAACGGGTACCCGCTGACCTCCCAGAGGGAGTGTTAAACACGATCGCGCAGGCTAGAGCCCCGTCTACCAGACGGCTCTACTCCTCGAAGTGGTCTGTGTTCTCTGCTTGGTGTCAAGCACAGGGCTTTTCACCTGTAGACTGCGGGGTTACGGAAGTACTTTCCTTCCTTCAGGAGCTGCTGGATAAGGGCAGGACCCCTTCCACGCTCAAAGTATACGTGGCGGCCATAGCAACGTTTGCAAAACCGGTGTCTGGCCAGTCACTGGGAAAGAACGACTTAGTCGTGCGTTTCCTTAGAGGAGCTCGGAGGCTAAACCCTCCCAGGCCCCCTTCAGTCCCGACATGGGACCTTTCCACGGTCTTGGAGGCCATGAAAGGTGCCCCATTCGAGCCAATCCAGTCGTCAGACATGAAACACTTGTCTTTCAAGACAGCGTTTCTTATGGCTCTTGCTTCAGTGAAGCGCGTATGGGACTTGCAAGCGCTTTCAGTAAGCGCGTCATGCATGGAGTTTGGACCTAATGACTCAAAGGTCATACTCAAACCGAAGCACGGCTACGTGCCAAAATCCCTCAACACACCGTTCAGGGCCCAGGTGATTTCCCTGTCTGCCCTTCCGGTTCTCAATGAGGAAAAGGACGCGAGTCTCCTTTGCCCTGTCAGGGCACTAAGGGCTTATGTGTCCCGCTCGTCTGGTTTCAGACAGACTGAGCAGCTTTTCGTTTAGTTTGGCGGCCGTGCTAAGGGACTTGCCGCTTCGAAACAGAGCCTATCCAGATGGATAGTCGGTGCCATAGCGCTGGCTTACACTTCTAAGGGCCTACAGTGCCCTTTGGGTGTTAGAGCGCACTCCACAAGAGGCATGGCCTCCTCGTGGGCATGGTCTAGCGGGGTTACCCTCCAAGTTATTTGTATGGCCGCGGGCTGGGCCTCGCCGTCTACATTTATTAAATACTATAACCTGGAGGTTCCCGCCTTACAAGCTAAGCTTTTGGCGGTATAAAATTCAGTGCTATCTGCCCGCTGTGCGGCTCGGATACTGATTTTGACCTGCGTATTGCTCACTGACCGGTACAGCAGCTCATTAAAATGTTGACACACATGTGGCCACCCAGTTCAGGCTGAATGTTCACCCTGACGGTATGGTCTATTTGTCACATGATTAGCTCCTTTCAGATGCTATTTTACAGGGAACGATGCTTCTAGCCTCTCTTCCCTCACTCTCTGTGAGTTTATGGTGATTATGCACTATATGCGCCCCGGGCTTCGGCCCCTGGGACTTTGGTGTTGGATCCCTACCAGCACGGCGTGTTGCATTGTGTTCCCCATAGCGTAAGATATTACGCAGTACGAGAGATACTCTCGTAAGAGAACGTACTCGGTTACTAACGTAACCTCGGTTCTCTCTAGAGAGGGAACGAGTACTGCGTATCTTGCCGTGCTTGGAATACGCTCTGGTTCGCTTCGGCGATGAAAACCAACGTAAGAGCAGCTATCGAGCCCATTTATAGGGCGAGACCACGCCCTTTCTGGCGGGACGTGACGATATGGGCGCGAAAGGCCCCCATTCGTCGTGACGTCACGCAGAGCCTCTCTCGATAGGCTGCTGCTTTTGCCGCAGGGCAGCCAATAGGCGCGCGAGCTGTCTCGCCTATGTCTGCTTGCTGCCGCAAAGCGTTTTACATTAATAAAAAAATTAAGGATCATTTTTGGCTTCAATATCTCGTGGAAAAGAGTTTTCCCCATAGCGTAAGATATTACGCAGTACTCGTTCCCTCTCTAGAGAGAACCGAGGTTACGTTAGTAACCGAGTACGTTTTAACCACTGATCTATCTAGAATAACATTATAGATCAGTGGTTTTCACGCAGTTAGTGGAATTGGCAGACGTTCCCTTGTGCATCATGAGCTGTGGTTAGCGTGTCAAAGCATTCTCATGTAGAAATATTCAGCTACAGGCCCGCTACACCAGTTGATTTTCAATTAATATTTCATGTCGATATACAATGGTTGCATATTGTTAAAACTCAACGTGCTATATAGTAAGACTACAGCCTATAACAGTGGCTTAAGGGTCAACGGAAAACAAATGTACTGCGAAAATCGTCTTTAATATTTAAAAACAGACATTTTCAAATTCCAAAGCTTGTATACTATGTATACAATGTCTAGTCAGATAAAAATAAGCATATAATATGAACGCAACTGCGAAATTTCACCCTTTTTTTAACATGAATGAAAATGTTATTAACTTGAAACGCTGTGCGTTGCGTTCATGTAGGCCTAGTCTCTTTTCTGTAGGCTATATAGTTTTCCTCCCATAGAGCATATTATAAAGAAAAAGCTTAACGTCAATGCAGTAAGACGGTGATATTTAAACTCAGTAGCCAATACACCTTCCTGAACATGCAACGCGCGATTGCACGTGAAGCGTTAATGGTTTTCTATGGGTGTTGTTCATAATCTGATGTAATGTTTGCCTCTATAAAGTATGCTTTATTAATAGGGTAGGCCTATATTATTGTGTACTAAATTTGGTGCTTCAATATCACTCTCATTAAGCGTCTTAAATGCGGAAGAGCGCTTGATTACGCTGCCGTTGTCTGTTTTAGCAGAATACTGCCATCTAGTGGTAGCAGGTTTTCTCAGACAGCTGTGCGTGGATCGTGCCAGGCGAAACCCGCGAAATGAAAGTCTCAAAATCCAAATTAATCAAATAGGATCGACTCAGAAACGAGTCAATGAATGCACGCGTGTCACCTGATCCACAAATGCACATCTTTCTTGTTGCATGCACAAATTCTGGCCTACATTAATACAAAATCGAGGTTTTGTATTACCAACTATGTCTCTATTTGTACAAAATGCTGCACATTCATGTGATTTTGGATTTTGCACACACAAGTTGTATTGTATTAGTTTAAATGTAGTGACGCACATTTGTGAATTTGTCAAATAGATGGGTAGTTGTGCACACATTTATAATTAGCACCAGGCCTATTCATTTGTAGTTGTTTGTGTGTGGGTTGTGAAATGCTTAAAAACCGCGAAAAGAAAGTCTCAAAATCCAAATGAATCAAATGAGATCGACAAAGAAAAGACGTCAATGAATGCACGCGCGTCACCTGATCCACACATGCACATCTTCTGTGTTGCATGTGCAAATTATGATACACTAATACAAAGGAAAACATTTGTATTCACAAAAATGTCTCTATTTGTACAAATTGCTTCACATTCATTCAATTTTGAATTTTGCACATGCAAGTGAAAAGGAATGGATAAAACATTTCTGCAACATGTATCAAGTTCATTGATAAGTGTGCTTGCACGTGTTAATCAATTTGATACTATAATCATCCCATAGAAATATTCCCTTCATAAACAAACTCAGCCACTGCGTCTTCAGCGGTTCGGATTTAGAAACATTAAAATGACTGCTGTGTTCCTTATTACACCCAAGAACAGAACACCACTTCGCTTAGGCGCCATTCTGCTCCAGTGTATCAACAATCAATGACGAACTATGATTGACATCTCACTCACGAGCGAGGGCGGGTCTGTGTTGAAACGCTGCTGTCAATCATCAATCGTGGGAGGGGTGTGCGAGCTTGTGACGTCACAGGCTCGAACGGCTCGATTTGAGGCAGGGGAAAACATATAAGGAGATTAAAACAAAACCACTGGATGGATTTTTATTATTATATGATGGCTGTGTACAGGCACTGCCAACACACATTTCAGTACAATCAACTTGTAAAAGTGCATGTACCATTATATGACCCCTTTAGTACAATTTATTTTGGTTTGTCATGCAATTTGGTACACAATAATTAAAATAATTATGATGATCATTGAATCAACATTTATTTATTATTTTTACTATCTTGAAACTACAATCAAATAAGTAAATGGGCGCAATGCCCTCAGGCGATCGTTATACGAATAGACTAATACATTGGAATGAATAAAAAATATTTGATGAAATATACAGGTGATTTTATAAAATATTTTTGAATTATCCAGCTAACTTTGTGAAGATATTACTAATCAGATGTTTCCTTCTGTTCTTTTACAGCAATGGACATTTTTGTTCAACAAAAACTCATCAACTGGAATCTTGAGTGCCTCATTGAAAAATTTGTGATGAACAATTTCGAATTTCAAATTCTCTTTCTTTGTAGGTAATCTTTTTTCACACTTGCATCTAGTGCCAGCCCTACCACTTAAGCAAGTTTGCTACACCATTCACAATAAGATCAAAAACATGAATGGCCAATTTACTTGTCCAAAGTACAAGCACATGACAAGGCTTAGTGTCAAACCCTGTAGGGTGAATCACTTATATTGTAGGGCTGGCATAGGTTACCAGAAAACCACGTCTGTGCCTAGTTGATGTCAGTGTAATTTCATAGATAGTCTTGTTTGTTTGTGTTATCTTCCTTTTAGATGAGCAGATAGATGATGACAGTTTCCTGTTGCTGGATGAGAACACGATTGCAACACTCATCCCCAAAATTGGCGTGCGGTTAAAATTTTAAAAACATTTCAAAGAACTGAAATTTGTAAGTCTATAATGCATTATAGGTGTTTTCGATGCCAAGCTATCATAGTTGACTTGAAACAGTTTTTTACCCACTTAAGAGCAGTCAACAGTATTAACAGTGCTTCCACGCATTTTGAATGCAATCAGCTTGGTTGTCGGAGAACTTTTTTTTATATGAGGTCGTACAGAAGGCAATTACTTCAACACAATAATGCCCACAATGAGACTAACAATGCATCTAGATGTAATGCTGACCAAGCACCCATTTCAACATTTGAGGCACTGGATGCTCAAGAGCATTCATGCATGGAAGAGTCTGACATTGGTGGGGTCAGTGACATGGATGATTTGGAGGAAGAGGATATGACAGATAGGGTAGATCTTTTCCTGGCAAAACTTAAATCAAAGTCTTCACAGACTTTTTCTGCAGTAAATTTTACAGTGCAAGAAACCTCAAGTCTGTTGTCAGATATAGTCTCCAAGCTTCAGGATAGAACTATGTCTTTCCTGAAGGCTCTTGGGGAGGACAAAAGCATAGAGGCACAGGAATTGAACCATCAATTCCAGGCAGCATCTGAGCCTTTCAAAGGCTTAGAGACTGAATATCGGCAAATGAAATATTTTATGCAGTCTGGAAACTTTATTCAGCCAATAGAGGAGCCTTTCCCTGGCATTTCCTATGTTCAGCACATAGATTCCAGCAGTGGTGCAGTAAAACAAATTTCAACGCGTGACATGTTTCAGTGCCACTTAGACCACTCCTAAAAAAGATACTTGAACTACCAGGCATCATGTCCAAGGTTGTTGCATGGCAGAAGAGCACTAATGGTCTCCTGCAAGTTTTTGTGATGGTGAGCTCTGCCAAAACCATGCCCTGTTCTCTCAGGAGGTCTCTATTCCTGTGAATCCACTTGGCTCAAAGACATCTGTCCACAAAGTAGGTTTTATGTATTTTGCCATCAAATGTTTACCAAAAAAGCTGCTTTCCAGCTTATCCTCCCTTTTTCTGCTGGCAGTCTACAAAACTGATGTGGCCAAAATGGCATTAATGCGGTTTTAAAGCCCGCAGTGGAGGACATAAAATCTTTGGAGAAAGATGGTGTGGATATCAAAACACCATCATTTGATGGAAAAGTAAAAGCCAGCATTTGCCAGGTTGTTGGTGATAACTTGGCACTAAATGGAGTTCTTGGATTCACCGAAAGCTTTGCAAGCAATTATGCTTGTCAGTGGTGCCGTGTACCAAAAGACATCCTTAGAGTACAGACTAAGGAAGACTGTGACATTCTTCAGACTGTTGAGTCCAACGAGAGAGACCTCAGTCTTGGCAGTGTCTCAGACACTGGCTTAAAACAAGCAAGTGCCTTTAATGATCTCCACTTTTTTGATGTCAGCAAGAACATAGCACCAGACATTATGCATGACATCTTAGAAGGTGTAGGGTGTTATGAGATGAAATTGATCATAAACTCACTGATTGAGGAAGGACATTTTACATTAGATACATTAAATTGCAGGATCACCAGCTTTGATTACGGCTTCAGTGATGCCCACAACAAGCCTTCTCTGATCACAAATAATTACCTGCATAAAAAAGATGGGACCATGAGACAGACAGCAGCACAGATGTGATGCTTTTTGAGACTTGCTGCCTCTAATGATGGGAGTTCTAGTTCCAGAGTCAAATAGGTTCTGGCAGCTACTGCTTCTCCTCCTTTCCTGCTTGGAATTGATTTTTTAAGTATCTCTCACTGTTGAAAGTACGATCTACTTGAAGTGGCTCATAGAGGAACATCATAGTATGTTCCTTGAGTTGTACCCACAGCAACATCTAAAACCTAAACACCACTTTATGTTGCAGTATCCAAGAGCCATAAGACAGCTTGAGCCATTGATGCAGTATTGGACTATGCGGTTTGAAGCAAAGCATAACTTCTTTAAATGCATAAGCCATGTCACATGCAACTTCAAGAATATCTGTAAAACTATGTCCATTAGACATCAAGTAATGCTGTGTTACAATTTCTTTTCTGGAAATGTCTTTGATCACCC
Organism: Chrosomus eos; assembly: GCA_036326025.1. Taxonomy (NCBI): domain Eukaryota; kingdom Metazoa; phylum Chordata; class Actinopteri; order Cypriniformes; family Leuciscidae; genus Chrosomus; species Chrosomus eos. The sequence continues at coordinate 6,205,900 of CM070839.1, read as the reverse complement.
CATTGAAGTGGGCCCAGGTCACAGCACTATTCTTGCTGACCTTGAGAGATGTCATGATATCCAAGGAGGCTTGGAAAATGTTCCAGCCCACACAGAGATGTATGTACCAGCCTGGGTGAAATTTAAAGGAACGACATATAGGCCAGGTATGACACTTTAGCCCCTTTCACACAGCACTTTGAACCCGGCAAATTGCCGGCAAATTGCCAGCGTGCCTTCTGTGTGAACGCAAACACGACCCGGGATTGATGCCGGGACCGATCCCGTGTTGGGGACCTAGTAACATTGCTGTGTTTAGACCCGGAACGCGCGCTGTGTGAACAAAAGCCAGAACCAATGCCGTAAGGGGTGTGTAATACTAGTGATGACGCATGTGCCATCGCGCGACGCTGTTGCTCTTAGAAGAAAGTTTGTGTTTGTCATCAACAAAGAAAGATTGAAAAAATGTCTGCAACCTGGAATGAAGCAGAGACAGGAGCTCCTCACAATCCGCGCCGAAGCTGCGATCGTTTGCCAGCTCTGTGGAAAGGTGCGCGCGTGCACATGTTTTCGACGCGTACGTTACACGTCTTATCCTGACGTCACGCGGCTTTCCGGGACATTAATGGGTTGTGTGTGAACGCACTCACAGATCCCGGCAAATCCCTGGCTGTGTGAATGAACCGAAATCAAACAATCCCGGGACAAATGCCGGGTCACATTATCCGTGTATTTTCCGGAATCTCTGTGTGAAAGGGGCTTTTTTGTGTCCTACTGTTCAAGTGGTGACCCCCAGTTTGGACGTATAAGACACTGTTTGGCTTTTGACTCCAAACTGAAATTTGTGATTCAAAAGTTTGAAACTGTTGGATTTGAAAGGCATTTGTTTGCCTATGCTGTGCAATACACTCATGTCTTCACATGTATTGATGTCACTGACCTCACTGATCATTATCCCCTCCATGCTGTTCAGTCATTCAGAAAAAAATGACGATTGTTTCTATGTATCTCTCCGATACAGGGTGTTTTAATTATCTGAAAACAATGAAATTCATTTTTTGTTTGAAACAGTCGAATCAAAATTAACTTTTTTAGTATTCAGGGTTACTTAGTTAGGGGAGAGATCAGGCAAGCTTCATCATTATCTGGCTCCCAGCATGCATACAGTTCTTAGAAACAGGAGCCTTCTTCACAAACCAGATACGGAGACAGGGGTCAGGACCTGTACAGCTTTGGCATAGAATGTTTGCACAATTCAAGCTTGGCAGTTGAGTGAGTGGAAAAAATGCAAAGTGAAATATGCTTTAATTCAGTTTTAATGTACTCTAGTGCTCTAGTGTTTTTTTTTACGAGGGCCGCACGATATAAAAAAAATACTGACAATGCAATATTTTGGTTTTCTGCTGCATATTTTGCGATATGAAAACAATTTTCACCAGATGAGCTCTATTTGTAAAGAATTAATCATTAATCAATACAATAGAAGGTTCAGTGTTGATTCATTTCTGTTGTAAAAAAGTTATTAATTTAGTTTATTTATCTATATAGCCATTCTGGTGATGTCATCGTCCAGCTCAGTTCAGTTCTCATATAATGGTGTCAATGACAGATCAAAAGTATTGTTGAATATTAAGTTCCTATACTTGACATAACGATTCTAAAACAATATACTGTATCGTGCAGTTTTTAATGTACAGCAGTAGAAAACTGTTTGAATACCATATTTGCTTAAACAGTTTTTTTTTTATTCATTTTGTAGAATAGTATCCCACCACACTCTAGCATTGCTCCTGAAAATACGCAGCCAAGCACTGCACCTGAAAATACAGAGTAAACATTTGGACGCACTTCTTCTGAAAATACAGAGTCAACATTTGAACGCACTTCTTCTGAAAATACAGTCTCAACATTTGAACGCACTTCTTCTGAAAATACAGTCTCAACATTTGGACGCACTTCTGAAAATACAGAGTCAACATTTGAACGCACTTCTTCTGAAAATACAGAGTCAACATTTGAACGCACTTCTTCTGAAAATACAGTCTCAACATTTGGACGCACTTCTTCTGAAAATACAGTCTCAACATTTGGACGCACTTCTTCTGAAAATACAGAGTCAACATTTGAACGCACTTCTGAAAATACAGTCTCAACATTTGGACGCACTTCTTCTGAAAATACAGAGTCAACATTTGGACGCACTTCTTCTGAAAATACAGTCTCAACATTTGGACGCACTTCTTCTGAAAATACAGTCTCAACATTTGGACGCACTTCTTCTGAAAATACAGTCTCAACATTTGGATGCACTTCTTCTGAAAATACAGTCTCAACATTTGGACGCACATCTTCTGAAAATACATAGCCAACATTTGTTCTTCAGCTTGTTCCATATGATACGCATGTATGTTTCTAAAACTAATTTGAATTAGATATGACAGTCTTCTTGTAAAATAACATGAAATATACTATTTGCATTTAAAAAGACAACTCTGCTATGTACCCCAGGATATCCGTGCAGTACTGATGAAAGCCCCACATGGACCCTCTATTGTGGAGAGCCTAGAGAGTAATAAAATTACCACCCAGCAAAGGCGTGCAATGGTGCGAATTATTGTTGCTCATCTTATTGACAGATATGCATTAAGACAGGCATTAAGCTGGTTTAGATCGTACTTATCTGACCGCTACCATTTTGTCTGTTTAAATGAGGAAAAATCGAAGATAACATCAGTAGACTATGAAGTGCCGCAAGGATCTGTCCTAGGCCCTCTGCTATTCTCAATATATATGCTGCCACTTGGTAATATTATAAGAAAACATGGAATTAATTTATACTGTTATGCTGATGACACTCAATTATCTCATCACGACCAGATGAAAACACTAACTTCTCTAACTTGACTGGCTGTTTTTTTGTTTGAGAGCATATTAAAGTGAAGCTGGAAGAGGTTTTGTTGAAAAGAAGAATGTTTTGGAGTTTTGAGTTTATTTATTAAAAGAAACCAGTGACTTGATCTCTGCCTGGACTCGATTTGTGCACACTTTGGTGATACCCTACCTCTCCCGATGCCACATATGGTGGAGAATGCAGTTCTAATGGTGTGACTGCTGATGTCCAACAGAGACTGGGAAGATCTGACGGAGAAATTTGCTAAGCTAAGTACAAAAGAACACAACATTAAAATGGAGGAGTTGTTGAAAGCGTTTTTAGAATCTAACCAAATCCAACAACAAACTAATGCTGCGTTAGTAGAAGAACAAAGACGTGCAAATGACTTGAAAACAAGAGAGCTTCAATTAAGAATGAACCAAGAAAGCAACAAAGTTAGAGCTAGTGACTTCATTCCTAAAATGGGGGTCACTGATGACGTGGAGGCATACTTGTATGCTTTTGAGACAACAGCGCATAGAGAAAAGTGGCCAAAAGAACAGTGGGCCAGGATATTGGCACCATTTTTATCAGGTGAATCACAAAAAGCTTTTTTGGATTTGGACCCTACAAATGCAAATGATTATGATGGTTTGAAAAAAGAGATCCTCAGCAGAAATGGTCTCACCTCATTTGGAATGGCCCAGCGAGTACATGAATGGGGTTTTCAAAAAGACCAACCTCCCCGTGCACAGTTTCATGAACTGATGCGCCTGACGAAGAAGTGGCTGCAACCTGAAAAGAGCACAGCAGCAGCTGTGGTCGAGAAAGTGGTGGTAGATAAGTATTTAAGAGCAAAGCAAAAGCAAAAAAAATTAGTCAGCCAGAGTAACCCAATAACGGCAGAGGAGTTAATAGAGTCAGTTGAAAGATATCAAGCTAATGTAAACATGTTAAGTTACCGGACACCAGTTAACTCTCCTCCACAGACGAGGAAGACATCCAAAGGTCGGTCGACACAGTGGTTTAGCCAGAGGAAGGGGAACATCAGTCCCTATGAACAACAAAAAGCATTGCCAGATTACGGTCCTCGAACATGATACAAATGTGGGGAACTTGGTCATATTTCTTGGCAGTATGACAAACCAGATGAACCCATGCCAACAGCAGATTCTTCAGGGAGCAAGCAGACTAATTTCTTTGCTGCATTGATGGGAGCTACAAACTTCCCAGCCATGGCCTGCCCTGTGAAGATAAATAGCCAGGATGTGGAGGCTTTGTTAGACTCAGGGAGCATGATTACCTTGGTCCACAAGTCACTAGTCAACCCAGCAGAGATCTCTCAGGAAGATACTGTGCCTGTGTCTTGTGTGCATGGAGACACTCAGAAATACCCAACAGCTGAATTAACCCTCATCACCACCAAAGGGAGATGTGATGTTAAAGCAGGAGTAGTGGACTCATTGCCAGTAAGTGTGCTCATTGGCAGGGATTGTTCAGTGTTCCATTCTTTGTGGCAAGACATATCGGAAAAAAAGATGAGAGATACCGAAAGGCCTAGAGGTAAAATCAAATCTAGGGGAGACTCTGCCCAAGGGATTCAGGATGTAAAATATATGACCAAATGTTGTTTTCCAGTTCAGACTCGTGCAGAAATAAGGGATGTTCCGGAGGAGACTGAGACCACTTCTGAGAAGGAGTCATCACAAGAGAGCATGGGTGAAACTGGAATCAAAGCAGAGGCTGTGCCGTTAAGAGGACAATACGGTACGTCACAGTTGAATGACCAAACATTGACTAATGCACTGAGAAATGTCAGAATGGTGGAAGGGGTAGATAAGAAACAGGGACACCTTACATACCCTTACTTTGCGGTAAAAAACGGTCTGCTTTATCGAGTAAACAAAAGTGGAGAGGACATCCAGGAACAGCTTCTAGTTCCAAAGTCTCATAGATCAACAGTGTTACATCTATCTCACACCCACCAACTTGGAGCCCACTTAGGGGTCAATAAAACTAAAGAGAGGATTCTTCAGCGTTTCTTTTGGCCCGGCATTCATAAAGAGGTAGAAAACTACTGCCGTAGCTGTCCAGAATGTCAACAAGTAGCACCAAAACCCACAGAGCGGAACCCCTTAATTCCCCTGCCAATAATTGAGACACCGTTTGATAGAATTGGAATGGATATTGTGGGACCCCTTCCCAAGAGTTCTAGGGGACATCAATACATTTTAGTGATGCTGGATTATGCTACTCGATATCCTGAAGCTGTTCCCCTGCGAAAAGCCACAGCCAAACAGGTGGCCAAAGAGCTCTTTCTCCTCAGTAGTAGGGTAGGGATCCCAAAAGAGATACTAACAGATCAAGGGACCCCCTTCATGTCAAGTGTTGTTAAGGAGATGAGTAGCCTGTTGAAAATCAAACAACTCAGAACCTCAGTTTACCATCCCCAAACAGATGGACTTGTAGAGCGCTTCAATAGAACGCTCAAGCAGATGCTACGCAAAGTCATTGATAAAGATGGACGAAACTGGGACCAGCTTCTACCCTACCTTCTGTTTTCACTGAGAGAGGTACCCCAGGCCTCTACGGGATTCTCCCCTTTTGAATTGCTCTACCCACACAAGCCAAGAGGTCTCTTAGACATTGCCAAAGAATCGTGGGAAGAACAGCCCTGTCCACATAGGACTCTAATTGAGCATGTGGAAACTATGAGAGAGAGGATGGCAGCAGTGTTCCCCATTGTCAGAGAGCACATGGAAAAGGCCCAAAGGGAACAACAAGCCACCTACAACCGTGCTGCACAACCTAGGGAGTTCCAAACAGGAGATAAGGTGTTGGTGCTCATACCCACTGCGGAAAGCAAGTTCCTCGCCACCTGGCAAGGGCCATTTGAAATAGCAGAGCGAGTTGGAGAAGTAAATTATAAAGTGAATCAGCCAGGTAAGAGGAAGTTACAACAAATTTACCATGTTAACCTTCTGAAAAAGTGGCATGCAAGAGATGCATTGTTTGGTGGAGGCCTAACCACAGGGAAGGTTAATGGTCCAAGAGAAGAAGTCCAAGTCAGTCCAGACCTGACACCACAACAGCTACAGGAAACATTGGAGTTAGTAGAGTGGAATAGAGATGTTTTTTCTTCTGAGCCTGGTCCACCCACATGATCCAACATGAAATCCGCACGATACCTGGCAAAGTCATACACCAACGTCCATACAGAGTCCCTGAAGCCCGGCGGGAAGCTATCAAAGAGGAGGTAAGAAAAATGCTAAAACCAGGGGTCATTGAAGAATCTCAGAGTGCCTGGTCAAGCCCTATTGTGCTGGTTCCCAAGCCAGATGGAACAATAAGATTTTGTAATGACTTCAGGAAACTAAATGAAGTGTCACAGTTTGATTCTTATCCAATGCCACATGTAGATGAGTTGATTGATCGGCTGGGGAAGGCCAGATTTATTACCACCCTTGATTTAACCAAAGGTTATTGGCAGGTTCCTCTTTCTCCAGCATCCAAAGAAAAGACAGCCTTTGCTACCCCAGAGGGGCTATACCATTATGTTTGTCTAACGTTCGGCCTGCATGGGGCACCAGCGACTTTTCAGAGGCTGATGGACCGCGTCCTCCGACCTCATCAAAGGTATGCTGCAGCATATTTAGATGACGTGGTGGTGTATAGCCGGGATTGGGAAACCCACTTAATGCAAGTACAGAAAGTGTTGGATTCAGTAAGAGAGGCGGGCCTCACTGCTAACCCTAAAAAGTGTAAACTAGCCTTCTGTGAAACAAACTACCTGGGATACACCATAGGACGAGGCCTCGTTAAACCTCAAGAGCCCAAAATCAAAGCCATACAAGACTGGCCTAGGCCATCTACGAAGACCCAAGTTCAATTCAATTCAATTTAAGTTTATTTGTATAGCGCTTTTCACAATACACATTGTCTCAAAGCAGCTTTACAGAAAGTGCATTTCAGAAATGTACAAAGAAAAATACAGTTAGTTAATCATGTATAAATTTAGGCATAACATATCGCCGGTGTTTAGTCGTCTCTTCACAGGCGTCGAGTCGTCTCTCCACAGGCGTTTAGTCGTCTCATCACAGGTGTTGGGGCATCTGAAGTCTCCGTGAGAGGCTGGATACAAACTGGAGCTGACGAACGCTAATTACCTCGGGACTAGCGTCCCGAGATAACAGCAGAAAGACAGATGGGAAATAATTAGCATAGCTGATGTTCATAATGTTAATGCATTCGAACTGATTCAGAAGTAGTATAAAAGGTAAGCATTAAGTGAATGCTTGGTTAAAGAGATGCGTCTTTAATCTAGTTTTAAACTGGGACAGCGAGTCTGAGTCTCGAACAATATCAGGAAGGCTATTCCAGAGTTTAGGAGCTAAATGTGAGAACGCCCTCCCTCCTTTAGTAGACTTAGATATCCTAGGAACGACCAGAAGCCTCGAATTTTGTGATCTTAAAGAGCGCGATGGATTGTAGGGCGATAGAAGGTCTGTTAAATACACAGGAGCTAAACCATTTAGAGCTTTATAAGTCAATAGTAATACTTTGTAATTGATACGGAACTTAATAGGTAACCAGTGTAGAGATGATAAAATTGGTGTTATATGATCATATTTTCTTGATCTAGTAAGAACTCTAGCGGCTGCATTTTGGACTAACTGTAGCTTGTTTATTGAGGATGCAGGACAACCAGCTAATAAAGCATTACAGTAATCTAGTCTCGAGGTCATGAATGCATGAACTAACTTTTCTGCATCTGAAACAGATAGCATGTTACGTAGCTTAGCAATGTTTCTAAGGTGGAAAAAGGCTGTTCTTGTAACATATGATATATGATTTTCGAAAGTCAAGTTGCGGTCTAGCATAACACCCAGGTCTTTTACTGTAGTGGATAAAGTAACAGGACATCCTTCTAAATTAAAGTTGTATTGTAAGGGATTTTGTGGGTAGTTTTTTGGACCAATAAGTAATACCTCCGTTTTATCTGAATTTAATAGCAGGAAATTACACGTCATCCAGCATTTTATATCTTTTAGACACTCTGTCAAGTTAGATAAGTTAGTGTTTTCATCTGGTCGTGATGAGATATACAATTGAGTGTCATCAGCATAACAGTGAAAATTAATTCCATGTTTTCTTATAATATTACCAAGTGGCAGCATATATATTGAGAATAGCAGAGGGCCTAGGACAGATCCTTGCGGCACTCCATAGTCTACTGATGTTATCTTCGATTTTTCCCCATTTAAACAGACGAAATGGTAACGGTCTGATAAGTACGATCTAAACCAGCTTAATGCCTGTCCCTGAACACCAGTGTAGTTTTGTAGTCGATCTAAGAGTATTTTATGATCTATAGTGTCGAACGCAGCACTAAGATCAAGTAGAACTAGTATTGAGATACAGCCTTGGTCAGAGGCTGAGAGTAAATCATTTGTAATTTTAACTAGCGCAGTTTCTGTGCTATGATGCGGTCTGAATCCCGACTGAAATTTTTCGTAGATATCATTTTCTTGCAAGAAAGAGTATAATTGAGCGGACACAATTTTTTCTAGTATTTTAGACATAAATGGAATATTTGAGATGGGTCTGTAATTTGCTAGGTTATTTGGATCTAATTGCGGTTTCTTAATGAGAGGTTTTATTACTGCCAGCTTGAATATTTTTGGAACGTGACCTAAAAATAAAGACGAGTTAATAATATTGAGAAGAGGCTCTTCCACTACAGGTAACACTTCTTTAAGTAGTTTAGTGGGTATTGGATCTAATAAACATGTTGTTGGTTTAGATGCAATGATAAGTTTATTTAGTTCTTCCTGTCCTATAGTTGTAAAGCGGTGTAGTTGTTCTAGAGGGGCCATAATTGAGGCCGAGTCATAAGACACCATAGAGGATTGTACATTTACAATTGTGTTTCGGATGCTTTCTATTTTCTCATTGAAGTAATTCATAAAATCATTACTACTATATTGTAACGGAATATTTTGCTCTGGAGATGTCTGATTATTTGTTAGTCTAGCCACGGTGTTAAATAAAAACCTTGGATTATTTTGGTTATTTTCAATTAGTTTGCGGATATGCTCAGCCCTGGCTGATTTTAGAGCCCTTTTATAACGTGACATACTGTCTTTCCACGCGATTCTGAAGACCTCTAAATTAGTTCGTTTCCATTTACGCTCTAAGTTACGAGTTTCTCTCTTGATAGCATGCGTAGCACTGTTGTACCATGGTGTTTTAGTTTTCTCTCTAACCTTTTTTAATCTAATTGGTGCAACAATATCTAGTGTACTAGAGAAAATGTTGCTCATACTGCTAGTCATTTCCTCTAGTTCATCTGTTTGTTTGGGTTTACTGAGCAGCTGAGATAGATCAGGTAAGCTATTTGAGAATCTATCTATAGTGGTTGGAAGGATTGTTCTGCCTGGTCTATAACGTGGTGCAACATGACAAATTTCAGCAGTGCGTATTATGCAAGTTACCATGTAATGATCAGTGAGATCGTCACTTTGCGGTATAATATCTATATCGGTTGGATCGGTTCCATATGAAATAATTAAATCTAGTGTATGATTTAGACGATGAGTGGGACCACTGACGTTTTGCTTCACCCCAAAAGAGTTTAATAGATCTGTAAACGCAGCCCCTAACGCATCATTTGTATTATCTACGTGTATGTTAAAGTCGCCAATAATTATTGCTTTATCGACATTGACCAATAGGTCTGAGAGAAAGTCTGCAAAATCTTTTAGGAAATCAGTATATGGCCCTGGAGGTCTATATACGGTAGCCAAGGCTAGAGATAATAAGGATTTCTTTCTTACATCTAAGAGCGTAACATTTAGCACAAGTACTTCAAACGAATTAAACCTATGACAAGTTTTCTGAGTAACATTAAGAATATCTCTATAGATTGTTGCAACACCGCCGCCACGACCGATCAGACGGGGCTCATGCTTATAACAGTATCCTGGTGGAGTAGACTCATTTAGACCGAAATAATCATTTGGTTTAAGCCAGGTTTCAGTAAGGCACAGAACATCGAAATTATTATCTGTGACCATTTCATTTACAATAACCGCCTTAGGTGTGAGCGATCTAATGTTTAGAAGACCTAGCTTTAGAAATTGTTTTTGTTCACTGATATTTAGATTTTCTGGTTTAATTACAATAATATTCTTGCTAGATCTTACAGTAGATTTGTTGTTTGGCTTCACTAAGCGAGGAATAGACACAGTTTCTATATAATGTTCTACATTGGTACTTATATCAATTATGTTGGGACAGCAAAGACTATGATTTGGACTTTGACTTACTAGTCAGATGGTGTGTAGCGTCTTGGAGATGTTGTCCGACAGAACAGCCGCTCCGACTCTGCTGGGGTGCAGACCATCAGGACGGTACAGCCTAGGTCGCTCCCAAAACAGATTCCAATTATTTACAAAGAGCAGTTTCTGTTCATTACACCATGACATTAACCATTCATTTAAAGCAAATAATCTACTAAACCTTTCTTGTCCAAGTCGGTACGTGGGAAGCGGTCCAGACACGACGATCGTTGCTCTAGGCGATGTGCTGCGTACCGTCTCGATCAGGCTCCTGTAGTCCTTCTTCAGAACCTCCGTCTGCCGCAGCCTGATGTCATTCGTTCCCGCGTGCAGCACGACAGCTCCGACGCGCTCGTCACCGTTCAGGATCTCGGGAACCTGCGCAGCGACATCAAGAACACGAGCACCAGGAAAGCAGTGAGTGCGCACCTTACCTTTACCCGAGGTAGCACGGACATGGCGGACCATGGAAGTGCCGATGATCACGGCGTCGTCGCGTTCCGACTCGCGAAGAGGGGAGAAGCGGTTCCGGGTGGAGATCTCGAAGACCGGGAGGGGCGGAGAGGTTCTTGCTCTGGTCCTGGCTCGTGTCGTGACCCAGGGTGCAGGAGTGATTGAAGGCAGAGATGATCGCGTCCTCCTGGGCAGAGAAACGCACGGAGTAGACGAAGTCGGAGTCAAAGTCACAAAGTTACTAACCACTGACTTGTGAGCATCGGCGCGTGATGTTTCAAGGGCTGATCGCCGATCTCGCAGCTCGGCTTGCTTCTCCAGCAGAACACGAATCTGCTTCTCCACCGACTCCAGCTCCAATCGTACCGAAATCAGCTCGAATGTGTCCTCACCTGCACTCAGAGGTAACGTTAGACACACATCCGATATGTTCGCCATTTTAACAGATGAACAGTAAATTAGTAGTAATAGTAAACAGTAAAGTAAATCCGATTGTTGTTGTTTTTTATAAGGAATAGTATCGAGGATAAGTTCACATGATATAAAAATAGAAAGTGCCTGTTTACAATTGAGTGGTAAAGAAGAAAATCAAGGATTAATGAATCAATTCGATGGAGCTCCAAACACAAACACAGACCGCACGCGCATGTGCTTATGCCCCGTTGATGCAGGCTCTAAGCACAATCAACGTGTGTCTGTACTTTCAGAGAAGCTTTCAGAGAAACGGGTCTAAAATGAGACGCTCGAGGCCACGCGTGAAATGCTAGCGGGCTAAAGGCTAGTAGCCGAGATTCGGAAAGTTGGATCTAAGTAGCGATATCAAAGCAATCCGATTGTTTTTTATAAGGAATAGTATCGAGGATAAGTTCACATGATATAAAAATAGAAAGTGCCTGTTTATAATTGAGTGGTAAAGAAGAAAATCAAGGATTAATGAATCAAATCGACGGAGCTCCAAACACAAACACAGACCGCACGCGCATGCGCAGATAACCAAGTTAAGTCCTTCCTGGGCCTGGCCAATTACTACAGAAGGTTTGTCCCTAACTTTGCTAGTCTGGTTGCTCCCCTTACAGAAATGACCACAAAACAACACTCCAGGATGGTGAAATGGTCCGAAAAGGCAGAGGACTCGTTTGCACAACTAAAGAGGGCCCTGACATCTCATCCTGTCCTGGTGGCACCTGATTTTAAGAAGTCTTTTATAGTACACACGGATGCATCAGAGGTGGGTCTTGGGGCAGTATTATCCCAAACGCAAGAGGGAGCAGAACATCCGGTTTTGTATATAAGTAGGAAGTTGGCAAAGCATGAGAAAAATTATTCCACATTGGAAAAAGAATGTTTAGGAGTCAAATGGGCGTTGGAGACCCTTCGGTACTACCTTCTAGGGCGGACGTTTGTCCTGGTAACAGACCATGCCCCGTTACAGTGGATGGCAAGGAATAAAGAGACCAATAGGAGGGTAACTCGATGGTTCCTAAGTCTCCAAGCATTTAATTTCTCTGTCGTTCACAGACCCGGACCTTCCCATGGCAACGCTGATGCCCTCTCATGACGAGATGCCCTCTACACCTTCTCCCCGCAACCAAGAGCCACAGAGCAGAGAAGGGGGGTGTGTGGCATCATGAGAGGGTATGTCATAGAGGCAAGGTATGTGCCATCTAGGTGGTTACAGCATGGGGACTACAAACCAAGATGGCCACCTCGTTCCGGACTACAGTGACCAGGTTCCTCAGCGGTGGGGACACAGCTGTTGTGAGTGAAGGAGAAAAGCTGTTAATGAGCTGAGAAGAGAGAGACTGGCTGTTTTTTTGTTTGAGAGCATATTAAAGTGAAGCTGGAAGAGGTTTTGTTGATAAGAAGAATGTTTTGGAGTTTTGAGTTTTTATTAAAAGAAACCAGTGACTTGATCTCTGCCTGGACTCAATTTGTGCACACTTTGGTGATACCCTACCTCTCACGATGCCACAACGCATACACGCGGATAGCTCAAAATGCGTATAAATAACACGCCACTTGACTTGAAAGTGGCGTGTATGTTTACGCAAAAGTCATGATGTCATGTTGAAACAGAAAAGTAACATTTAGTTTTGAATTACATAATCGATTCGTTGCGACGCGGAAATGTTTGAGTATAAAAAAAAAGTTTGAGTTGAGCGCGGAGCACACTCGGTCTCTCACGCACTGTCGCTCAATCGGGAGTTCGCATTTGACAAAAGCGAAACGAACTCTGCGAGCTAGCCCGAGAGAGACCGAGTGTGTCCGATAACGTGCACGAGAGAGTGTAGCTATGTCCCAATGTCAAGGCTGTATCCTCCGAAGGCCGCAGACTTCGAAGGATGCAGCCTATTCGTCCTTCGAAGGACGCACCATGTAGCCTTCGTAGGATTTCCTAATTGCGCATCCTGGTGTTCAAGGGGAGGGACTTGGCTCTCTATATACACTAATGACAAGGTCTCTAGAAAGGTGTTTGGTTTATTTCATCCAATTAAAATGTAGCAAACTTTTCTCCATGGTCAAAGCGCAGCCTCACTATAAAACTGGCCCTGGAATGCCCTAGATTAGAATATGCCGTTAATACCCTTTATCCAGAATTACATGTGCTGATGTAAGTTAACCAATATGACTTTATATTTTATCTACCTTTCAACAGCTTCAACTTTGTCTCCTGAGAGGGCATCTCAACTAAAAGAATGGCTAAAAAATAATACCAGACCACAGGACCAAGTGGAACAGTAAATGAGAGAAACTGCTCCTTTTAGTGCTCATTGGATTCGTGAGAATGGCTCCAAGCCAATAAATTTTATCAGAGTTCCCTCGTCTTATGGACACCCCAGGCATATAATTTTAACTCAATGGGCCCTATTTTAATGATCTGAAATGCAAGTGTCAAAGCGCATAGCGCAAGTAACTTTGTGGGCGGATCCCGGCGCTGTTGCTATTTTCCCGGCGGGATAAATGCCTCTTGTGCCTGGCGCAAATCTAAAAGGGGTTGGTCTGAAGTAGCTTCATTATTCATAGGTGTGGTTTGGGCATAACGTGAAATAAACCAATCAGAGCGTCATCCAACATACCCTTTAAGAAAAGGTGCGCATGTTGCATGGCGGATTGTTATTATTATGGCGCATTTACCAGGCGCACTTCAGAATCGGTTCACAGCCGAGGAGATCGATGTTCTCGTCAGGGCCGTAAAAGAAAGAGAATTGACATTGGAGATGGGACAAACCCACCCAAATCAACAGAAAAAAATATGAGAAAGCTCAACTTAACTGGTAAGTTAAGAGTAAGGTTTTTAATGTACTTACATTATGGTAAAGGTGATTTCGCAGTCTTCAGATTTTTTTTTCCTGGTTCTTGATGAACAAACTAATTTGTCAGATGTCCTTATATACATATGAGTCTTGCCACTATTGGGCAAACAGGTCTGATCCGTCATTAGTACAATTTGCCTGAAAAATTTGGGTAAATGTGTAAGCTAGATTTATGCCTATTTTTTCACATCTTCATGGAGACCACAATGATTTCCCTCGTGTGGTAATATATTTCCTTGTTATAATGTTTGATTTGCAAAAATAAAAACTGCTGTATCTGTGTTGATGAGAGAATCAAAGTGTGCGCGTTGTGCACCCACTAGGCCACTACATTATGGGCAAGCATGCGCGCTTAAAATAGCATTATGAACAGGGTGCAAAATAGGAATGATACATGCGTCAGTGTACAAAGTAATTTGCGCCGGGTGCAAGATAGAGCCCAATATCTTCTTAACTGTCTCTTGTTTGAAGGATATTATTTTTATTAACATTAATTATGATAAAATGCTAGCCTCACAATCAGTATTTAAAAAAAAAAGACAAAAATATAAATGACTTTTTTTTCTCTCCCAAAAACAGATATCTCAGGACTTCAGTATACTTCACCCTGATGCTGCAGACAAAATGTGCTTATCCTGGTTGCCTGTCCTTGCTGACAAGATCCTGGCCTTTGCTAAAAGAGATGGACGACAGATGGATGTCCTCAATTATTTAATCTGTCTGCAGGTTAGGAGAATTTTTAAAAATTAAAAACAGATGAAACTATTGCATTTAAAGGGGTCATGAATTGCCTTTTTTTACAATGTTCCCTGAGGTCCTTTTATAGTGTTAGTAAGCACAACATTGGAAAACTTAGTACAACAGGATCACTTGGAATAAAAATACATATATATCTGTAAATCTGTTCTCACTCCCTTCACTTATGTGCCTGTGGGCATGAAGAGGCTATGATCTATTTCTGTGCAGACAGTCTTGCACTGATGTTCCTTTGCGTAATAAACAATCTAATATTGTTTATCTAATATTGTTCAATCTAATAAATAGGTACTAGTATCTATTGAATAAGTACTAGTATCTACTGAATAAGTACTAGTATCTAATGAATAAGTACTAGTATCTAATGAATAAGTACTAGTATCTATTGAATAAGTACTAGTAGCTAATGTATAAGTACTAGTATCTATTTAATAGGCACTAGTGTCACAAGGTGACAAATCCAGCGGAACTTATTTCCGCTAGGAGTGCGTTCCCCCGGGACGATTTCACTGACACACCGCGCTGGTTTGCTTGTTGTCAGTTGCCATGACAGCGGCAGCTGATTAGCTAAGCGGTACCAGGTGCGGGTGTTTGGTGTGGGGATGTGTGATTGGGAAACACGGCTTTGAGACGCAGTTAAAAGGAGAAGGAAACGGCATTCGAGGGTGGTACTCCCCCGGGAGAAAGTCGATTACTTTGGCAGTGGTTTGGATTCGCTGGGATCTCTTGGGGCGGCTGTGAGGATCTGTCTGTAAAGGGGTGCAACGGTGATTGAGGAAGTGCAAGCTGGAACGGGAATTGGATGTGAAGTGAGTGCCTTGTAGAGATCGAGTCAGGATTGGAGAATGCCATCACTCGAGAGAGAGAAAGATAAGTAAGGAAACACTGTATCCGTGTGCATGCATGTCTTACACTGGATTGGATAAGGAATTGAGAAGTGTGTGGACCACAGATATAATTACCACTAAGAGTGTGCACTGATTCATCTTTGAAACCCTGATATCTTCTTCGGAGTGTGAAAGAGTGTTGACTACGCTGTGTCTCAGGCGATGCGAAATTCTCTGCATCTCATCCGCTTCTGGGGGTTGATTCGGCGTAGCAGCGGAGAGATTGAACGCTGGGTGAGTGCTGGCCTTATTGCACTAATATTTGAGAGTGGATTGCAGTATCTGAATTGAAGTGTTACACAGTATCGGACTTGACGTGCAGTTGCAGTGTGTGGATATTCATGTTATTTAACCGCCAGTACCCTCCAGTTCACATTCTCACCGGTGTTCGCAGAACGAGCCCTCAGGTTGGATGTGTATGTTCCACTTCGGCCACCAGGTCCCATGATATGGGAGAGGAGTGTGATTGTCTTGTTTAACTTGTCCTGTTTATCCAAATAGAACGTTCCTCTGCCACCGCCGTCTTGTGTACTGCCTGATCGGAGGAAAGACACACCCCAGTCTGAGTGTTGCCGTGGGAACCGCCCAGTCCAGCCCAGTCCAGCCGTAAGCCGATCCTCCATGTTATGAAGGGATTATGTTCATTCTTGCATCAAAGGCTTTGTCTATTTAAATAGAAGATTCGTCCGCCTTGGCCGTCTTGGGTGCTGTCGTCCCAGAGGAGAGACACATCCCAGCCACTACACCGCTGGTTCAGAACCACCCGCCCCAGCCGTGAGTCCCTATTTCACTGAAATAGAATTGAACCTGCCAACTTGTTTCTGTCTCGAATTAGAGGATATCCTTGTCTCTGGCTGGAGCCGTCAAGGGTGGAGAGGCACCCGGAAGACCCTTCACCTGCTGTGCAGTAACGTCACGGAGGAGACTTGCTTACCCTACTACTTACCTGCTACCCACCTGTCCTGTGGAGAGAGTTCCCTTCTGGCCCGTGGTCCCGGCCCTGGCCTGCCTGAACCGTCGTCCAGCCGTAAGTCCCTATTTCGCCGAAATAGAATTGAACCTGCCAACTTGTTTCTGTCTCGAATTAGAGGATATCCTTTTCTCTGGCTGGAGCCGTCAAGGGCGGAGAGGCACCCGGAAGACCCTTCACCTGCTGTGCAGTAACGTCACGGAGGAGACTTGCTTACCCTACTACTTACCTGCTACCCACCTGTCCTGTGGAGAGAGCCCCCTTCTGGTCCGTGGTCCCGGCTCTGGCCTGCCCGAACCGTCGTCCGCCTGTATTACGTCGAAGAGAGCCTCCTTACCGCATTACGTACCTGCACGCCAGACGGGCGTTCGACTCCCCCCCCCCCCCCCCCCCCCTCTGTGGCTGCCAGGAACCCGGGCCCCTGCGGTGAACCCCTCGGTCCCCTCCTCCCTGGAAAGAGAGACGAAGCCCGTATTAAGACTTTTTAACCTTTGCTTTTACTCAATAAAGATTGTTACTTTTAGAAATTCTCCTTGTCTGTTTGGTCTCTGGCACGCTCCTCGAGGTTGTCCTGGGTTCGAGGGGTGGGTGCAGTCTGGCTTGGCCCCCCCCCGACCTGTGACACTAGTACCTAATGGAAAACTACTAGTATCTAATATATATGTACGGCTTGCCATATAGGTACAAATTAGTAACTAGTATCTATTTAATATGAATAAGTACTAGTATCTAATGAATAAGCACTAGTAACTAATAAATAAGCACTATCTAATAAATAAGGACTAGTATCTAATAAGTACTAGTATCTAATAAATAAGGACTAGTATCTAATGAATAACTACTAGTATCTAATAAATAAGGACTAGTATCTTTAAAAAGGTACTAGTACCTTAAGAATAAGCACTAGTATCTAAAGAAAAGGCACTATAGTATCTAAAGAATAAACACTAGTTGCTAATGAATAAGTACTAGTACTTAATGGAATAGATACTAGTATCTAAAAAATAAGCACTAGTAGCATGAAAATAGAGACAGTAGGTTAAAATGATTAAATGTTAAAACGGCTTGCCATATATTTCCATGGCAAGAATTGCATGCATGTAAGCATCTTTATTAAAGTAAATTAGTGTGAATCTCTCTCACACATAAATCTTTCATCAACAATAACCTACTAATTTTAAGCATGATCATAAACATAGAAATGCATGGCAAACATTGCATGTTGCCAATATTTTTGAGAGACCCCCAGGCTAATGCTAATGAATACAATTTGTGTCATGCTGGAAACATGGAAACATTTTCTGGTGTTTTTTTTTTTTTTTTTTTTTTTTTTTTTTTTTTTTTCTCCGTTTAAAGCCAATGCAGCTGCTTTCTTCTTCCAAATAAGGAAATTTACCCACTTCTATTTTGACTATGGCGGGGAGGGTAAATTACTTGCACAATAATTAGCACTAGTTATAATGACGTTTGAGATATCTTTAACTTTCATTCTGACTAGTCAAAACTGAATTACAGATATCTGCAATTGTCATTTCAGATGTGTGACGAGTTGAATGACGTTTTCAATGACGTCATTGCAGATATCTGTAATTCAGTTTTGCCTAGTCAAAACTGAATTACAGATATCTCTATCTGTCATTTCGACTAGTCACAATTACGTTACAGATATCTTAAATGACAATTCCAACTATCCAAAATGTAATTACGATTAGTCAGAAAGGCGTTGTTGATATCTACAATGTTAATTCCGGATAGTCAAACTTAGCTTTAAATATTAAAAGGGTTTGCTATAACCGTCTCCATTTACTTTGCATTGCGAGAGGCTGCCTGCCTCCTTGCCTCCCAAAACAATGTCTAAAAGCTGCTGTGTGATAAGGTGTACAGCAAACAAGCTAAATAACCCAGAAATATTTTTTTTATAAAATTTATTGACTGCCAGATTCACTGCCAGATTCAAACTGTAAGCTACGTGCTTCAATGCGTTGGTTGGTGCTGATCATCTCCAACAGTTCTCCCAAATTTCAATCAGTCAATAGGCTACTACTACCACTACTTACAATCATTTTACAAAGGGTTGAAAATGTAGTGTAACAAATGCTAATAAGTGTAAGAAAGTAGTCTTCAGATTAATGTTTGTCACAGTCTACTATATATATATTTACTGCACTGCCCTAAAAATGGATGTCCTGCAAAGGGGAAAAAAAAAAAAAAACCTTTTCGGAAAACAGGCACCAGGATGTTTCCATAAGCAAAATATTCAGACCGGATGGAAATTATCAGCAGTAATCCAGGTAGAAGTAAATATAGCTGGCACATCTTGAACTTCCTTGTTTAAAGATAAACAAATAAGCTATAGCATTTCTTCCTAGACTAAATTACTAAATTCATCCAGTCAAAGAAAGAATGTATAATGTCATCTCATTTATGCAATGGCACACAGCACTGTGAAAACAAACTAACAAGGGACTGTGGTTTACAGAAAAAACAGCCCCGACACATTCACACACAAGTACAGATTTCAAAGAGTTTCTTTACACATTCTTTCATTTCTTTGCAGTAAAGCAGACCACAGATGTTCTCAGGTTCATCACATGTCTTTAGTGATACTATTTCAGACCCTGGTCTGTGAAAGAAAATGTCTCACTCATTTGTTTTTTGCACTTTGTGCTTTTGGCGTCATGTCGGTAAGTTAAAAACTTATATCAGAGAGATCTAGTAGTTCTAACCAATTGTATTACATTATAATTATATTTATGCTTCCCTAAAATCATCAGAAGAGATGCTATTTCGTATTCGCAATTTACTATGTACCAATTGCTGTATTTTTTTATTTCATTTGTTTTTTTTTTCCCATTTTATATAATTGTACTGCCTTTTATTTATTTCAAAAGCTTAATTAACTTCAATGTTTAAACTTTGTACAAAGCCACATGTGTATTTCCAAAGTTTGTAAGTTCAGAATGCTTTAGTTTAAGCTTGATAAACTTGTTTTGACACACTGATATCTCACGGTAATGTAAAATGTTTCTGCAGTGTTTTGTGATGCCATGAAGACGGTATCCATAATGGAGAGAGATTCTGTCACTTTACACACTAATCTTACTGAAATGCAGAAAGAAGATCTTATAATGTGGAAGTTTGGAGATCAGAAGTCTCTGATAGCTGATATCAACGCAGAGGCGAGAAGCTTATATGATGGTCCTGATCGCCTTTCATTTGCAATAATAAAAGACCTTAGCAGACATTTGTCCACATTTGCTGTCTGAATTTATTTGTGCAGAGACAACTGTCAAACACACTGTTAATTAATTATTCATAAATTGTTTGGATGAACAACAAAAGTGGCACCGTGTTGAGTGCAGTGCTTATGGGTGAGGGAGTGTAATAAAGTAAAGTGAAACAGAATAGTGTGGGGTGGGAAAATTTAAGAATAGTTTCTGGTGTGTTTTGTGTTTGGTCTTATGGGACTGGGGATATATGAGCAAACTGCAACACTGCAGTTTGGAGTGGGTGAAGGAAGGATTACAATAGACTTTTATTGAGGAACATAATTTTTTTAAGTGTGTTGCATGGGGTTTAGACGATCCTCTTTTTGGACAAAACCTCTCCAGCCTTGGAAAATGATAATTTCACAAGGAACAGAGGATGCAGGGGAACATAAAAATGCCAGTGCCAGCTGGTATGAATGAGGATACTGATACTTCTGTTGAGCCCAGACGGGGAGGATCTTCTTTTTCATGATGGCACCATTACCAGGAACAAGGAAGAGTTGCAAAAAGCAAACAAATCCAAAAGGGCAATCCAAAAATCCAAAGCAATCCAAGTAATATTATCTAATTAATATAACAAGGCTATAATATAGCTACTATAATTAATAATAACAATAGGCTACTATAACTATTTTAACCTGATATAATGTACAGCCTTAAAGGTGCCCTAGAATGTGAAATTGAATTTATGTTGGCATAGTTAAATAACAAGAGTTCAGTACATGGACATGACATACAGTGAGTTTCAAACACCATTGTTTTCTCCTTCTTATTTAAATCTCGTTTTTAAAAAACACCCCTGAAAAACAGGCGAATCTCCACATAATACCGACTGTGACGCAACAGTCGGGGATCACGCCTCCAAAGATTTGCATATCCCAGCCCTAAGTGACAAGCACTGCACAGCCGAACCATCGGAGCAAGCGAGGAGGATCAGAGAGAAAATGGCAGATCATGGAAATAAATGCTATATTCCAGGCTGTGCAGGGGATGTGAGGCCTTTAATACCCTTCACACAGAAAAGAAATGTCAACAGGCGTGGCTGATGTTTATTTATAATCGGATACCGCAACAGTTTAATTTAAAGTTGTTAGTTTGCTCTGCCCATTTCACCACAGACTTATTTTCTAACCTGGGACAATATCAAGCTTCTCTCAGCGTCTCAAACTGAAGAAGGAGGTAATTCCAACTATATTCCCGCAACCGGTAAGTAGTGATTTTATTAAAGATAATTTACACTGTGTTAGATCCAGCGCAAGATCCTAGTACAGTAATAGCAAACTCCAAGTAACGAGCATACGTTAAATAGGCTAATTCTCAGTGAATAAATTATACAGAAAGCGGTCAAAGAACAATCCACACAGCGCGAGTTTATCGAGATGGTCCTCACTGCAGAACATGAAATCCACGGGGAGGAGTCGGATCTAGATCCAACTCCTCCCACCTTACATACCTAAACCCACCCTGCTCCCCCCTTATCCCTAAACCTACCCAGCTCCACCCCCTGATCCCTAAACCTACCCAACCCCACCCCTTAATCTGGATCCGACTCCGCCCCCCGGATCTTGTGTACTGCAATGAGGTGCTACTGGGTTTATCTCTCTTGCCAAACTCGTTATGAAATCAATGACGCTGTTACACTGCACAACGAAGCTCTTACTGTATGTCATCGTTTGCATTGGTGAAAGCATGAGAGAGAGAAACTGCGTTGTCTCGCGATCAACAGCCATCTGCTTGCTCAATGCTCGTCATCACTGTCATGAATTCACGGATTCATGGAAGTAATCTGCAATGATTTATTGACAGGATTTGTCAAGTGCAAGAGAACAGTGGCGATCATGTATCAACAATATTACAACTGCCATCAAACAAGCAGAGCTAAGCCATACAAAAGGCAGTAGCGCCTCCTAGTGGAGCTTACTGCAATAATCATTTAAATCACATTACATCTCCCCTCTTAAGTAAATTCCAATTAGCAGTATTACATTTCTATCAATTTTGTTTTAACAACCAATTAAGCTTTTATACAAAATATTGCAAGTACCTTTATATCATAGCTGTATGTCTTAAACAAAATACTTTCTTCTTTTCTTTTACTTTTAGCAATTTAACTGTCACTGTAACTTCCATAAGAATACACGAACAAGAAGTCAGTACTGTAACACAATAAACAACCAGTAAAGGACATTTTCATCTTAAACATAGTCCTTGAACCTGGCGGGTGGTCTAATAGCTCTCCCGGCTAAGGTTCTCTTTGGAGAGGCGCCCGAACTCGGGGAAATAGTTGGAACACAGGACACAGGTGAACTAGTAGCAGTGAGAGGGATGTCTGTGTCACCTTGGGTGGCAAAGTCACAGTCATTATCAGTCTCTTGTCCAGCACTTTCAGATACTGGCTCAGGCACTTCTTGCAAATGCCTCCTGTTCCTGCGGGCAACAGTCCCTTGGTCAGTTTGAATTAGATAGGACCTGGGCTCTTGAGCTTTCGCGATAACTTTTGCTGGGGTTTTCCAGCCCTTCTCCCCATCCAGTTTGACATTAACCCTCTGGCCAGGCTGCAACGCAGGCAGAGGTCGGGTTGAGTGACGCTTGTTGTAGAAGAAGCGGTAGGCTGCTTTGGATTGTTGGTCCTTAACTCTTACCGCCTGATGGTCAACTGCAGTCGGGCTCAGCTGCTGTGCCAACACAGGAACTGTGGTTCTAATTTCTCGTCCGATCATCAGTTGGACTGGGCTCTGGCCTGTTGCGTTGATAGTTGTGGCTCTGTAACTCAACAAAGCTAGTTGTGGATCCGGTTGTCGAAGGATTCTCTTTGCAATGGCTACACTCCTCTCAGCAGCTCCATTCGCTTGAGGGTAGTGAGGGCTTGACGTCGTGTGCACAAAGTTGTAGTCCTCACTGAACTGACGAAACTCCGCTGAAGCGAACTGAGGGCCATTATCAGTAACTAGCTCAAACCGGATCCCCCACCTGGCGAACATGCACTTCAGGCGAGTGATTACTTGGTTGCTGCTTGTGGAAGGTAAATGAGAAATCTCAATGTAGCGTGAGTAGTAGTCTGTTGCTACCAAATACTGTTTACCTTCAAGCTCAAATAAATCAGCGGCTATTTTCTGTCAAGCTCCTAGTGGCAGTGGTGTGGTGATCAGTGGCTCTTTTCTTTGAGTTGGTTTATGCTTGATGCAAAACTCACATGCTTTTATAAGCTCAGCAATGTCTCTCCCGACACCTGGCCACCACACTGAAATGTTAGCCCTTTTCCGGCACTTTGTGAGTCCCTGATGACCCGCATGTATTTGTGACAGCATAGTCTTTTGCATTGAAAGAGGAACAACAATGCGGTCATCATACAGCAAGAGTCCATTGACTTCAGACAGGTGAGCTCTAGCGGCGTGATACTGGAGCAGGTTGTGTGGCAGGGAGGACAAATCTGAGGGCCAGCCATTACTTGTGTAACGAATCACCGTTTGAAGAATGTTGTCGTTACTCGTAGCTTCTCTCATTGCATTAAGTCTGTCTTTGGTGATTGGTCTAGTTCCAATCACTGCCTGAACATAAGCTTTGACATCATGCTCCGTGTCTGACACAGTACCACCCTGCAGGGGGTTGCGAGACAGGGTGTCGGCGACAACGAGCTGTTTTCCTGGTACGTGAACAGCTTCTGCATTAAACTTCATTAGACGCATCAATAACCTCTGACACCTAACTGGTGCTTTATCCAGGTCGTAGCTGTTGATAAGTGGAACCAGAGGTTTGTGGTCGGTCTCAAGCAGAAACCTGTCCAGACCTTGTAAGTACCTCCCGAAGCGCTCGCATGCCCACACACTGGCAAGGCATTCCTTTTCTATCTGGGAGTACCTACGCTCAGTCTCTGTCAGTGTCCTTGAACAAAAGGCAACTGGTCGAAGTCCGTCACTGTGTTCTTGGTAAAGTGCGCCACCCATGCCATAACTACTTGCATCTGCGCTTACCACTGTTGACTTTGTTGTGTCATAATATGCCAGTACAGGTGCTGAGGTTAGCATGCCTTTTACCTTTTTGAAGGCTTCCTCTTGTGCTTCTCCCCATGTCCACACTGTGTCGCTCTTCAATAGGCTGTTTATGGGGTGCATGGCAGTGGAGAGATCAGGAAGGAATTTTCCCAAGTAGTTTATCATTCCAATCCTTTGACGCAGTTCTGTTGTGTTCGTTGGGCTGGGGAGTTCAGTAATGGCTCTGACTTTCTCAGTGTCCGGTTTAATGCCATTCTTCCCAATGATGTGGCCAAAATAGTGAATCTCAGGTTTCCTGAATTGACATTTGTCCTTGTTTAGTTTCAGTCCTGAAGCTCTAATTGTTTTCATCACAGCTTGTAGGTTCTGGTCATGGTCTTCCTTGTCATTGCCAAAGATCAGAATGTCATCCATGACAACTTCTGTGCCGGTTTGATCTCTCAGAAGTGAGCTCATTTTCTGCTGAAATATTTCCGGTGCAGATGTAATCCCGAAAGGAAGGCGACGGAAACAGAAGCGGCCCACTGGAGTAATAAAGGTTGTAAGTTTCCTGCTGCTCTCATCAAGAGGGATCTGCCAAAACCCACTTGATGCATCCACTGTGGAGAACACTGTTGCGCCTGACAGTTTTGGTGCAATATCCTCTAGCGTGGGCAGGATGAACCTTTCTCTTTTCACCGCTTTATTCAGTTTGGTAAGATCCACACAGATCCGAGGTTTCTTGTTCTTTTTAATCACTGGCACCATAGGAGCACACCAGTCTGTGGCTTCCTTTACTTCTTCTATGATGCCAAGAGACTGCATTCGCTTCAGTTCCTCCTCCACTTGAGGTAGGATTGGAAATGGGATGCGCCGTGGGGTTACAATGCTGTATGGCTTGGCGTCCGGCCTAAGCTCTATTTTAACTGGCTCACAATTTAACAGTCCAATGTTCCCAAATACGTCATCGTATGACTCGAGTCCATTTACTCTGCGCACTAGTCCCATTTTGATTGCAGTTTTCCGTCCAAGTAAGTTTGTTGTGAAGGGGCCTGACATAACATGTTTTTTCACAGTGTGTCATAAACTTGCCTTTACACACAAGCTTTCCACCTGGGCTTGTGAAGGTTGATTTTGTCTTCACCAGGAGAGGGCGCTGTTGCAAGGATGAATATGTTTCCTCGGGAATCACCGTTACATCCGCACCAGTATCAATCCGGAACATAACAGTTGTGCCATTGATTTGTAGGTCTTCATACCATTTGTCCTCATCACCTTCACTGCCATCAGCAACAGCCCCAAGAAACCATGCACTGCCCTCATCACTGTCTCCATCAGTAGTTTTAATTGCATTCACATTCTTAGTTTTACACATTGCTTCAAAATGTCCCGTTTTATTGCATTTGCGGCAGCGTTTACCTGTAGCTGGACATGCACCGTAATCATGCTGTCTCCCACATCTTGTGCACATTTTCTTTGTTTGATGTGTCACGTTCTTGTAATGTTCTTCTTTGTTTTTTCCATACCTTTTGTCATACTGCCTAGGCTGCTTGTACTTGCGTGCATTAACGGCACCCACTTCAACATTTGTTGCTCTGGCGCTGGCGTTTTGTGCTTTAATAAGCTCCGACTGTCGCGCAATATTGATCGCCTTCTCCAATGTCAAATCCGGTTCGAGTTGTAACTTTTGCGACACTTCTCCATCTGCAATGCCGATTACAATGCGGTCCCTTATCTGTTCGTCTTTAGTTGCTCCAAAATCACAGTGCTCTGCGAGCTTATACAGCTCTCTGACAAACGCTTCCACGCTCTCCCCATGGAGCTGTGAGCGTCTATGGAAACAGGCACGTTCATGTATTGTATTCCGCCTTGGCACAAAATGTTCATCAAACTTTTTCAAAACCTCTTCATAATAGTGCTGAACATCGTCCGGAAATGTAAAGGTGCTAAAGATAGGTTCCGAATCTTTCCCCATTGCGTATAACAGCGTATTCACCTGTATACCGTCGTCTTCTTGGTTTAGCTTAGTTGCTATCCGAAAGCGAGAAAAACGCTGTCTCCAGATCGGCCACGCCGAAGGCTGGGTGAAGTCAAACGATTCAGGAGACTGAAACTTAGCCATCTCGTTGCTTCAATCTTGTTCACAGGGCGAAAGATCCCAACTTCTGACACCATGTCATGAATTCACGGATTCATGGAAGTAATCTGCAATGATTTATTGACAGGATTTGTCAAGTGCAAGAGAACAGTGGCGATCATGTATCAACAATATTACAACTGCCATCAAACAAGCAGAGCTAAGCCATACAAAAGGCAGTAGCGCCTCCTAGTGGAGCTTACTGCAATAATCATTTAAATCACATTACAATCACAGCAACATTTTATGTGATGGAAATAGATTTTAATACTTTAAAAACATCTCACGATTCGTTAATCTCGATAGCTGTAATAGTTAAAACGTATATAACAGCTGTAGTGAAAGTATTCGAGAGAGGTCAGCCAATCACAGCAGTGGCCGGTTCTCACAGCAGACACGCCCCTTCAAACAGAGTGTTCAAATCAGAGGCTAAAATAAGGCTAGGAAAAATGCCTTTTATTTCTAAATTATGAAATAATTATGACTATTTTTTATCTAAAAAACATACTAACATTATAAGGGCAACCCAGGAAACATTATAAAATAATTTAAAAAATCATTCTAGGGCACCTTTAACACATATGACACAATAATGACAATGAGAGTTCTCTAACTCTCTGACACTACAACTGCGTCTACTGCGTCTAAAAGGGCATGAAAAGTTCAGTAGATTATTCGCGCTTAATGAATGGTTATTGTCATGGTGCAATGAGCAGAAACTGCTCTTTGTAAATAATTGGAATCTGTTTTGGGAGCGACCGAGGCTCTTCCGCGCTGATGGCTTACACCCAAGTAGAACAGGGGCAGATCTTCTGTCAGATAACATCTCCAAGATGTTAAATACCATTTGACTAGTAACCAAAAATCCAAATCACAGTCTCTACTGCACCAATTTAATTGATATTAATACTAGTGTAGAACATTGCATAGAAACTGTGTCTATTCCTCGTTTACTAAGATCAAATAATAAATCTACTGCGGGATCTAGAAAAAATCTAATTGTTATTAAAACAAAAACTCTCGCTATTAGTGAACAAAAACAATTTCTAAAGCTAGGTCTTCTAAACATTAGATCACTCACACCTAAGGCGGTTATTGTAAATGAAATGGTCACAGATAATAATTTCGATGTTCTGTGCCTTACTGAAACCTGGCTTAAACCAAATGATTATTTCGGTCTAAATGAGTCTACTCCGCCAGGATACTGTTATAAGCATGAGCCCCGTCTGATCGGTCGTGGCGGCGGTGTTGCAACAATCTATAGAGATATTCTCAATGTTACTCAGAAAACTTGTCATAGGTTTAATTCGTTTGAAGTACTTGTGCTAAATGTTACGCTGTTAGATGTAAGAAAAAAATCCCTATTATCTCTAGCATTGGCTACCGTATATCGACCTCCAGGGCCTTACGCCGATTTTCTAAAAGAGTTTGCTGACTTTCTATCAGATCTTTTGGTCAACGTCGATAAAGCATTAATTGTTGGAGATTTTAACATACACGTAGATAATTTAAATGATGCGTTAGGGGCTGCGTTTACAGATTTATTAAACTCCTTCGGGGTCAAGCAAAACGTCACCGGACCAACTCATCGTCTTAATCATACACTCGATTTAATTATATCATATGGAACCGATCCAACCGATATAGATATCATTCCACTAAGTGATGATGTCACTGACCATTACATGGTAACTTGCATACTACGTACTGCTGTATTATGTCATGCTGCGCCACGTTATCGACCAGGTAGAACAATTCTTCCATCCACCATAGATAATTTCTCAAATAGCTTATCTGATCTGTCTCAGCTGCTGCCTGAACCCAAACAAACAGATGAACTAGATGAATTAACTAGCACTATGAGCACCATTCTCTCTAGAACATTGGATATGGTTGCACCCATTCGATTAAAAAAGGTCAGAGAAAAAAGTATAGCACCATGGTACAATAATACTACGTATGTTTTAAAGAGAGAAACCCGTAATTTAGAGCGTAAATGGAAAAAAAACTAATTTAGAGGTCTTTAGAATCGCGTGGAAAGACAGTATGTCACGTTATAAAAAGGCCCTTAAAACGGCCAGGGCTGAGCACCTCAGCAAATTAATAGAAAACAACCAAAATAATCCAAGGTTTTTATTTAATACCGTGGCTAGACTAACAAATAAACAGAAGTCGTCTGAACAAAATACCTGTTACAGTTCAGTAGTAATGATTTCATGAACTTTTTCACCGAGAAAATTGAAAGCATCAGAATCAAAATTCGTAAACGTTCAATCTTTGCTCGCGCCTTATAATTCAGCCGCAATTATCACCCCGCAAGAACAATTACAATGCTTTACAACCATAGAACAAAAAGAGTTAAATAAACTTATCACTTCATCTAAAACAACAACATGTTTATTAGATCCTATACCAACTAAACTACTGAAAGAAGTATTACCTATAGTGGAAGAGCCTCTTCTCAATATTATTAATTCGTCTTTATCTTTAGGTCATGTTCCAAGAGCATTCAAGCTGGCAGTTATAAAACCTCTTATTAAGAAACCACAATTAGATCCAAATAACCTAGCAAATTACAGACCCATTTCGAATCTTCCATTTATGTCAAAAATATTAGAAAAAGTTGTGTCCGCTCAACTCGGCTCTTTCTTGCAAGAAAACGACATCTATGAAAAGTTTCAGTCTGGATTCAGGCCACATCATAGCACTGAAACTGCGCTTGTTAGAATCATAAATGATCTACTTTTAGCTTCGGACCAAGGCTGTATCTCAGTACTAGTTTTACTTGATCTTAGTGCTGCGTTCGATACTATAGATCACACAATACTCTTAGATCGACTACAAAATTACACTGGTGTTCAAGGACAAGCATTAAGCTGGTTCAGGTCATACTTATCTGACCGCTACCATTTCGTCTACTTAAATGGAGAAAAATCGATCATGACTTCGGCAAACCATGGAGTGCCGCAGGGATCTGTGTTAGGCCCTTTATTATTCTCAATATATATGCTGCCACTTGGTAATATTCTAAGGAAACATGGAATTAGTTTCCATTGCTATGCTGATGACACTCAAATATATATTTCATCACGGCCAGATGAATACGCTAAATTATCCAAATTGACAGATTGTGTTAAAGATATAAAAGATTGGATGACGCGTAACTTTCTTTTATTAAATCCAGATAAGACAGAGGTAATACTTATCGGTTCTAAAAACCGTCTACAAAACCTCTCACAACACAACTTTAACATAGTAGGATGCCCTGTTACTTTATCCGCTACAGTAAAAGACCTGGGTGTTATATTAGACTGCAACCTGTCTTTTGAAAAGCATATTTCATATGTTACAAAAACTGCCTTTTTCCACCTTAGAAACATTGCTAAGCTACGTAATATGCTATCTGTTTCTGATGCAGAAAAGTTAGTTCATGCATTTATGACCTCAAGACTAGATTACTGTAATGCTTTATTAGCTGGTTGTCCTGCATCCTCAATAAACAAGCTACAGTTAGTCCAAAATGCAGCCGCTAGAGTTCTTACTAGATCAAGAAAATATGATCATATAACACCAGTTTTATCATCACTTCATTGGTTACCTATAAAGTTCCGTATTAATTACAAGGTATTGCTTTTGACCTATAAAGCTCTAAATGGTTTAGCTCCAGTCTATTTAACGGATCTTCTATCGCCTTACAATCCATCGCGCTCTTTAAGATCACTAAATTCGAGGCTTCTGGTCATTCCTAGGATATCCAGATCCACCAAAGGAGGGAGAGCATTTTCACATCTAGCTCCGAAGCTCTGGAATAGCCTTCCTGATATTGTTCGTTGCTCAGACTTGCTCTCCCAGTTTAAAACTAGACTAAAGACGCATCTATTTAGCCAGGCATTCATATAAATTTTTATCTTACAGTTACTGTAAATTCGGCCTCTAGTTCATAAACGCCAGAGGAGAACTGGCCCCGACTGAGCCTGGGTTCTCCCAAGGTTTTTTTTTTCTCCATTGGGTGATCTGATGGAGTTTTAGGACACCATTGGGTCACTTGATGGAGTTTTTCGGTTCCTTGCCACTGTTGCCTTTGGCTTGCTCAGTTGGGGATATTCAAATTAATTAAACAATCATACCATTGATCAGCTCTACCAAACTTGGATGTCCTTTTTGGATGTCCAGTAATAAACAAACATTGTTGAGTTGTTTTGATTGATACTGTAAAGCAGCTTTGATACAATCTGTATTGTGAAAAGCGCTATATAAATATATTTGACTTGACTTGACTCCTGACAACACCCA